>CM024625.1:19410114-19969183 GCA_014182585.1 Eucalyptus coolabah | reverse complement strand
GGTCGGCCACGATTCCCATCTCAATTTTTACTAATTTTATTCAAATGAAGATGCAGGATTCTAGTGTTAAGTGTATGTGTTTTGGGTTTTTTAATTGCTTGCCTTCTCTATCTCTCGTCACCTCCTTGCATCTCTCTCGCGCCTGTACCCTCGCCTTCCAAAACGTGGCCGCTCCGAGCCCGAAGCCCAAGTATCTAACAAATACCCATTGTAGATAAAAATAAAAATTTAAAAATTACAAAAAAATTAAAGGAAAAACCATTAGAGCTTTTATTTTCTCGAGTTCATCTTCGTATTCTTTTTAATTTTGTTCCTAATTATAATTTTTTACATATATAAGTTGTGTGTAGGTTCTCCATGGTACTTTCTATTGGATGTTTGGATCATTTCACTCAAGATCTATTGGATAGATCACATGGATGTTATATTTGATTTATCGCTTTTGGACTGAGAAGGACGGAGCAAGAAAGGCGACGGACCATGGAAAGTAGGTGATCCAATTGCAAAGCCCGATCTGGTGCTATTCGCTAAGTGACTGGATTTTACGTCCTCCATGTTCATGGATTTATGTATATTTGAGACATGGCAATGTCGACACTGTTTCTACGTTATTTTCAGACTAGGAAGGTAAAGGTTTGTGATTTATAAAGGGAGAAAAGATGGGCTTTGATAAAGTTTTGGCGCGGGTGATTCTTTTAATTGTAACACTCTTTACCTTGCAATCTTATGTAGAAGGCAGCTTGGTGACGATTAATATAGGCATGCGTGTATATATAGTATGAATTTTATATTCGTTTCTAATTTTATATGGCTACACATTTAATTTACGTTTTATGTGTCTTTTAGCTCATTAATATTACGTTTGTATGATGATGTAATTACAAATCATACTTCGCTTCATCAAGAATTCATTCTATAACTTTGTTTCGTGCAATGTGCTGATTGGCATCTAGTTTGAAATATGTGAAGATTTATGGAATCGTTTGGGAGTTATATTATATTTATATTATCTTATATTACGAAATTTTTGAGTCACAGTTTTCATCCATTGAAATAACTAGAATTGGCTTAGCAGTGTATGTACAAGAAAAAATCCTTTGTAATATGACTAGAATAGTTTGAGGTAAGACAAGCATCCTTCAAAAATTATGCTCAATATAGGCGTGTTTTTTTTTTTTTTTTTTTTTTTTTTTTTTTTTGGGGGGCGTGATAATAATTCTTTATAAAAATTATGTGAACTAGATTCTCAACTTTTGGATAAGACTTCCAAAATACGTCACCAAATTCCTCTCTCCGCTGAATCGTTTCATCGATTTTCTTGTCAAGCATATCCAATTAATTAGGAAAATTACCAAAAATTATTAAACATATTGCAATTGTGTCAATTCAATTCCAAACATTTTTTTGACTTTTTGTCAATTGAATCATAAGCCTTTATATTTGTCAATTCAATCTATTTGGCCAATTTTAATCAAAATCACTACATTTACAACGGCCATCCCTACGTGATATAACTAAGACCGATACAAGCGTAGACTTTTTTAATAATATTTAGTATTTTATTCTAATTTTTTCTTTTTTTCTTTTTCTTTTCTTTTCTCTCTTTCTTTGTTTTTCTTGTCTTCCTTCATCTAGTTGATCATCTGATCTCAGCAACCGATTAGAGGCTGGGTGGCAAGGTCAACTCCGATCAACCATTGGTGAGGCTTGACCTTGCTATCACTCAGGTGAGGCGGTGTGCCCAACCATGGTGGGCTTGCCCTCGTTGGCCAGGAAGCTCAACTTCACTAGCTCAACAATGGCAGGCTCGACCTCACCGACCTTCACTGTTGATCGTCGAGGTCCAAAGGACCATTAGAGAAGAGAAAGGAAGGGAAAAAAAAAGAAAAGAAAGAAAAAGAAAAATAAAACAAAATCAAATAAATCAAATAATTGTTAAAATATTATTTACATGTTAATATTAGCCGTCCGTGCTATATAAGATAATTAAGCGTCTATCTCAAAGAATTTATGACCAAAATTAGCCAAATAGACCGAATTAACACAAATGCAAGAAGTTTATGACTCAATTAGTAAAAATAAAAGGTTTAGAACTGAATTGACATAATGTAATAAGTTTAGAACTTCTTTGCGTAAAAGATTTTGAAATGCTTTTCAATTAAATCAATGTATATTTTAAAGGAGCTTTTTTCTTTTTAAATTATCACAAACGGGCAATATGTTAGCCTTCTATTAGTATGAACAACACCGCCACCTCCTATTTAAATAAACTAAGAATCTCAAGACAAATGGACATTAGAAAATATCAACTCGAAACAAGCTTTTTATCTCTTATTATGATCGGTTTTACCACACTTTTTTTTTACGATTACTCAAGAAATGAAGCCACGTCTTTTAGTAATGTATTTTTTTTTTTTTTTGGTAAAGATTAGTAATGTATTTTTTAGAGCTCCTAAGGCAAGGAATTTGATTTTGCTCTTTTATTTAGTAAGAGTCTATAAAATCTCTACGCCCTCGATTGATTGTTCACGAAAAAGCTAGGACCTCCAGATGGCCAGCTTCAATAAAAATGCTGTTGATGTCAATGAAAATGATGTTGCTGTCCATGGAGGCTTTTACGATGCCACCGGGGCAACATATGTAGGCTTTAATACAGGTTTCTCTATCACTACAAAGAGTGCAGGCACCGTTGCTTCAACAAACCATGCTTGAAGCAAACCATGCCTGCACTCTTGTAATGGCTCCTTTAGTGGTGGATCGTAATGATCCCCGTGTTGAACCCCGAATATATTGCACCACTGGTCGTGAACTCCTCCAGGACAGCTACATCGTCTTCATCAACACCAAGAGCAATTTCATTGGCGTCGGCCATAAGGATGGTCCTAGCTGTTTTGGTCAAGTAAGTGGTCACTTAAAAAGAGGCTAGTAAGTGGGAAAGAGAGTTCGGTGCACAACACCATGAGCGATAGTCGAATTTATAGGACTCGATGCACCACTTACCCAGGCAATATGTGTTGAAGCAACCACTCGGAGCATTGCCAAATGCGTGTGATCTGGCTACCATGTGCCTCCTTTGTGCATTGTGATGTACATTCCTGCGTGGCATGGCGTGAGAGCATAATTTCGAAAGAACTCATGTTTAATTTAGGCTCCGGTTATTTTGCAAAAAATGAATAATCTAAAAAATATTTTATTGAATACGATAGTTCACATTGTTTACCAAAATGAATGAATAAAAAATATTTTCATCATTTATTAAATGTTTCGATATAAATTTTTTTATTGACCAACTATTTAAAATGATACAAGTGATTATTTTAGGAAAAAAATTAGATTATTTATTTTTCATGAAACATACAGAACTTGAATTTTGAAAAGTCGACATGGTCTGTTTTTACTTTGTGATCAACGCCCTCCAAGACTTCCTCCATCTGAGGAACAAACTAAGGTGAATCACTATTAGTCTCTAGGCTAGAACTAGCCCATAAGGAACCTGAATAAATCATATGCACTACCCGTGGGCCTTTATGTAAACTCAATGTACCGGGGCCGTCAGATCTATGGGCCTCACAGGAGAATCGCCAATATCAAGGATCATGATGCCCTAGACTCACGTGCACTTGATTCCCCTTAAAAAAAATTAAAGAGCCCCAAACTGTGACTTGATTAGTCTTTCCGAGTGTGCACAATTCTCTCCGCATAGGCGCCAGGCATAATTGAGTATGTGCCCTAGACTCGTGTATGTTTCACGAACAAACTACCTTCCGTGAACTTATTCTAATCACTCGGTTTCTCTTAAGTGCCGTGTTGAAAATTACTAAAACGCTGTGATATAAAAAACAAGACCCTTTTTCTACGGGTCATCTTCAAGTCATATTAAGTATGAATAATTCGAAGACAGCAAGCAATCAACAACGGAATAAACACATAATCAATTAGAAGTACTAACAATTCACGCAAAGTGTATTTGATCGGTGAAGTATGTTGCCTGTTTGCGTGCATGGTTGCAACAATTCTATATAATATTGTCCTAAAAGTCTCGAGCGGTAACTGTTTTTTCGGCAGGTTTTCTTGCTGATTTATGTCCCCTTTCACCGCATCAAGTGCCGGGTGTGACTTCGAGGGCTAAGAAATCAAAGGCTAATTTACACTAATCTCAACATCGAACGGTCCATTTATTGTAAGGGTATCTCGATGTGATTGATTAGCCTGTATTTTCAATCGAGAACGGATAAACACGTGTCGGGGCATGAGTCGAGCCGTGTCATGCGGCGTCAAGCGCAGGTTTCTTCTGACAACCACACGTCTCGTCGTGTCGAGATTGAACGATGAACTTCAATTTCGATACATGAAAGGCCGATCCTCATACTTACCTCAAAGCCTAATTAATTGCGACGAAATGGGTGTGTATGGGCTGCGGCCAAGTGTCCCGGCTCATGGGGACAATTCAACCCCCAACCACCGTTCTTACACACGCCTTGAAAAACAGGCAACCAACAAAACAGGTGAAGAAAGGGGCCAATGACATTTGTCTCTTTGCCTTCTCTTTCTTTAAATCCAAATGTCGCCCTCATTTCACTAATGGCAGATGACCAGTCCATTGATTTTTTTTCCTCTCTTTCTAAGAAGAATGGGAGTAAGATGCGTTGTTCTGGTCCTTTTTAAACTCTGAGGAGACAATTATGAGCTTGACGACAAAGTTTCGGTGTAAAGGGTGACATCATGCGTAACTAAGCAAAAGATCTAAGCATTAGTTTATATGCCCACATGCACCTAAGAGAACCTCGAATTTAGTGGTTCCGCTTTGAATCAGATGCGCATAGGCCACTATCGCGACCGCGTAGCTTGATATGGTCAATCAAGATGGAGTTAACTGACCAATGATATTGCATCATGTATGGATTAGCTAACATTCTTCCTTGGTGTTGAATGGTTAATGATGTGTCAAGCTGTGACTTTTTCTTTTTACAGTAAAAAATTTTTTGAGCAAAAATATTTTATCCGATCGGGCGTGGATGTATTTCTCCCATCTTACGTGAGCCTTGCTTGTATAAAGTGGGGTAGGCCATTCGGAAGAGTATGAAGACATACGTAAAGCAAGAAATGATTAATTTGAATAGGTGTCTTTAGGGATTTGTCAAGCTTTATTAAAGAGCCATACTCAAAAAAGAAACAAACAGTATCCATTCTAGCATATTTGGCAATCTTGCTTGATTTTTAAAGCATCCAATTAATCACATCAGGTCTAGATACTCTCATGTTCCCCACCACCACCACCACCACAATCGAGTGAAACAACATGGCAATTAATCAAATCCGCTTTTGGGTATAAACAAATTATTTTATATCTTTTTATCTCTTTGAGTACTTGATTAATCTTATTAGGTAAGTAATTACTATGAAAAAAGAGTCCTATCAATAGATCGAAGAAAGTTGTTCATTAAGACTCGATCTTGGAAGTCATGACCATGCTCGCGGAGATGTAATTTGGTATTGAGTCTAATTAAACATCTTAGCTAATCCTTCTTTAAAATGGTGATGAGGGTCTTCAAAATCTTAATTGTAATAGAGTGCTCTCCGATTGGAATACGTACACTAGTATGGATTTATATCTCAAAGAGTTTGTCGACAAATATACAAATAAAGAAAGAGTTATTTCGTCACCCCAACTCATTATATTCTTTATTGAATATGACTAACAATTGTTGGGTATTCACTAACAAGATCCATATATAAAAGCTCAAACATTATATCGATCAACTTCATGAAGTCTCAATCGATGTTTAAAGTACACTCATGGGTAAATGAAATTTTCAGAAATCCTAGTTCATTTAAAACAATATCTCTTCCCTTTTGGTGAACCCTAAAATTAATCTCTTGTTAGGCGGCTAACATGTACCTGCCGAGGAGCGACATGACCATAAAAATCAAACTTGCCTGCTTGACAAATCCGACTGACCGTTCCTCCTTTCCACGAACCTAAAATCAGCACAAATCCTAACCTTTTCAAGAGAGGAAGATACAGCACTCCCTTGATTTTATCAAAGGAAAAGCGATCAAAGCCCCTTGCTCTACTTTTCGTTATATAGTACAACCACTATAATTAGCCCCATCTGTCGCAGCCGCCGCGTCGTCGACGGCCCGGATCCTCCGAGGTGTCTCTATCTCGCGCCAAAGAGAAGATTAAGAGGAGGGTAGGGGGATTTCTTGCAGAATGGGGCATCCCTTGAAAATTGGATTCTATTTTTTTGTTTGGACCCCACCAATAGATACCTTTCTTGTCGACATATGTACAATCATCAAACCATGGACATTATCTCATGCTTCGGTGCTCTCTTAATTACTATTATTATTATTTAATCGAGCGATGAAGCAAAAGAATCCACCGAGATTCTATCATTCCCCATCAGTGCTCCTACTCCAACTTGCGTTTCATACACCCCCCCTCTTTCTAGATTTCATGATTTCATCACTACGGTTTCTAAACAGTGTTAAGTTTGCATCTTATCTTATAATATCCATCGATATGGGGCAAAGATTCGTGATTATTAGGCAAGGTGGTACTATGATTTCAAATCAAGGAGAAAGTAAAAGTCAAGTTAAGATTACCCATTTATTATAATGAAAAAATGGAATAAGAAAATCTCGAGGAGAATTGCCAAAAAAGTCTTTGATTTATTGCAATTATGACAAATCACTTGTTAATCTTTTTTTGTCAATGGAGTTATAAACATTTTAAATTTATAACAATTTAGCATTCATTCGGCTAATTTTGATTAAAAATCGCTAACATAAACGCAATCATTCATGTGGTATGACCATTGTTGATGTGCATAAATTTTAATGATATTTTAATTTTTTTAATATATTTTAATTTTCTTTTTCATTTAATTTTATTTTCTTTCTCTTTCTTGCTTTTTTTCTTCCCTCGTCCCATAGTGGATCGCCAAATCAATGACTAGCCAAAGGCAAGGACCAACAAGGTTGACCTTTCTAAACCACCAGCCACAGCAAGTACTTAAAAGATGGGTGGTCCTGCGTATCCAGATGTGTTCAACGTACCTCAGCTTCAAATATGGGAGAACGCCACCGCCACCTTCAACAATGGAGAATCCAAACGTTCCCCATCGTCACCGTCAAGGCTTATAGGTCTTCTGTCAATCTCGTCTTTGTAAGGCTCCATGAATTACTTGACTCAGACGATTTCAGCAAAGAAAACTGGAGTTGCGAGTGCCCAATTCCTAGATTTGGCTCCAATCCTTGATCCCTTTGAAGCTCCAGTGGAAGTAGAGCAACATAGAGCCTCTATCAACCAAAGCCAAAGATCTAGAAGACAAGGGCAAGACTATCGATGCAAAGATTGAGGAGATAGAGAAAGAGATTTCACGATTGTCATTTAGGCTTGTAAGCCTCGCAATGGCTAGGTGAGGCTTACCTTGCCAGCTACTCGTTAGTGGTTGACAAGGGTGAGCTTTCTTTAGAGGTCAATGGGGTCAAACTCATTGCCCACTTAGGATATTATTAAAATTTATTTGCGTCGGTATCGATCACGCCTTGCGTAAGGCATGCCCAACATCCGTTTAGCAATTTCTAGTCAAAACCGACTAAATAGACTGAATTGTCACGTATATAAATAGCTTAGGACTCAATTGGCTAAAAAAAAAAAAGTTTATAACTAAATTAGTACGATAGGTTTATAACTTTTTGATGATTTTTTTTTTTGTAACTCTCGAGTAATGTTAGAAATACCAAATCTTTACTAAATATCTCTAATAGTGCATGCCGTATTCTGATTAGTAACTTAAAACAATGAATTGTCAAGTCTTTTGGTCCACAAAGTTAAGTCCGCTTTTTTAATGCATATAGCAAATTGCAAGAATCTAGCTCGAGAAGAGAATTATATATTTAAAACCAAAACTAAAGCAAATATCCCTTCATGTAGAAAATGATGCAAAACAAACATACATACATATATATATATATAGACACACGCATATACACACACATATGCCGGTCTATATACAAAGCAGGACGACCATAACCTAAATTCACGTGTACTATGAAAGAAACGATGATGGTTGAACCTACCCAATAGCTTCTACCAACTAGTCCACGGTCACCTTCAAGTTGACCAGTATGTGGGGAAGTATGTAGTGGGAAATCTCTGTTGATGTTGCATATGAGTCGACTTCCAATTTAGGTTGTTTTTGCCCTCGGATTATGTACTAAAATTGACGATCACCGAGATCGACCAGTCATTCTCTTCTTATCTAAAGTTTAGTCATCATCTCTAATCATAACTTGTCCTGCTCTTGCAATCTTCTTCTCCCTCTTTAGGATTTGTCCACCACACAAATGATTTCTATATTCAAGCATTATTTACTTATATAAGTTGTCTTGTCAGTAAGAAGACATCCCATGAAATCCCACACTAACCCCACTAAAATGAGAGATTGAATTATATCGATTTGTTACGAGAAATAATTGATTTGATGATCGCTAATCTCGACTTATAATTCAAAATCCTAACCATGAGAGAGTGGCTCTACAGTGAGAAATTTCACTGATAGCAATGAGATTAAAGGAATAATTTGGAAGATCATGTTTAGGGTATATTTTTAGCCTTTTAGAGATCATCTCGGATACTCGCCTCAAATCAATCCGCAAGCTAGGTTTTCGATGGGATGCGTGATTCTATAAAGATGAATTTAATCAACCAAAAGCATGACTTTAGATAGAATTTCACATAAGATACTTTGCCCTTGCCTTATGTGGAGAAAATTCTGGGTCTTTCCCAAGGATGCTTTGCTTGGAAGCACAAAAAATCAGGCAAGAAAAGATATACTTTACTCCTCCAACCAAATCTATGTGCGTAGAGCCCCATACGCACGTAATTCCACAAATACACATTTAAAAAAACAAAGGAGTTATGGACAAAGAACAAACCAAGAGGAGCCCCCATTCCCCAATACATAATCCCCGTACTCTTCTCCCTCCTCCTCCTCCTTCCCTGAAGTGCACTGGAAGCCAACAACCAACCATCCTCTGCCTCTCCCTCTCCCTCTCTCCGGGCCGAGAGAGAAAGGTCTCAAGTCTCACCATCAATGGCGTAAGGCAGGAACAAAATCCTTGCGTGCCCGAAACCATCGAAAAGGAAGCCCTTGTTCTTTTGCTGGGTGGGTCTCTTTCTTTATCAGTCATCTTGAAGGGAGGCATTCGGGAACAGTCCACCAGCAGCAGAGTGTCGGGAAGAAAGGCCGAGAGAGAGAGAGAGAGAGAGAGAGAGAGAGAGAGAGAGAGAGCGGAGGAAGAGCACCCACGACGGCGTCTTCGTGCATGAGGAAGGAGGGAGGAGGGAGAGGCGAGAGCGACGGCGACGAGAGGAGCCGCAAACCTGGGAAAGCACGGGAGTCACTGGGCGGAGGAGGAATCTTCGACTGCTTCCATGAGATCACGACGGCCCTCGCGTTCGCCAACGCTAGGATGAGCGATTCCGCCTACCGAGTCGACACCACGCCCCGCCTCGCCCAATGGAGGATCGACAACCTCGCTTCCTGCACCTACCGCAAGTCCGATCCTTTCAAGATCGGTCTCTGGAATTGGTGAGTCGGATTGACCCCGAGCTGCACTTTCTTGATATCTCCGTTTTGTTCTTGTCTCTCTCTCTATCTACAGGACACTCTGTTTCTTGTCTTGCACAGGGTCGATTCTGATTGTTTCAGATTATGGGTGATTGATGATTTGATTATCCTTGACCCATAGAGATAATTGGGTTAGCTTTTGTGTGAAAGTTACGATTTTCCATATGAGGGAGAGAAGATTTTTGGGGTGAAGAACAGGGAGAAATGAATGAGCTCTGCGTTGTCCTTCATGCTCTGCCCTACTACTGTACTCCGTCTCTGTTGCTAGGGTAGATATTGTACTTAATTCATATGGTACTGAAAAAGAAAGACGATAGAGTTCTGACTTTTGTTCTCTTGGGGATCGAAGGCATCTGTCCCTGGAGAAGAACCGGATTTTGTATGTTAAATTGTACCCGGAGATCTCGGCCGTAACACGAGATAATCCCCCAATCGCATCCTTCATCGTTCGCGTGGTTTGTTCCGCCGGCGGCGGTCGCAAGACTTTTGACACACCCTGGTATTTCTTGATCTTATCTCTGATTTAATTGTGGTGTCGATTCTTGAGCTTTGATTTGTCGAATTCGAAAATGGGTCACAAATTCCCTTTGTCAATCGGAAACTCAACACACATCAAATTCCAGAAAAATTGCTGGGGATTGGAATGTGAGCTCCTTTTGAAATGGGGATCACCAAGAAATTCAGTTCTTTCGTTTGTCTTTCACCGATGTTTCAGTTTTTTAATGTGGATATGAGTAGGCATGGGTCGGTGGGTTGCTAAAGCTGAAAGGGATAAGAAATTGGGCCCCACCTAGGATCTCTCGAGACCACCCTCTCCCTTCTTTTAGCGACATTGTCCTTCCCATGTCCCTTGAATCCATTGCAGCAATTTGTTATGTTTTGAGGAAACCTAGGAGTTTGCTTAGACCAACTAGCACACGCTCTCTCCTTGGAACAAAGGGTTTATGCTAGTAAAAACCCTTATGGTTTTCCATCTAACTGTGTTAGTCTCGATAAGTCCAATGTCATGCTGATCTTGATTTTGGTTTCTATTCCCCTTCCGTTGTGTGCACAACTGCAGAAATAACAGATAAGCAGCTCAAGAATAACGACGATTTCATTTGGGCGATTGATGTCCCGCTAACTGGAAAGTTCATTATCGATGTCGAGTTCCTCGATCTCAAGATCAAGTCCCCGGAGGTATATGTTCCTTTCCCTTCTTTTTTTCCTTTCATGACATTAGGCCAATCAAAATTCAGATCAGATGCATATCTACACATTCGACACGCTCACGCTTGACCTCGACATTGTGCAGGGTGTAGAACCTTGCTCCATTTGGGCTGAAGGTTCACGCACAAGCTATCGAATCTGACGGCGCTTTCGACCCTCGGTCGAATGTTAAAGGAAGGCATCCACACGGACATCATTATCAATGCTTGCAACAGGAGCATCAGCCCACCTCGCTGTGCTCTCCTCGAGATCCCCGGTCTTCCGTGGCATGTTCGCCCACGACCTGAAAAGAAAGAGCTTTCCACCATAAACATTTCAGACATGTCGATCGAGGCCTGCGAGACTTTCCTTCATTATATCTATGGCAATATTAAGCAAAGCGATTTTCTCGAGCACCGGCTCGCACTCCTTCGGGCAGCAGATAAGTATGATGTTGCCGACTTGAGGGAGGCATGCCACGAGAGCCTCCTGGAAGACATAGACTCCCAGAACGTCCTTGAGCGGCTCGAGAACGCGCATCTTTATCAGTTACACAAACTGAAGACCAGCTGCATGCTGTATCTTGTGAAGTTTGGTAAGATATTCGACATCAGAGATGATTTGAACGCCTTCATTCAATCCGCAGACAGGGACCTTGTGGCAGAGATCTTTCAAGAGATTCTCAATGCGTGGAGGGGTTTCTGAGGATTCTACATGACAAGACACGAAAGGGAAAACGAGAAGAAGAAAGCATAGGGCGTCGATCGATCTCAGTCATACTGTCCTAGTCCTGCAAAGTGGGCTTCTAGCTGTAGTTCCTTAATACAATGCTATCGAAGGTCATTCTTTTGATTGTCCAGCTGTACATAAATTGGTTGTGATTCAAGCTGATTGATATTTGTTTAGAGAACTGATTTCATTATGATGTAATGATAATTTATTCAAGAGTGAAAAGTCTCGACATTTGGCCATTTTATCTGTGGTGTACATGCTCCACTAATTTCTCCTGCCAGAAAGAACTCGGCGCCTATGGATTCACGGCACAAGTCCGTGCTCTTGTTTCCGCGATTGCAAACAAGGAACTAAAAGACGCCAGTTGAAAATGAGTGGAACAATGCTGAACGAATGACAACTTTCTGCCTGGAGAACGAATGACAAAAGCCATTCCTGGCAGAGTCGTGCTGGTAAGATCAGCAATGAAGGGATGGAGCGAGCAACAAGCTGAAATGGTTAGACTAAAGGATCTCATGAACTGACCTTATGGTGTGAAGGTGCAAAAGGAAAAACAGCCGAGTCGTTGAGGATGATAAGCCGGCGCGAAATCTACTTCGAGGGGGAACTGTACAGTGGCAGTAGTCAACTAGTGACCGCCGAAAGCGACCGCTCTATTGCTGCCAGCCTGCTATAGATCGAACCAACCGCCCTTGATACTTCTTCGGACGACAATATTTGCAGATATTTGCAGATCAAAGTTTCTGGAAAAATTGATACTACATTTTACTCGAGACTTCTCAGCTCGCAACTATTGAAAATGCCGAAGCTCGGAGTCGCATCTCTGCAGTCCTTAGGTTCAGCATTGGCAATGGAAGCCACAGTCCGACCCCTCCGATTACCAAGACCCATCTTCGAACATTCACGTCCCGAGGTAACTATCCATCGCACGACACCAAGAAGCCGGGTCAGTCATTTCTAATTCTCCGGTCGCCTGTCCATCGGAGACCACCGATCGCACAGATCCAACATCATCAGCGGCTCGATCTGCCAATAAATTTAGACAACACTAACATCAGTCGAGACGAGATCGACGACATGGGAAGCTACAAAATTCGCAGAAATTAAGGCCAAAAGAAGCTCACTTTCGACCACAGGATCTGCGGGTCGAACTTGCCTGAGGATTCTGCTTCCATTTTCGAGCGTTTCTTTGAGGTTTATTTAAGGGTGTGGACATGACGCTTGGTGTGAGAGAATTCGCAAGGGAATATTACCGGCATCTTCTCGTTTCATTCGCCCCCAGCCCCGCTCGTTCATTTCAGTGAAGACCGTTGAGAAAAATCGGCGCGGCCCATTTGCAACTTAGGCCCCCACGTTCATGGCCCGACAAGATCCCCCTGCCCGCCCAAGTCCATTAGGCCCAAAGATCCAAACAATTAAAATACCAGCAGCTTGTAAAAACTAGGGCTTTGTCGGATTCGAGTAACGTAAAAAAAAAAAAAAAAAAAAGGGTCTTAATTTAATCCCAAACCTTTTAATTACGCTAATTTAATATTTATTATTTAATTGTGTCAATTTAATTTTAAAAATTTTGACGATTTATCAATTTAGTTCTAAATATTTTAACAATTTGCCAATTTAAACCTAAATTTTTGACAATTTATTAGTCTTAAATATTTTGACGATTTCATATAATAAGCCATAATCAGAAAGAATTAATTATCTTTTCATAATTATAACATGTATATAATAATGCGGAAATGTTTGATTAGGTTTCCGAGCTACTCTTATCCAATGTTTCTAGGTTCTCGCTCAACCTAACTCGGACGAGTACTTTAGTTATTTGAAATCAACAGAGTTGGGGTACTTTGCTAGTTAGGGCAGAGCTATTCGTGAGTTGCTTGACTCTCTTTCGATTGCACTCCTACTCTTCAATAAAAAAGAAATCAAAATGGATTTTGACTGCTGAGTCAAAGTTTGAGAAAATTTCACCGTATTTTAGTTTTCTCTTTATTTTTGTCTATTCTTTTAGAGTAGGTAGATTTGGTATCGCCTATCAATCTTTTCTTCACTTCCCAATAGAAAATATATAGGGCAGTCAATAAATACTATCTCTCCATTTGTGAATTTAAAATTGAAAATTGCATTTTTTTTTATCATTTTGATGTGCATGGTCAACGCTCATATAGACGTTAAGGGCCTATTTGTTAAGGGCTGTTTGGCAATGTGCCAAATAGTGTTTATTTTTATCCTTTTGTTTCTAAGAGTAGATTTGGAATAAAAATGCGTTTGGTAAAATTTTTGTTTTGGGAACAAATTTCATTTTTTTGTTCCCGGAAATAGATTTGGAATAGAATCAAAAATTAAATAAAAAAGTTAATTTTTGTTTCTAGAAACAATTCTAGAATCAAGTCCCTATTTTCTCTTTTTCTTTTTCTTTTTCTTGTTCTTCTTCCTTCTTCTTCATCTGCCATCGTCGCGGTTGCCGTCTATTACCCACCGCTGCCGATCGTCGGAGGCAAGCCTAGTCACCGGCTTGGCCGAGCCCCGCCAAGGCTCGGCCAATGAGGGCCGGCTCGTTGAGGTCGGCAACGCTCCAATGAGGTTGCCGGCCCTCGTTTGGCCGGTGCCGATCATCCCAAAGGCGGCAACGGGCGACCAGCCACTTGAAGAAGAAGAATAAAAGAAAGAAATGAAAAAAATAAAAGAAGAAAAAAGTAAAAAAATAAAATAAAATAATAAAATTATTTAAAAATTAAAAGAAAATGATTTATAGTAGAAATTTTGAACACGGTACCAAACGCAATTCTATTCAAGAATAAAAAAAATTTGGACAATTACAAAACGGCTTAAAATGCTTAGAAATTGTTTTTGAGATGAGAACAAAAAGAATAATTTCTTATTAAAAATTATTAATGGGAACAGAAGTTTTACCAAACGCGCCTTAACTTGTCAAACAGTGAAAATTTCTATTCATTTGTTTCCAAGAATATATTCGGAACATAAATGTGTTTGATAAAAATTTTGTTCCCGAAAACAAATTTCTATATTTTGTTCCGGAATTATATTTGGAACAGAATCGAGAAGTAAAAAAATTGATTCTTTGTTCTTGAGAATAATTCTAGAATCAAGCACCTATTTTCTCTTTTCTCTTTTCTTTTTCTTAGTCTTCTTCCCTCTTTCTTCTTCTTCAATTGTTGTCGCCACCGCGCCACCGCCATCCACCATCCACCATCCACCGCCCACCACCGTGGTCGCTAGAGGCTCACTTGGCCGGGCAAGCCTAGCCACCGGTGGGGCTCAGCCTTGCCTAGCCAAGGTGAGGTGATCTCGCGGTGGCTGGCGAGGTTGAGCCCCACCAGCTCTTGGGTGAGGCCGCTCGCCCGAGCCAAGGCTTGACCAACGAGGCACAACCTCATCGAGGGTCGGCGACATTCGATGAGGTTGCTAACTCTCATTTGGCTTTTTGCCGGTCATCCTAAGGCCAGCGAGTGGCCACCTTGAAGAACGAGAAAGGGAGAAAGAAAGGAAAAAAAAAAAAAGAAAGAAGAAAAATGAAATAAAATTAAATTAAAGAAAAATTTTTAAAAAATGATTTGAAATAGAAATTTTGATGATGGTGTCAAACGCAATTCTATTCTAGAAATTGAAATTTTGGACGAGTTACCAAAGGTTTGTTTGGTAACACTTACATTTTAGGGAACAATTTATTTTCAGAAATAGTTTTTTTCTTTTTCTATTTCCTAGAACAATTTCTCAAAAAAAAAGGACACGTTTGGTAACTATATAAAATTTCTATTCTTGGAATGAAAAAAGAATAAAAATGTTTTTGGTATGATTCACAATGTATAATTTCTTTTAATTTTTTTCTTATTCTTTTTTATTGCCGCCACTACCAACCACTATCACCGGTCGCCAACCGCCACTGTAGCCGATCATCGCCGACTACTGCCATCACTGACCATCGTTGCCAGCCACAGTCATCGATCCATCGTTAGCGGTCATTCGTGGCTAGCGGCGACAGTCGACGACAACGGCAGTCATCAACGAGCGAAGATGACGGTCGTCGGCGCCGGTCAATCGATCGACCGGGCGGCGGGCGGTGGCATCAACCTATGTCGCACGGACATGTTCGGAGGGCTTCCGAGTCGTGTCCGACACGTATCAAAGCGTGTCGAACACGTCGACACGCTTGGACACACGTTGACCGCATATCGGATTTGTCGACACGTGGTCAACTTTTGTTGACACGTTTCGACACGCGTGTCCGAGGGTGGAGGCAAGGGCGAGGAGCAGAGACGAGGCTGCGAGCGAAGGCGAGAGAAAGAGTAGGGCGAGGCGAGGGCCATGAGGAGGAACTTCATGAGGGAGGCACGCGTGGGGGAGGGCGGCGTCATTGAGGGGGCGGGCGACGATGGCAGGGGGAGGAGGAGGAGGAGTTCGCGGCGGTGTGCAACCTCTCGGCACACAAGGACTACGTGTTCCATCCCCAGCAGCGAGAGATCAAGAGGAAGAGGAGAGGAAAGGCGTTGTGTAACGGGGAGAAGGAGAAGAAGAAGGCGTTGCTCTAGGGTTTTGAAAAGAAATATAAATGAATAAAAAGAGGACTTGGCATGTTGGAGGGAGGGGGAAGTGACGCGGGCTGATAGCTTGTCAAGTGGAGGGGAAAAAAAGTGAAAAAAAAAAATTGGGGGTGGGGAAAGATACGAGGGAAAAAAGGGTGTTTGGGCGCGTCGGGGGGGAGAGGGAGGTGGGGTTGGGGGCTTTTTATTTAATCAAAAAAATTATTAAAAGAAATTAAAAAATATTTTCGAAAAATAAAAGTATTGTATTTTGAATGATTAGTGTAAATCTATTGTAGGTTCTTTTTTAAATTAATTATAGGTTCTTTTTTTAATTAATTAAATTTGAATCAAATTAATTAAAAATAAAAATATTTATTTAATATATAACATGTCAAGCGTGTCGGAATTTTCTATTTTTGAGAAATGACGTGTCGATGTGTCATGTCGTGTTATGTCACATGTCCATGTCGCATGTTGATGCAACCTAGGCATCAACCATCATCAATGGTGGGTGGGGTAGCTAGCAACAACGACGGCCGACGATGGTGACGACGATCGACTATCGACCAGCCGACAAGCGGTGGCCTTAATGGTCATCAACGGTGGGCCGTGGTGGGCAGCAATGGTGGCGGCGGTGGCCAAGCGCGATCGATCGGTGGGCGGGCGGTGGGAGGCGGTCGGCTATTGGCTGTCAAGCAGTGGGAGGTGAGCAGCAGTAGCCAGCCAGCGGTGGCAACCGGTTAGCGACGGTGGCTGGACAGCGGGGGCAATGGCAAAAGGAAAGGGTAGCAAGGAAGAAGAAAAAAAATAACTTATTTACAAAAATTGTTCTCAGGAACAATAAACTACTTTTTTTTTTTTTACTTCTTGTTTCTATTCCAAATCTATTCTTCAGCCACTTTTCTATTATGGAGAATAGAAAAATCAATTGACGTTACCAAACGGATTTTTGTTCTTTTTTTGTTCTGGGGAACAAAAGAACATAAATTGGGAGGAATAGAAACGTTACAAAATAGAGCTCAAGCGGCTTAAAATACTTAGAAATTGTTCTCGAAACAGAATAAAAAATAATCATTTCCAATTAGACATTATTCCGGGGAATGGAAGTGTTACCAAACTCACCCTAAGTCACTCATTTAGATGTTTTAAAATGAATTAAATCTTGACTAATTGTGCCACCAAAAGCAATCCGTCTTCTTAATGAAATATGCTATGAGTTGTACTTTTTGATATGCCTTAAGTGGAAAAATATGAGTGTGGTAATCTATATGATCTAATAAAATATTTTTATTCAACCAAAATTTATACTTTCTCTTTTTCACACTATTTCCAAATTTGTCCCATTTCACTATAATCGATTGCCCATAATGGACAGATCTCATTAAAAGAGAGTTCATTTGTTGTTTCTATGAATATTGGTAATCGGAATTTCATGCAATACGTGAGAGCATATCTTTTGACAAATTGAGCACATGAATACACGATATGTAATTCGTTGCAAATAAATGAACTTTCATGTTTCGGACATTGGAAATGTTGAATAAATCTAATTCATTATCAGACAAAATAAATCAAGATCATTTGAAAAAGGGTTATTGTATTTTGTTTTCAAGGGATGGATGTAGTAATAAGTACTAATACCCAAAGCCAAAATAACATAATCAATGACTTAACGTTTAAGGATCTCCTAGACTAAGCAAGTCTCTAAGTTTCATCTTGATTTTCATCCTGACCTCATGATCACGAGGATAAAAAAATGACTAAAGACTATTCCCTCCTTTTGAGGAAGAAAAAAGATACAAGGAAAATTGGGGGTGCAAGTACTGACAAGTAAAAATAAATAATGCATTTGTGAAACCCATCATCCCTACAAAGCAAACGAACGGACCGCACAAGCCCTCCAAAAAGCTCATTCTATATAAGGTTAGGTCGGAAGCATAAATCGTTAGCGATTCAACAAATCCACCGGAAAAAAGGTGAAAAAAGCGAACAATGACCTAGTGGAGTGAAGCAAAAGCCAATCATTTTTCCCCATGTTTGTCTTTCTTCTTTCTTCCCTGTCTGTAACCTCTAGTACTCAAGCCTCCCTCTCTCTCTCTCTCTCTCTCTCTCTCTAAGCAACATTGAGTACATTTTTTTCTAGTAAAGGTAAGAATACAACATTGAGTACATTCATCCACAAAAAGTGATGAAATATTTTTTCCACCTCTACTTTCTACTTTCTACAAACTTTAAACCACAAAAAGTTCACTCGTTCTTTCAACATGAGGGTGAGCGATTCCGGTTTCGCCTAGAACGTGGAATCTACCATTGGGTATAGATTTCTCATTTTTTGGAATCTGGAACCTACTCATTGGAACTTGAAACCCGGAACCTACCCTATCATGGGTTCTAGGGTCTAACAGGTTTTTTTTTTTTGTTTCATTTTTAGTTAAACGAAATGAAAATGAACGCAATAATTATAAACAAACTTGACATTCATCAAAGAGAATACAAAATGAACAAAACTATCAACATAAGAAAATGAATTCTTGGCAAGAAATTCAACTAGGGCCCCATTTAGTTTAGCATTCCTAAGGGGCTTTGAGCCCTAAAAGCCCATTGGAAAAAATTTTAGATTTTTGGTTCAACATTTAGAGGTGTCATTGGCCAAATGTTGACCTTTGAAATACTGACAACCCAAAGACCTGCTTTGGGCATTTAGCATTTTCGGAATAGTAGTTCTCTTATTAATGAATTTTTGCCGATTGCCTATTTCACCCTCAAAATTTTATTAAAAGTCCAATTTTACCCAATACAACCAAAACCCTAACTTTCTCAACGCTTTCCTCTGTTCTGCAACAACTCCATCACGTGACGGCTCTCTTCTTCATCTCACAGACATCCACTCTCACCGATATCCACCCTGTGGCTTGCAGCATCGCCTCCACTCTCACTACCTCTTTCTCTCTCCTCTCTCCTCTACTTGGTACGCCTCTCTCTCTCTCTCTCTTCCTCTCTCTTTACTTCCTTTTTGTCGTTGGATGGTAAACAGATTTGCTTGTTATCTCGGTCTTCTCGGTTTGTTCTGATCGTTTGTTTGTGGTGTGTTTTTTGCTTGGTGGTTGAATCTATTGGTTTAGCCTCTTTTCCTTCCTCTATGTTATGCAATGTGTTATGTGGTTATATGGGTCGGATTGACCGTTGGAGCCTCTCCTACGGTTTCGCTTGTTTGGATCCGTTAATCGAGTCTTTTCGTGTTGTGGGATCTAGAATCTTGTGTCTTTGCTACTTTTGATGTTCGTTCACCTAACAATAGCTTCTGAGTTATTACCTTGAGAGTTGATACAAATAACAGTAGGACAACTCGATGTTCTTGTCCATCCTCTCTCTCCTAATGAGCGCTCGGTCGAGTTTGTCCACAAGATTCGTTGTTACCACGATCAGTCTCGCCCCCTGCGTGTTGACTATATCCCGTCATTGAAATTCAACAACCGAGAAAGTATCACCTTTCTATTAGCCATTACAACGATAGTAGTAGTGGACTTGCCAGTCCAAAATGGCCCGTATAGCAAAAAACAGCTCTTTCACGTCTTCCCCATCCTTGTGTATTAATCCTTTGACTTTGTGAATGCGACCAAAATAAGGCACTCACTTGCCCTGTAGTTTCTTCATTATTTGGACGACCTAATGTTATTGCTGAAAGCCAATTGTAATCAATGATTTTTATGCAAGTATAATGTTTTTGCTTGTCCTTATTTTTTCTCAATGTTAGTTTTCTTTTCTTTAAGTGAATATCTTCTAATTTTTTAATAAGAAAGGGCTTGAGTGGGTTTTTGACTAATAAAAAGTCAGAAATCTAGCAATTTGTTTTTAAGGGGAATTGTTGGAGGCGAAAAATTGTGTGCTATTCTCACATTGTCAAATGTGAATTGACTGTTCACACTCATTTGTACTCGTTTGTTTATATTCTTCATTCGGATTGGTTCATGATTGATATTATTTGTTTGTGTCTCTTAAATTTGTTCATATCACTTTACCTTTACTAGTAGATGAGTTCATCAAAGGAAAATGCATTTTAGAGTTCGGAAGATGTAGAAACCTTTTGTAAGTTTTTTTTTTTTTTATGACCGTGGAACCGCCTTGTGGCCGACAGCAGCTATGCGTAAACCACGAGGGGTGCTAGCGTAGGGACCCACCTCCCACGACTCTCCACTTTAGTCGTGCATCATGACGAGTTAGGAAATCGAACCCTGGCCTTGCGTGTGGCCAACATGTGATTCCACCAACTTGGCCACCATGGGGTGGGTGAAACCTTTTGTAAGTTATGCATCGAACAAATTGAAAAAAGCAATCATCTTACAAATAACAAAAAAAGATAGATGGATAGTTATAATTAGTAAATTTGAGGAGCTAACAGGCAAAAAGTATGATAAATAAAAAATAAATAGTAAGTGGGATAACCTCAAGGAATAATGGAAAAGATGAAAGTCATTGCTTTATAATGAAACTGGACTAGGATGGGTATTCAAGGAAGAAAACCATTAATGCGAGTGACGAATAATGGGAGAGTAAAATTCAGATTTTCTTTATTTCTTTTTTTTACTTTCATGTTAAGCTCACCTTTAATGATACAACAGGCTAATCCAAAGTTTAAGGCTTTTAGGATGAAAGACATACATCATGATCTTGAAGTAAAGTTAGATATGATGTTTAGAGATACGGTTGATATTTGAGGAATCACATGGAATTCTACATAAATTTTATATGTTCATAATTATGTGGAGACCGCATAACCCGATATCAATGATGTTGTAGGGTTTCTGATGAAAACTTGGAGGATCATGTAGATGAAACCGTTGTTGAACCAACTGGAACTTAAACTCATAATAGAGCCGCACATACTTTAAAGACGCAAGCTCGAGGAAAGAAAGATAAAAAAAAAAAAAAAAAAATTGAGCATAAGAGAGGAGCTCGAAACACAAATTAACAAACTACTCACAATTATTGAGAGTAGGTGCACTACTAGTGCTACATCTAAAGCAACCGGTTTAGTCGATCCTTATGAAGACTTCATAGAGATATTGGATTCTATATACGAGATTGTGGAAGACGAAAACTTGTACTTTTTGCAATTTCTCATTTAAAGGAAAATATAGACAATAGATAAGTTTTCATGAGCTTAAAGGATGATGCAAAAAAGTAAAATATCTCAAATATGAGTTGAGAAGGGAATCAAATCTTCGTAGATAGGATGTTAACATCTTATTGTTTTCATGTTTGAAGCTTAGTCATTCCACTTTGTTTCTATCTATGGATCTTTATTTGCAGTCCTTATAAACCTAATTTCAATTAATACTTGATATTATAATTGTTTTTATTTGATGTTATCTTAATGTGATAGTTTGCATATATGCAATGGTTAATACATCGTTTCTTTTTATATTTTGTCGTTTGAAGTAGTTATGAATGATTCACATATAAGGGAAAATTATGAGCAAGATCAAAATGAATTATGGGATTTTGTCTCAGTCACTCAAGCTGCAATTTTTATCAAGCGACCAACCTTTGCAAATAACCTTACATGAACTCAACATATACATGTTATGTATGGTTAAAAGAGTTGATTGGTAAAGATACTAATCCGATAAGGTGCTACAATATGTTGAGAATGCATAAGATTGTATTTAATAATTTAACGCATGATTTAGTAACACATTAGAGAAATGGTCGGTATGTTTCTTCATATTTTAAGACATGGTATAAGTAATAGATTAGCACAAAAGCGTTTTCAACGTTCCGAGGAAAAGATTTGATCCAACCAACTAATCCACAATATTAAAAAGTTCTAGAGAAGATCAAGAAAGATCGACGATTTTATTCATATTTTAAGGATTGCATTGGAGCTATTGACAGTATACATATTCTAGCGGTTGTACCTACGTATAATTATATTTGTTTTATTAATCAAAAGGAACAACAACTCAAAACGTGTTAGCCATATGTAATTTTAATATATAATTTGTTTATATTTAGGCCGGTTGGGAGGGATAAGCTCATATTACCGGTACTTTTATGAAATTATTGGAATACGTGACGCACATTTTCCCCATCCTCCTTTAGGTATGTTATTCAATGGTTTAAATACATTCATATATCTAATTGGCATATTTTGATTAAATTTACAATATATTTATATAGGTAAATATTACTCAGTATATGCTAGATATCCAATCTAACTAGTTATGCGGGGTCATATAAAGAAGTTAAATATCATTTGTCAAAGTTTCGAGAAGGTCCTTCACTTACGGGATATTGAGAAGTGTTCAACCGTGTCCATTTCTCGCTACACTCAATAATTGAGCGAACCTTTAGTGTATTAAAACAAAGTGGGGGATTTTAACTTATATGCCAAGTTATCCATATGAAAAACAAGTGTAAATTATCGTAGCGACAATGACTTTATACAATTATATACAGAGAAATAACGTGACTGATACGGATTTTGGACAAGTAGAATTGAATTTTAATTATGGATATTTAGTTGACCATGACGATGCAAATGAAGGGTGGGTGCTTCAAATTCGTATGAATCTCCGGACATTGCACGTTTACGTAATGAAGTAGCCATAAATTTACAAAATCGTCGAAGTTTGTAATACTAAATATAACGTATTTCTTTTTTCCGGACATATATGATCATATTTACTATTATGAAATGATTCTTTCTAATCAAATTTGTATGAGAGGAACTTTGTATTATTTTTCTTAATGAGGACCTCCCTTTTTATATGCGTGCTTGCTCAAAAAAATTAGCATCCATAATCGGTTGTTTCATTATCCACCGAACCAGTTCACCTTTTTTTTTTTCTATATCATTTTTATCTTCGACAATCAATAACCCAACTTTTTATTAATACACTAGAATGATTATTAATTAACAAAGATGATTAATACTACCATAATTAAAAAAAAATTATTCAAAGTTGAAAACAAACCTAAAAGAATCTTAGACCAAAAGTTGAGTTTTGCATCTAATCTATAATTAAACTATTTTTATATAACTTTTAAATAAATTTATTAATATGTATCTTCTACATTACTCTCAATATGAAAATGTAAAATGTTATATAGTTATTTTTTTTCGCAATTTTAAAAATAATAAAATTAAAAAACTTAATTTGATCACACCAAAGGGTTTTTCAAATATATATTTACCAAACAGTCTTACATTTTCCTAAAACACTTCTCAATTATAATTTATCAAATAGTCTTGCATTTTCTCAAAACTTTTTAGGCTAAAGGCCTTTGCATTTAAGGCTCGTTTGGTTCAGTTTTGGGAAAATGCCTTGTACGAAATGCAAATACCTTTAAGGTAAAGGGGTTTTTACGAAATGTTAGACTATTTGGTAAACTAAAATTGAAAAGTGCTTTAGGGAAATGCAAAACTATTTGGTAAACTTGTATTTGAAAAGCCCTTTGGTGTGGCCAAATTAAGTTTTTTTAGTTTTAGTTTTTTTAAAATTGCAAAAAAAAATATTGAGTATATAATATTTTACATTTTCATGTTGAGAGTAATGTAAAATATACATATTAGTAAATTTATTTAAAAATTATATAGAAAGAATTTGATTATAGATTAAATACAAATCTTAACTTTTAGCCTAGGGTTCTTTTAGATTTGTTTCAACTTTGAATATTTTTTTTAATTATTGTAGTATTAATCATCTTCGTTAATTAATGATCATTCTAGTGTATTGATAAATAAAAAAAAGTTAGGCTATTGATTATCAAAAGATAAAATGATATAAAAAAAAAGGAACTTATTCGGTGGATGGTGAAGTGACCGACTGTAAATGCTAATTTTTTTGAGTAAGCATCGCATATAAAAAGGGATGTCATAATTAAGAAAAATAAAACCAAGTTCCTCTCATACAAATTTGACAAGAAAGAGTCATTTCATGATAGTAAATATGGTCATATATCTCCGAAAAAAAAAGAAATACGTTATACTTAGTATTACAAACCTCAACAACTTTGTAAACTTATAGCTATTTCATCACGTAAACATGCCATGTCCGGAGATACATACGAATTTGAAGCATCCACTCCTTCATTTGCATCATCATGGTCAATTGAATATCCATAATCGGGATCCAATTCTGTTTATTCAAAATCCGTAGTCACGTAATTTCTCCGTATATAATTGTGCAAAGTCATTGCCGCTACCACAATTTGCACTTGCTTTTCATATGGATAACTTAGGATATGAGTTAAAATCCCCCACTTCTATTTTAATACACCAAAGGCTCGCTTAATTGTTGAGCATAGAGAGGAATGGGCACGGTTGAACACTTATCGATATCTCGTAGGTGAAAGACCTTCTTGAAACTCTGGCAAATAAAAACTAACTTCTTTATATGGCCCCAAATAACCAGTAGAATTTGGATATCCAGCATCTACTAAGTAATATATATATTGTAAATTTAATCAACATATGCCAATTAGATATATGAATGTATCTAAACCATTAACTAGCATACCTGAAGGAGGATGGGGAAAATTTGCATCACATCTTCCAATAACTTCATAAAGATACGGGTATCATGAGCTTGTCTCTCCCAACCAGCCCAAACATAGACAAATTCCATATTAAAATTACATATGACTAACACGTTTTGAGTTATTATTCTTTTCGATCAATAAAACGAATTTGATCATAGTTAGGTACAACCGCTGGAATATGTATGTCGTCAATAACTCCAATGCAATCCTTAAAATATGGATAAAATCGTCGATCTTTTTTTATCTTCTCTCGAACTTTTCTATATTGTGAATCAGTTTGTTGGATTAAATCTTTTCACATATCACATACTTTATATAAAACTAAGTTAAAGTGCCTACTTATGGCTTCCCGGAGCGTTGAAAACGCTCTTGTGTTAATCTATTACCTATACTATGTCCTAGAATATGAAGAAGCATACCAAGCATTTCTTTAACATCAGTATTTCTAGATCCTTGAATGCCATAACGTGTTACTAAATCATGCGTTAAATTGTTAAATACAATCTTATGCATTCTAAATATATTGTAGCATCTTATCAGATTAGCATCTCGCCAGTCAACTCTTTTAACCATACATAACCTGTATATGTTGAGGTCATGCAAGGTTGTTTGCAAAGATTTGTCACTTAATAAAGAATTACAACTTAAGTAAGCGAGATAAGATCTCATAATTCATTTTTCTCTTACTCATGATTTTCCTTTGTATGTGAATCATCCATAACTGTTTCAAGTAACGAAATATAAAAAGAAACAATGTATTAATCATCGCATAAATCATCCATAACTGCTTTAAGTAACAAAATATAAAAGAGAAACAATATATTGGTAGAAGAACACCACAAGTCCATAATCAAGACGCTTGGCACACTAGGCCATAACTTAGGTCTGTAAGCAAAACGGTGCACTTAAGTGCCACTTTTTTTCGAGTGGGACACTTAAGTGCCACCTCAGCGACCCTTGCCGGAAATCCTACGTGCAATATTTTTTATTATTTTTTGCCTACGTGGCTCACCGGAGCTCCAAATCAACATAAAAATTAAAAAAAAAATTAAAAAAATTTTAAAAAAGTAAAATTTAAAAATTTTAATTTTAAAAAATTAAAAAAATAAGAAAATTTTAAAAATTTTAATTTTAAAAAATTTTTAAAAAATTTTATAGAAAAGAAAATTTTAAAAAATTAAAAAAAAAATTAGAAAATTTAAAAAAAAATTAAAAATTTAAAAAAATTTAAAAATTTAAAAAAATTTAAAAAATTTAAAAATTTTAAAAAAATTTATAAAAATTTATAAAAATTTAAAAAATTTTAAAAATTTTTAAAAATAAGAAAATTTAAAATTTTAATTTTTAAAAAATAAGAAAATTTAAAAATTTTAATTTTAAAAAATTAAAAAAATTATAAAATAAGAAAATTTAAAAATTTTAATTTTAAAAAATTTTAAAAATTTAAAAAAAATAAGAAAATTTAAAAAAATTTAAAAATTTAAAAAAAGGGGGGTGGGGGAGGCGGCGGCGGCGGAGGTGGTGGCGGTGAGGGAGCCGGCGGCGGCGGCAAGGGAGCCGCCCCGTTCGGCCTCCCACCCCCTTTTTTATAATTTTTTACTAATTTTAATTTTTTTAATTTTTCTTAATTTTTAAAAATTTTAAAATTTTCTTAATTTAAAAAAAAAAATTAAAAGTTTCTTAATTTTTTAAAATTTTTTTAAAATTTTCTTAATTTAAAAAAATTAAAATTTTCTTAATTTTTTAAAATTTTTAAAATTTTCTTAATTTTTAAAATTTTCTTAATTTTAAAAATTTTTAAAATTTTCTTAACTTTTAAATTTTTTAAAATTTTTAAAATTTTCTTAATTTTTAAAATTTTCTTAATTTTAAAATTTTTTAAAATTTTTAAAATTTTTAAAATTTTAAAATTTTCTTAATTTTTTAAATTTTTAAATTTTTCTTATTTTTAAAATTTTTTAAAATTTTTAAAATTTTTAAATTTTTCATAATTTTTAAAATTTTTAAAATTTTCTTAATTTTTTTAAATTTTTGAATATTTTAATCTAATTTAATTAATTTATATACTATTATTTACACGTAGACGCGAAACGGCGTCGTTTTTGCATTTTCTCCGTCACGTCGGCGTGCAAAACGACGCCGTTTTGGACCGAGCTCGCCGAGAAAGTCGCCACGTCAGCCATTTGGCCGGATTTTCGCGGAGTGGCACTTAAGTGTCCCATTTTACTCCGATGATGGCACTTAAGTGTACCATTTTAAAGTTATGGCGACTTTAAGTGTCGGCGTCTTGAGTTATGGCACTCAGGTGTCCGCACTCCAATATATTAGCCATCGCATATATGCAAACTATCACATTAAAAGAACACCAAATGAAAACAATTCTAACATCAAACATTAATTGAAATTAGGTTTATAAAGGCTGCAAATAAAGATCCATAGATGGAAACAAAATGGAATAACTAAGCTTCAAACATTAAAATAATAAGATGCTAACATCCTCCTATCTACGAAAACTTGATTCTTTTCTTATCTCATATTTGAGATACTTTACTTTCTTTACATTATCCTTTAAAATCATGAAAACTTACTTATTGTCTATCTCTTCCTTTAAATGAAAAATTGAAAAAAAAGTACAAGTCTTCAACTTCCACAATCTCAAGTATGAATCTAATATTTCTATGAGGTCCTCATAAGGACTGACTAAACCAGTTGCGTTGGATGCAGCATTGGTAGTGCTCCTACTCTCAACAATTGTAAGCAGCCTGTTAATTTGTGTTCTGAGCTCCTCTCTTGTGCTCAATTTCTTATCTTTCTTTCCTTGAGCTTGCAACTTTGAAGTTTGTGTGGCTCTCTTATGAGTTTGAGTTCCAATTGGTTCATCCACATGATCCTCCAAGTTTTCATCAGTAGACCCTACAACATCATCGATACCAGGTTATGTGGTCTCAACATCATTATCAACACATAAACCTTATCCAAGATTTCATGTGATTCCTCCAGTAGCAATTTGTATCTCTGAACATCATATCTCAAGATCATGATGTATCTATTATAATGAAGCATTTGTATAAGTTGTACCATTAAAGGTGAGCTTAACATGAAAATAAAAAAAGAAGTGAGGAAAACCTGAATTTTACGCTTCCACCATTCATCACTCGCATCAATGGTTTTCTTCTTTGAATCCCATCCTAACCCAGTTTCATTGTAAAGTAATGACCTCCATCTTTTCCATTCTTCCTTGAGGTTATCCCACTTACTCTTTATTTTTTGTTTATCATACTTTTTGCCCGTTAGCTCCTCAAACTTACTAATTATGACTGTCCATCCATCTCTTTTGTTGTTTACAAGACGATTGTCTTTTTCAATTTGTTCGATGCACAAATTACAAAAGATTTCTACATTTTCTGAGCTCCAAAATGCCTTTTCCTTTGATGAACTCATTTACTAGTAAAGTGACATGAACAAATTTAAAAGATACAAACAAACAAGATCAACCACTCGGGCCCTCTCTTATTAAAAAAGTAAAAGATATTCACTTATAGAAAAAAAAAACTAACATTGAGAAAAAATAAGGACACGTAAATACATTGTACTTGTATAAAAATCCTTGATTATACTAGGTCATCCTAAACCTAGAACAACAATGAATGTCAAACTAAACATATCCATCATTGGGCAAAAATAGACTTAAACTCCGCATGAGACGATTACATGATGAACATGGCTCATCATTAAAAAGGTAAACTCAGGCCACCTTGGTAATGATGAGTATTTCTTAATAACCAGAATCGCGCAACATAGATTCACCATCTAAGTAACCCATTTGTTTGTTCATCTTGCCTGGTCATTTGATATATTATCACAAAGACAAATATGAAAACCCTTATACAGTATGTAAAAGTTTGTTCTACTTTATTTTCCAGACAATAGTTTATATATATAAGGCATTGATAGCCACAATGAAGAACCTCGAAAAAGTTCAGACCAGCCTATAATCACTCTCATGCTTGTAGCTGTTTCAATAGTAAAGTGCAGAAGAGCAAAATAAAACATAAAAGTTGGGCGTGCAGGACATTGGAGTGACCAAATCACAAGGAACAATAAGTACAATTAACGTAGCAAGCGAACAGGATGGAAGAAAAGTGATGTCAGCGAACAGGATGGAAGAAAAGTGATGTCAAATTATTACAACAACGGGACAATCAATTTCAAAAGCCATAAGTGCTGGTCAAGCATGAAAAAAGAAAGGTAGAAACTTGAAAGGTTCCCATTCTTGATCTAAGAATGTGCAAAGTGCAGTACCTACAATGTCAGGAGGCCATATAGCTCATGGTTTATTAATTTTCACTTCTACGCACTATTAATATTTTCTCCAGTTCCTAGCAGCACATATTTCCAGAACGACCTATAGGTGGTTCCCTCACAAAGTTGATATAATCAACTACACATAAAGTCCCAATTGCCAACCCTTGGCATGTTTCACAGATCACTTCAGATAGCTTCGCACAGACATTCAGAAATCAGTCTATAGGAATGATTACCCCATCCATCTTCCTACTAAGTTCTAATCTAAAGTTGGCCATGATAAATAAGATTATTAAGTAGTTAATTGAATTCCGACCAATCATCTCCGAGAAACACTTAGCCATTAACAAGAACCTCGGAGGAGCTACTATTTGCAGTAATTTGGCACGAATCAACCTCTTCGAGATTCCCCTTCGTCTCGAATCCTCATACAAGAAAGCAAAAAAAAAAAAAAAAAACAAATGCAACCATTTTCTTTTCTCAGTGATTACAGGTGGCCTCATCTCACACTGACCTCAACCATCTACAGTCTTTCTTGAATACCTTGCAAATTACGGGGACGCCGAACCAAAACCCAACAAGATTACGATCCAAAAAGAAAAAAAAAAAACAGGAGAGGAGGGCAAAGGAGTGAACCCAAGAAGATAAATTCAAACCACGATCAACCACGGGACTCAAAACCCATCATCAAAGCCCGAAACCCCAAATCTTGCCTCGTTCGAGAACGAATTCTAGAGACAATAATCAATGAAACCGAGCAATAACCTCAACGGAAAGCGAGGAGAGAGAGAGAGAGAGAGAGAGAGAGAGAGAGAGAGAGAGAGAGAAATGCATGCGAAGGGAAGTGGAAGGACAGAGAGTACTTGGCCGGAGGGAGCGGCGAGCAAAGTGGAGTGAAGAGAAAGCGAAGCAGGCCGAAGAAAAGGAAGAGAGTTCCGTCAAGGTAACGAGAGTTTACGGGGATCCAAAACCGAGAACGACCACTTTGTCGTCAAGTATATCGATAAAATAATATACTCAACAAGTTGCGGGGAGAGAGAGAGACGGAGAAGAAAGCCGTCGAGTTGCAGGGAGAGAGAGACGAGGAAGAGAGCATCACGTGAGAAAGGCCTTGAAAGAGTTAGGGTTTTGTTTTGTATTGGATAAAATTGGACGTTTAATAAAATTTTGAGGGTAAAATAGGTAATCAACAAAAAATCATTAATTTTCTTACCAAAGCATGCCGAAAGTGCTAAAATGCCCAAAGCGGGTCCTTACCTACTTTGGGCTTTCAGCATTTCAAAGGCAATCATTTTACCAAAGAGCCTTCAAATCTTGAACCAAACACCCTTAAATTTTTCCCAAGGGGTTTTGGTGGCTTAAAGCCCCTTGGGAAAGCTGAACCAAACACCCCCTTAGCTAAAGGCTTTTCCTAAATGCTGAACCAGACAAGGCCTAGATAGAAGTAGGGATGAGTGAATCTAAGTTCCGTACAAGTTTTACCTAGAATTTGGAACCTACCTATTGGAACGAGGTTCCTTAATTTTTGGAACTTGAAACCTACCTTGTATATCCTAGAACTTAGAACCAATCCTATCGTAGGTTTCAAGGTTTGCCTAGATCCCACTTATATTATTATATGAATGATTACAATTTACTAATCATAACTTATATTTAGATATACGAAAAATATAAACATTAATAAAGTAAAAACCTTAGCCATAAAATGGAAATTCATATTAGTGCTTTCGATTATACATTCATTATGAAACAACACAAAATATTGGAAGATCGCATAGAGACATGGATCAAGAAAAATATTAAAACTTGTTCTAGGTTGTAGATTACAGATTTCAAGTTCCTCTAACTAAGAACCTAGAACTTATCCGTTAAAATAGATTTCTCATTTTTTGGAACCTGGAATCTACCCTGCATACCTTGAAACCTGGAACCTAGAACCTACAGATTCTCACTGGTCAAATTCTCAGGTTCTAGGTTCTACTCTAGAACCATGCTCACCCCTATTTCAACATATTTGAAAGATTTCTTAACAAACTTAGTGTCAACACATGTCTCGCACTTATAATGAGCATCCAATTCAAATCTTGAATTAGCCCCAAGTTTTCTATCTTCTTCATTATATCATAATTCACATGTCCTAATCTATCATGCTATAAATAAAAAGACATAACAATGTAAACTAAAGACTTCTCTTTATTAGTAGTTTTTTGGTAGAAGAATTTCGAGTTTACATCAATGACAATCACGTTGATTTAAATAGGTCATTACACAAGTATCCTTTTCTCACATATATCCCACATTGGAAAGATTGAACTTGTCCGATTCCAATACAATTTTAAAACCCTTCTTGATAAGTGTGGGACCAGAAATTATATTCTTTTGGATCTCCAATACATGGAACACATTTAGTAAGGTGATTTCCTTACCGAAGGTGAATTTCAAGATCACATTTCCTCTCCCATCAATTTTGGCTAATGTAGAGTTAGCCAAATAAAACATCTCGTCTTTCTTAGCTTTCTAGTAAGATGAGAACATGCATTTATATATACAACTGTGATTTGTGATTCTGGATCCAATCACCAATTGGTATCATTTGATATTAAGAATACCTTAGACACTACCATGGTCGAGTCTCTCATCACTTTCCTACTCTGTTAGATTTAGCTACTTGGTTGCACTATTACCCTTGCCTTTGTTCGAGCATTTCTTGCATCCTTAATCCGATGGTCAAGCTTGTTGCAAACAATATGTCCTTTGAAATTTCCAGGATTGTTCCTTTTGCTTGCATTTTCCTTTAAAAGACTTCTTCCTCTTCTTGTCTTGCTTGGAATTAGAAAACACGATAGTGTTGGCCTTTAGTTCCATTGGAGGATTTGCATTCCTCCTATTATCCTTCTTGATTATGAGGTGTAGAATTAGATCTCCAAGGCTCATCTATTTTTGTTTGTGCTTCAAATAATTTTTGAAGTCGACCAACTCAAAGGCAACTTTCACAATAATAACTATCACTTGGAATGATTCACTAAGTAACATTCCCTCAGCAAATATGTCGTTCAAAATTGTTTCCAATTCTTGGACCTAGCTCATAATTGATTTAGAATCCACATTCTTAAAGTCTAGGAATTTGGCAACCACGAATTTTGCAGAGCCTGTGTCCTCAGTTTTGTATTTCTTTTCTAAGTCTCCCATAATTGTTTAATAATTTCAATGTTACAATAAACATAATATAAGGAATTTACTAAATAATTAGGATATAGTTTTAGCATATGAAGTCCTTGTGCTTCCAAGCCTCCAAAGTGCCCCGAGCATCATGACATCTTGCTCATATAACTAATTATCGGGCACACCTCGATAAATACTTGATCGATTCAACGTGATTAGATAGAAGAATATTTTCTGTTGCCACTACTTAAAGCCCACATCAATTAAAGCCCACACCGATGAATTTCTCTGGTTTCTCATTAGGTGTTACTGGAGTTGGTACCGCCGAATTAGGCAAAGTCTAATAAACCATCCCTCCATAAATTGAGGCATATGGCATTTGGCATGCATTGTTTTGAAAAACAATATGGTGTATATTAGTCAAGTGACTTGTACGTCTACCGCCATAGATGGTTTCAACTTGATGGCTTGCAGTATTTGTTGCCGCAACACCGGGCCGGGAGGTTTGAACCTCACCGGTTGAAAAGACCATAGAAACATCTCTAGAAACATTTGAACATCTTAGGTACTTGATTGTCATTAGCCATCTTGATTTTCTAATAAACCCAATAAACAATAAAACTAGTCGCCTTAAGATTATTGAAAAAATTGATTATGTATTACAAAAAATACACAACATTGTTTGTTGTAACCAAAGCAATAATAATTCTAAGAAAGTGATAACAAATAAACAGGAGATGAAGTATGGCTAAGCAAATCTTCTTAAGGTGATTACTTCCTACCGACGGTGAAAAATAGCTTCGCGAACCATGCTTCTCGATATACAACGGCTTGAACTTGTTTGTATCATTATTATACAAACAAGACTTTGTCGAATACTTTTTAAAACTAGCACACTATGATAATGACTGTAGAGAAAACTAAATGAATTTGAGGAATCTTTGTTGTTTTTTTTTTTTTAACTAAGGAGGCACATCTATTTAAAAACAAGGGAAAAACAATTGCAGAAAACTATAAGAGCATGAACTGAAGAGTCATGTCAATACTACTCACATTAATTGAGCCAATAATAATAATCATAATTATAGTAATTCATGATTTTATAAAAACAAAGAAACTGTTGCAGAAAAAGATCTGAAAAGACATAACTGTCACCCGTGAATTGAAGATACGCATCCATTAACGTCCATTAAGGCTTCCGTTAGTGCATATATTAACGGGTCCATTAAAGCTTCAGCACGTGACCAAAGCACGTGACTAATACTGAGCCATTAACAGCCTATAATTACAACATGCGCCACCGAAAGCCATCCGCCTTCGTAATGAATTATGCCGAGATTTTTGCTTTTTGATATGCCTTAAGTGGAAAAATATCACCGTCCTAATCAATATGATCTAATAAAACATTGTTGTGCTTTCTCTTTTTCTCCCGATTTTCAAATTTATCCACATTTCGCTATAATTGTTTACGTATAAAGGATGGAGGATTGCATGAAAATGGAGTTCGTATGTAGTTTTCGTGGATATTCATCATCGGAATTTCATGCGATATGTGAGAATGTATCTTTGACAAGATGACCACATGAATTTACGATATGCAATTCATCGCAGACAAATGAAGATTGAACATGATTCAATATGTTGAATGAATCTAATTTCATTATTGGACAAAAACAAATTAGAGTCATTCCGAAAAAGGTTATTGTATTTAGTTCTCAAGGGATGGATAGAGTAAAAAGTACTGATAATTGAAGCCCAAATAACATAATCAATAACTCAACATATTAGGATTTCATGGACCTAAGAAAGTCCCTAAAAGGTTTCATCTCGGTTCTCATCCGGATCTAGTGATCAATAAATAAAAGGCATTTCTTCCTGTTAGAGGAAAAAAAACAGAGATACAAGGAAAACTGAGGATGCAGAACACGCATGCAACGACACGCAAAATTAGTAAAAGCATCCATGGAGCCCGCCATCCCGGCACACAAACGGACAGATAACAAAGGTCTCGTAAAAGCTCAAACTCTCTTCCTTTTTGGTGAGGCTAATATCCAAGGCCAAAATAACATTATCAGTGACTTCACTTCTAAGGATCTTAGAAAAAAAAAAAACTTCTAAGGATCTCCAAAAGCTCGTGCTATGTAAAGATCGGGCGGACCCGAACCGGAGAACGGAGCGACCCGCCGGCGATTCGACAAATCCACCTGAAGAAAAGGCGGAGAAAAAGGTTGACGGCGACCGAGCCGGAGCAAAAGCGAAAAAGCAAATCCTTTTTCGCCAAGTTAAGTCCCGTCTTCCTCCTCCCACCAAAACAAAAAGACAAATCCTGTCTTCCTCCTCCTTCCTCCTCCCCCGTCTCTGCAATCTCCACTACACAACTCTCTCTCTCTCTCTCTCTCTCTCTCTAGACTCTGCACATCTCGACCCTCCTCCATCGACGGCGGAGATCGGCCGTCGCGGCCCAATCCCCCCGTCGCGATCCCCGCCCGATCGGAGCCGCGCCTCGCCCTCTCCCTCTCCCCATGGCTTCCCCGGGAAACCCTAACCAGCCGTCCCCTCCGCCTTCCCCCTTCGACATGGCCAAATTCTTCATGCCGCCCGCCTCCCCGTCGCAGCCCCAGTCCCACATTCCTTACTCTCCCCGCCCCCTCCTCCTCCTCCTCCTACCCTCCCCCGCCGTCGGCCCCGGCCACTTCAATTACTCCCCCGCCCACACCTCCCCCTTCGCCCCCCAGGACCACCTCCTCTCGCAGCGCTCCCTCTCCTACCCCACCCCGCTCCTCCAGCCCCCCAGCCCTAACGCCGGAGCCCACCTCATGGCCCTGCTGAGCTCCCTCCCCCAGCCCCAGCCGCCTCTGGCCCCGTCCGAGCTCCCCGCGCCGAGCTCCGGCTCCGGCTCCGCCCCGGCGGTGCCGGTTCGGATGCCGAGCAGCAAGGTCCCGAGGGGGCGGCATTTGGTGGGGGATTCCGTGGTGTACGACGTAGATGTTAGGCTGGCCGGCGAGGCGCAGCCGCAGCTCGAGGTCACGCCCATCACGAAGTACGCGTCCGACCCCAGCTCGTGTTGGGGCGCCAGATCGCGGTGAACCAGTCGTACATATGCTATGGTTTGAAGCAAGGGAACATCAGGGTGCTTAACATTAATACCGCATCTCGGTCTTTGCTCCGGGGTCACACGCAGGTCGGTTCATCAAATTTGAGAATATATGTTGAGGAATGATTTCTTCCGGCATTGATATCGGTGGACTAGCTTTGCGAGGGTATTACGTGAAGTTTGATAGTTGGCATTCCGCTTGAGATTTTAGGTCGAACTTGCATATTGCGAGTATGATAGTAAGTTAAATTCTTTGCAGTTACGAAATGATTATGCGCTAAGATAGATCATTTTTCTCACTCGAGCTCATTTGCTGGCTTTAGTAATTCGGAGATGGATATGTCTTCATTGACCAGCTTGCCACTATTGCGTGGGAAGAAGTAACATTTGACTTTAGATTTAATTGGGAGGGATTCCTACGTTGCATGAGATGCTGACTGTTCAATATGTTCATATAGGACATAGTCCTGGCATTGCTTTGATGTACTCAAGGTTCCTCTCTTTGATTCGGGACTTCACTATGTGGTTGCATCTCTCTTGTCGTGGACTTGAAGTGATGTAGGATAGATAATTTTGGGGATTCTGTTTTCTGTTGTTTAATTTATTTCTTCGGATAGAGACAGACTTGATGAGAAGTGTTTCACTTGTGATCACTGTCTTTTCTGGACCTTTCTGTTCATCTAAGTGATTTTTGCTTCTCTCAGAGGATCACGGACATGGTTTTCTTTGCTGAGGATGTTCACCTTTTAGCCAGGTAATTTTCCACTTCACTTCTTTAAGCTTGTTCTTATCATTCCTTTGCCTCATAGGGCATACTTTTTTACAGTGCAAGCACAGATGGAAGGATTTATGTGTGGAAAGTCTCTGAAAGCGTAGAGGAAGATAATAAGCAACAGATTATTGGAAACATTGTCATTGCCATTCAACTAATGGGATTGGAGTCTGTCCATCCACGTGTTTGTTGGCATTGTCACAAACAGGTGTTTCATTGTTCATGTACTTAATTATATTGTTGGAGTATGGTCTACTTTCCTTATGCAGTTTCTCCCTCTCAGACTTTGTGGTCGTCTAGTCAAGTATTAAATCTTTTGACTTTTGTGAATTCTCTTGAAATTATTCAGGAAATTCTGGTGGTTGGAATAGGAGAACATGTTTTGAGAATTGATACGACTAAAGTGGGGAAGGGTGAACTTTATTCAGCAGAGGAACCTCTCATGTGTCCTATTGATAGTCTCATCGAAGGGGTTCAGTTTGTTGGAAAACATGATGGAGAAGTGACTGATTTGTCAATGTGCCAGTGGATGACCTCCCGCTTGGCTTCCTCTTCCATTGATGGCACGGTATGGCCTTTGCGTGTGTCATCTTATACAGGTTTTTGTTGATTTAGTATTCTGGCTTGCAGTTAACGGATGGCAAACCAGCTATACCTGGTTCACTGCTTTCGACTGCTAGATCTGAAAGAGTTCTTTATGTGTGTTATTTGGGATAATGATAGTGGAAGTCTGAAAACTTGTGTCAATTGTCGCTTAGTCCAAGGACTCTTTTTGAGTTAATTAAATCCTGAACTTTTCGACATCCTTGGTATTTGTCCTTTTGTTAACTCTTGTCACTTTTTCCAAAAAGACAAATTAGAAAAAAGGGGCAAAAATTCTGATAGAGATTGGGCTGAGGGGGCAACAAGAGGGCACTGCCTGCCTTTGTCACCTACCTTGCCACAGGGTATGTGCCCTCACATGGACACCACAGCTGTCTTGCCACCAATGGGTGGGGGCCCCTTGCCATCATCACCCCCAACAAGAGCTGGCGGCTGCCCTCTTTGTTGTTTCTCTTTCACGCAAACACCCCCTCCCGGGTCTCTTTGGCCTTTTTAATTTTTAAATATTTGTTATTATCAGTTCATTTTTAATTTTAACAATGAAAACGACACTGTTTTAGACTTTAACAAGCTCCATCTCTTACATAACAGCCGCTTGGATAAAGAGATAATGATAGAAAAGGCCAGCTCAGATTTTTCTGTCTAGTGAATGGTGACAGAGTTAATGAAAGGACTAATTAGAAGAATGGCAACAAGTTTTAGGACTAAAGTGATGGATAGACACATTTGGAAGACTTCCATTGTTATTATCTCGTTTTATTTTTGCAGATAGGTAAAGGCTAATGCTAGCTTAAGTGAATGTGCTCACCTTGCAGATTTGAATATCCTGTTGGTCTTATTTGAATAGAATAGATCAGTGGAATTATTATGCTGTATGTCATGTTTGTAGTAGAATGTCACCCTAAGGGCGTAGAAAAACTGGTGCACTTTCTAGTTACGTTGCACATCTGAAAACTTTATTGCAGAGATGGCAATCTAGGTCAATTATTGGGTTCCTTGAGAAGAATTTCCTTTGTGTTATTGAAAATCATGATTATTTGGTTTTGCTTTCCAGTTCCTGCAGCTTTTGGCACATATAAAGTCTACAACATTCATTAAAAATGTCATAGTGGACATTGTTCTGCTTTCCATTAACTTCACAAAATCAACCTTTGAAGTCTTACTTTTAGATCTTTCTCAGTAATCTTCAAACTATGTGGCTCAAAGCTGATAATCATTTCATGAGTACATGTCAGAGTATTGTTGGAAGCAATGGCTGGAGAACTCTTTACCATATCGTACTTGAGCTCTGTAGAAATTTTATAACATCCAACCTGGCAGTTATTTCTGGCTTTGTTTCATAGAAAAAGAAGAAATGTGCATTCTCGGGTTGCTCCTCAAAGTTGCACCCTACATTTACTGTGGCTGGTCATGAAGACCGTTCAACTTGTGCAGGAAGGAGAGTACATTAGCATTTATTCAGACCTTAGTTTGGGTCTAAAATCTCTTTTCATGTGATTTAAACCTATACATTTTGAGATGCTCTTGTGATGGTGGAAGTTGAATGAGTAACTTCTCCAATGGTGCTGTGGCCAACTCAGTTTAATTACTTTCTGCCTTGCTTCCATTGTCCATGCATAGCAACAATAACAACTAGGCCTTATTACCCAAAGTGGAGTGGTTTTTATGAGTCCTCTTACTATATTGTGCTCTGCTTCCTTATTTCATGCATCATCCTTAAAATTTTCCTTTAGGCGGAATCTTTTGACATTGCTCTCTGCTCCCCTGTTTTATGCATCGGCCCCCATTACACTGAATTTTATGCATGCCTACGATCGTGATAATGCGTCACCATATTCTTTGGTTATCGCTAAAGTATGATAATGATAATAGTCAATTATATTCCCTAGCCTTTGAACTTGTTTTGACTGAAAGCCTGCGTCGTGTGACAGATAAAGATTTGGGAAGATCGTAAAACATTGCCACTTGCTGTTCTGAGACCATATGATGGCCAACCTGTTAGTTCAGCTGCATTTGTGACTTCTCCCCATCGGCCAGACCATATAATACTTATAACAGCGGTACAAGCTCAATGAACTTCTTTCCTTTCTTGATTTGTTTGTTATTGTCCATCAAATCTTTGCCAGCACCAGTACACAGCAATCGGCAATTGAGATTCCGCATGTAGCTCGTAAGCTAATCTGTTGGATGACGTTATTATTGATATGTAACCTGTATTATTGTATGTCTGCACGGGATGTTGATTAATTAGATTGTTGCCTTACAATTTTCCAACACAGACAAGTTGGAGTGCTGACACTTATGATCACAGACAGCATGTAAGTGGATCATTTTGTGCTTATTTGTTTGACATTGTTGCACCTGTTTCTAGGGTCCATTAAATCGTGAACTCAAGGTTTGGGCTTCAGCAAGTGAAGAAGGTTGGCTTTTGCCAGGTGATGATGAAAAATGGAAGTGCATGCAGACATTGGACCTCAGGAGTTCATCTGAACCGCATGTTCAGAAAGCATTCTTCAATCAAGTTCTTGTATTGCCCCAAGCTGGTCTTCTTTTGCTTGCAAATGCTAAGAAGAATGCTATCTATGCTGTGCACTTAGAATATGGTCCCAATCCAACAAGTACTTGCATGGACTATTTGGCAGAGTTTACTGTCACAATGCCCATTCTGAGTTTTACTGGGGTAAGTGATGTATCAGCATATGGGGAACAGGTAATTCAGGTTTACTGTGTCCAGACACAAGCTATTCAGCAGTATGCCTTGGACTTATATTTGTGCCTACCACCACTTTTGGAGAAGGTGGGATTAGAGAAGTCTGATCCTGATCTGTCTTGTGATGTGATGAATGTTGAAGGACCAACAGCTGCAGATGCTTCCGAAATAAAACCTACTGAATTTCCATCAGCTTCTTCGGCACCTAAAATAACCGGGAGAACAAGCAGCCCTGACATTACAGAGGCTATCAGGTTTCCGATAAGCTCTGCTTCTGTTGAGATGACTGCTCCACAAGCAGTTACATCCTTGGATGAAGATTCTCGAACCATTAATGTGGCACCTTCAACTAGTCAATCTGATATTCACGTTGTTGCAGCTGCCTCCTCTTCCTTTAAGTCCTAGGTTGTCTCATAAACTTTCTGGTTTTAGAAGTCCATCAGGTGGTTCTGATTCTGGTCTTCCTTTTAGTAATCACACTGGCAACGAACAAGTCATGAATTCTTCTGTAGATAGGCAAGTGGAAAGTGTCCCTGCACAGACATCGGATGTGGCTTTGACGAAGGATGAGTCAAGGAATGATGAAAAGAGAGTTGTACAAGATAATGCATCCAGTTTGCTTAACCATCCTGTTGTATTTAAACATCCTACTCACTTAATTACTCCCTCTGAAATATTAAGGGCTGTTTCATCCTCTGAAACTAGTTTTCTCGGGGCAAGAGTGAGGAAGAGGCAAATACTCAGGATGTGGTTGTTAATAGTGAAGCAGGTAATACACCAGAAGAAATCAAAGTTGTAGCAGATACAGGATTTACACAGGAAGATGAATTTTCTCGTGAGGAACGAACTCAGGATTTTGTTGCAGAGAGTAGAGAGAGAATTTTTACTTCTCAAATTTCAGATCTTGGAATGGAGGTGGCCAGGGAATCCCGTGACTTATCTGAAAGCTTGGCAGAAGCTAATCCAGTTGCCGGTAGTAGATTGATGGAGCCACCTGGCCAATCCCCTTCTGGTGATGTGGAAGAAATCCATGACTTATCAAAATATGTATGTGAAAAGGTTTCGGAGCCAGGTATGGCTGCAACAGTCTTGCCAGGCCCAATATCAAATGGGAAAAGTAAAAAGCAGAAGGGGAGAAATTCCCAAGTTTCAGGTCCATCTTCATCATCCCCCAGTGCTTCTAATTCAACAGATTCTTACAATGAAGCTGTCACAAGTTCAAGTCTTCCATCAATGGAAGCTGCTTTTCCTCACATTGTGGCAATGCAAGAAAAACTTAATCAGGTAAATGCAAAACCAATTGGACTAGGAAACATTCATAGGCTTGTGAGCAAAAGTACTGTTTTTTTCTTTACCATATTTCTTTTCTGACATTGATATTTTCACTGCTTTAGGATCTTGGTTTGCATCTAAGGGTTTACATAGGACACGCGTTTGTTTGTGTTTCTGTTTAAAAAGTGTTCCGGGGAATAGAAATAGAAAAAACTATTTCTGTTCTGGAGAACAATTTTTTACCAGAAAGACGCGTTTGGTAAACTTGTTCTGGAAATAAAAATGAATAGAAACACGTTTAATAAATTTATATTCTTTTTTGTTTCTTTTAATTTTTTAATATTTTTATTTTATTTTCCCTTTCTTTTTTTCTTCTTTTGACCGGTTGCTAGCCTCCGGCGACCGGCCGACAGGGGCCGGCAGCCTCGCCCAGCCACGGCAAGGCTCGCCAGCCCCAGCAAGGCTGAGCCTTGCTGTGGTTGGTCGAGGCTCAGCCTCACCGGATCTGGGCGAGCTCAAGCTCGCCCAGCCAAGGTGAGGCCGAGTGTCGCCGGCACGGGCGAGGCTCAGCCTCGCCTTAGCTGGGCGAGCTTGGCCTCGACCAGATCCGGCGAGCCCCGGTGACGCTCCGGCGAGGTCGCCAACCCTCGACGGTGTCGCCGGCCAAAGAAAAAGAAGAAGAAAAGAAATGAGAGAGAAAAAATGTTCTTCAAAAGTGTTTCTGGAACAAAAAAACAACTTTTTTTTTGTTTTTCATTTCCGTTCAATTTTGTTCGGGAACAAAAAAACAGAAAATCTGTTTATAAACAAAAAAGAAATAAGCAACCATGCACACCCATAGTCTTTTTGCTATATGTTTGAGTTTTCCATTGAACCTTGTGCTGCTTTTGGGATGATTAGAGGTTTTGTAAATATTCTTTGGTTTTCATCATAGACGTCCAGTCAATATGTGCCAATTTAGCTATGTACTTTGGAAGCTTTTTGTAGCTTTTGTTTTTCAAATGTGTTAGGTCCCAAATCTGATCTGTTTTAAAGAGGAAAAAATAAGATTTGGATGGTGAATTGTTTTGGATAGGAGCAAGTGAACCTTTTGGAATGCATTCTTTTCACTTAGATGCTTGACATACTTAAATGTTTAATTAAAGGAAAACTACCAAAATATACCTCACCTCTCATCAGATGACCACTTGCATACCTCAACTTTTGAAAATATGAGTTTTACCTTTGGAGACCACTTTGCACATTCACATCAAATAGCCAGTGACCATAGTTATGAAAATGTGATATTTTCATTCCATAAATGCCCCTCCCCAAATCCTAAATTATCACACCCACCCAAAACACTCAAAACCAACTGAAAAAAAAAAAAAACCACAAGTCCCCATGCAAGATTTTAAAATGAGTTTTCAAGGAGAGGCAATGTGGTCTTTTCATTGTGGGGTTTTGCTTAGAGGTATGTAAATGTTATTCGCAAAAATAGAGGTGTATAAGCAGTCGTTGGGTTAAAAGTGAGGTTTGTTTTTAGTATTTTTTTTTTATTTATTCTGTAGTGAGAAGTCCCGGAGAAGATTATTGTACTAATTCTAAATCTTTGATCTGATCATCCTGCTGTAGCTGATGAACATGCAAAAAGAAATGAAGAAGCAGATGACTGCTACTGTTAATGTGCCGATCACTAAAGAAGGCAGAAGACTGGAGGCTTCCTAGGGCGTTCCATGGAGAAAACTGTCAAGGCTAATAATGACGCCTTTTGGGCTCGGTTTCAGGAAGAGAGTTTCAAAAATGAGAAAATGGTGCAGGACCGTATGCAGCAAATAACAAATTTGCTTAATAACTTGATGAACAGGGATATGCCAGCCATTCTGGATAAAATTGTGAAAAAGGAATTGACTACTGTTCAACAATCTGTAGTTCGTGCCATCATGCCAGCTGTTGAGAAGACAGTATCTTCAGCTATTGCGGATTCATTTCAGGTTAAATACTATTTCTCTCTTTGCAGGGAAATCTCCTTTATTTGATTCATCTATTTCTTATTTTGATTCTTCTATCTCTTATCATCCAGAAAGGAGTTGGTGATAAAGCTGTTAGTCAACTGGAGAAATCAGTTAATTCAAAACTTGAAGCCACAGTCACCCGACAAATCGTGGCACAGTTCCAAACTTCTGGCAGGCAAGCTATTCAGGTTAGTATAAGATTGACCAAATTGTCTTTATAGGGAAAATTCACTAATGTATGCAAGATTTAAGCCTATTAAAGAAGATGATTGTAACTTTACTGCGCTCTAATTAGCCAAAGTGAATGAGTCTTTAGTGTGTGTTTGTGCACTAATTGAAAGCACAGTAGTTTTGCAACTTCTTTTCTTAAATGAATACTTGTGCTTGCTCATTTTATGAATGCTTGATTTTTGTTCTCTTTGCTTCTGAGAAACCATTTTCGTTTTCATCAGCATGGTCTTTTTGTAGCTTCTATTTGTAAGAAATTTTTGGCCTTTAGCTCATATCGCTCCTTTCTTCATGCTCTTTTTCCTTTTGCTTCTACTTATTGTGATGTTCGTACATTTTGCACTTTAGTTTGCATTTATTGTGATGATAAATACTTGTGCAGGATGCATTAAAGTCTACTTTGGAAGCTTCAGTGATCCCTGCTTTTGAGATGTCATGTAAAGCTGTGTTTGAGCAAGTAGATTCTACTTTCCAGAAAGGAATCACCGAACACACTACTGCAGCTCAGCAGCATTTAGAATCTGTTCATTCTCCATTGGCACTTGCTTTAAGGGTGTGTAATCTGCTTTACAACTTTTAACTATGGTTATCATTACCGTCTTAACTACTTTGAACATTATCATGTCTTGGCAGTTCATTGCCTGTGATATGCAAACTTTCTGTGCTAAATGACATTATTAAGATCATCAGAAGGTTTGGGATTGGGAATCTGGCTGAAACCAGATTCAGGACTGATACAGATAATAAGTGAGTGAAGAATATGTGTTTGGAAATTTTTGGAAATTTCTGAAAGCTTGTATACTCTCGGGGATTGTGTGAAGCTAATTAAAGTAGTGCAACATACGGTGTAGCAGTGTCCTGTGAGATCATCTCCAAAGATTTTGCAGCAACATCTGGCATTGATTTCTCATAAACTGCATTAAAGATCAAATTATACCTAGACTTGGTGGCGCATTAATCTTACCAAGTGCTCCAAGAAAGCAATTCTCAACTGGGTTCCAGATCTCCTTGATGCCTTAGTCATATTCTGTCTTAGTATCTAATTGATTTACAGAGTCAGCTCTTGCTTGGTACTTGGATAAATATCTTCTTATGTGAGAAAATGCTGAATATGGGCTTCAAAAGTATGAGATGGCAAGAAAGCTTCATTGTCCCTACAAATTAATAGACATTATGCTACCTTGTTTTCTGCAGGCTGATTTTGCTTGTCTAGAGACAGAGTTAGATTTGGGATACAATTGGATTGAATGATGAATTCCCTGTAATTCACATATACTGTCATTATTCAGGGAAACACTGGATAAAAGGGTAAAATTAGAAATGTCCTATTGTTTAGGGTATTTGGTTGGGACTAGAATACAATTGGATAAAAACTTTAAAATCAAATAAATAACTCCAATCTTGGGAGATCACCTGCCCAAGGTCTATAACTTTGCAATCGTCTTTGTTGTTGTGGTCTCACCATCCCCCACCTGCAGTTTTGGATCTTGATGGAGAACAAGTGTAACTTCAGTCCTCTTGGCCATGAGAGAGGGAGATGGAGGTGGGGAGGGAGGGCGGGAGTAGATTAGGCAACTATCTTGATGCTCAGAGAAAGAGAGAGAGAGAGAGATTAGGCAGCTACCTGATGCTGCAAACTGTTCGTGCTTCATTCTTTTTAGTTTTTTCCCTTTTAAATTAAGTTCTTGTCTCAGGATGGCAAGTACAATCCCATACCTACAGTCTGGATACTTTGTCTAACCCATGGTGTGCCACCAAACACCAGTTGTGATATGTTTGATTTTATCCAACCTTAAGATCAAACACGCCCTTAGTTATTTAATACCAGACACTAGATGGGATTGTGTTCTTTGATTTTTTCAATCAGTTCATACACCCGGTGCCTTACTAATGATTGTTCTGTTCTTGCTTATCATAAGATGAGGAGATATTAATGCTTTTCTTATTATATTGGTTTCAAATATTTTTGAATTCTCCAATGTTCTAGAATAATATTAATTTTCATATGATTTTGCAGGATGCCGTTAATTCAGCGTCGTCAATGACACGGACCTTGAGTGGAGATTTGGCTGAAACTCAACGGAAGCTTTTAGCTCTTGCTGTAGCTGGAGCTAACGCACCAGTAAACCCGTTGGTTACAGAATTAAGCAATGGGCCATTGGGTGTTCTGCAGGAAAAGGTTCGACTTCTTGTATGAAATTCTTGCCGCCACTTGGCGTTACAGAGATGTGTCATGTTTTCTATGCAAGTTTCAAGATTGTCTGGCATTCGAGGAGGAATTACATAAATGTTTTCCACATTATAAGCTGAACATAACTGTGTGGTTGTGCCTCATATTCTGTACTTCTGTGCATGAACCTCTTTACTATGAGTCTCCAATTTGAAGAAAATATGATGCTTCATCTGCCTCGCATGTGGCTTTTCTTTAGGAATTGTCCTGTCAATCATCTATTGCATGCATAATGGAATGTCAGTGTAGCCGGTGCCTTGAATGCCCAGTTTCATTGTACTTTTTAATTCAACACTCGAGGTATCTGAATTATTGAGCCTGCTTGGACCCCCCCCTTTTTCTCTGAGCCTGCTTGGAACCCCCCCTCCTTTTTCTCTGAGCCTGCTCGGAAGACCAAAATATGATGTCACTACTTCTTAGTCCCCCCCAACCCCTTTTTTTCCTCCTCCTCTTTTTTGTACTTTGTGGAGAACTGATATGTCATCTCTGTAACAGGTTGACAAGCCATTTGATCTAACCAAAGAACTGTCACGATTGATCTCTGAACACAAATATGAGGAAGCTTTCACCTTGGCCCTGCAAAGAAGTGATTTGTTCATTGTATCTTGGTTATGTTTTCAGGTATTCAGTTGTTGAACGTGGTGTAGAATGTTGCATCTATTTCAAGATTTTCTTGTCTTGCCGATTAACTTGAATGAACCTGGGGGCATAAGGACTGTTTATAACTAGTGATTTGTTTTACTACGATGAAAATTCCAAACGATCCTGATAAATTTTGCTTTTGTTTGTTCATGGCTTTGTGAGGCAGATCATCTGCATTTGCAGTTGGCTGACATGCCAGATAGATTGGATTCTGTGAGAGATGCTGAACTTTAACCTTTTTTTTCCTTTTGACAGGTTGATCTACATAGGATATTGACAATCACCCCTCTACCATTAAGCCAGGGAGTTCTACTGTCCCTCTTGCAGCAGTTGGCCTGCGACGTCAACAAAGACACGCCTCGGAAGCTGTCATGGATGACCGATGTGGCCGGTGCCATTAACCCATCGGACCCAGTAATCGCGGTGCATGTGCGGCCCATCTTCGAGCAAGTTTACCAAATACTGAGCCATCAACGTACTCTGCCAACCAATGCCAGCCCCGAGCTATCTAGTATACGCCTTCTCATGCATGTCATTAACTCCATGCTGATGACGTCTAAATGACAATGACACCTGTGAAAAGTGTTGTACTAGGGCAAAGTCAAAATGAGGCCCATAGTAATTTTAGTTGAATCTGTACAGATCTTTAGGGAGTTTCATTTGGAGTTTTCTAGGGCTGTAAAGTTCCTGTAGCTTTCGACACTCTGAAGATAGGATTCGACTCCAACGTCACAAAAAGAGTATAGAAAGAATCCATGATTGTTTGCAGATGCTTGCTTCTTCACTCTCCTTCCCGCTCGTCCGTTCTCTCGGTAGTTTGGGCTATTACAGAGAAGCTTTTGATCCATTGGAGATCGGTTAAAGCCGACAGACGAGCTTTTCTTCGCTCTCGGCAGGTAATGTATCTGTTACGTGGGACGTTCCCATTATCTATGTTTCTTTGCATATTCTTTTTAAATTTAGGATTTATTTGTTTTACAGAAAATTTGAGGAAAATGTCTTTCATGGAAATCGTTTTAAGGAAAATGGTCAGTTTTCATTTATTTAATGATTTGAAGAAAGTAATTTCTTTTCTATCGAAAGGGGAAGTTGATTTTTCCAAATCTAGTCTTTGTTGTTTTCAGTTTATGGAAAATATTTTATACAAATCAATTATTTCCTGTCATCCAAACACAGGGAAGTTTGAAAATAAAGTTTCGAAAACAGTTCTACTTAAAACAGTCGTCGGATATTTTGATTTTACTATTATCGGAGTGAAGTAATTCGCACGTTATGATGTGGGGAGGGGCAAAAGGCAACTATGGCAGATTCATGCGCCATAAGATCGGGACCAGACTTCTCTTTTTCCCAATTTGCACGGCATTTTGACTGACGTACGTCGTGCAACTCCCGGGAAAAACATGAAGACTTCTCACCTTAAAATAACATTGCTCGGTCGCTCGGTCGCTATGTGGGTCTTTGCTCGATGTTAAATGGTGTAAAATTCCGGCATTCTTGCACTCCAATCTTGACCGAGTCCCGTTTTCTTGAGCAAACAGCCCGGTACGTTTCGTCCGACCATCAATGTTGACGAAACAAATCTCTGTCGCGGTAATTTATCACCAGTTTCCTAATCGACCGACAATTAGACCCATCACATGCTTCCTTCCCTTTGTCAAGGAGTTGCTCCCAGGGGTTCGTCATCCATACACCCAATTAGGGAAAATTCTTAATCGGGTTGCCCTGTTTCTCTCGCTTTATGTGTAAATGTTACTTTAGAAATTAATATATCTTTTTAGAAATTAGTATATCTTACCACCAAGAAGTAAGAATCATAAATTATGTTCATTGCGACACATCACAAAAAAACTCTAAACTTAGCTGCTGTGTCACGAAAAACTCAAAACTTCAGAGACTCTATTAGGCGGTGGGCGTTTGAGGCTGATGAAAGGAGCTGAAATGGTGGTGAAATTTTTTGGTAGAGTTTAGGAATCTCTGAGAACTTTTTACGAGAGGAGGTGCCAGCTGGTTTATACTTTTGGCTTTCTAATAACACCCAAAAAAGCGAATGAATGAATGAAGAAAAGAAATGTTAGGATGGGCTAGTCGAGCTAGCTCTGATCGAATTGTGACGTCACATAAAGTAAGTTTTGCCCTAATTGAAGTACACAGGAAAAAGGACCGAAAGCCAAGGGGGAAAACATCCATTTCTCTTACAGAGAATCGGAGATAATTTTTCCCCGAGTACATAATAAATTCGAGATTTTTATCATACGAAAAAATCGCAATAAGTAAATTTGGGTTTTTAAATGATGCACAAGAAAATTGAAGTATTTATATCATAATGGACATAATTTAAGGCTTTTAATAAGATTTTTAATAATATTAATCCTTCTTTGTTAAGTATATTCAGGCCAGTGTCGGGGGCGATATTTATTGACAAGACCCATGTGACTAGTAAAAAGACACCGCCCGAAAAGAGGCGCTAAGTGGGCCTTGCACATAACTCTTCAGTAACCTCCTTTAAGTCATATCAATTACGCTTTTCCCTTTAAATCATTCTTCACTTCACTAGTCTTCCAAGTCGTCACTAGGGGTGAGCATGGTCGGGTTGGTCGCCACCCCTAACCCTAAGCACCAACCCGTACGGTGTCGGTCCTCAATTTTAGGACCGAGGATCGACCTATTGAGCCAGACAGGACCGGACCAACCCATGGGTTCGGTCCAGGTTCAGTGGTTAACCTGGGACCGATCGATAATTTTTTCGTCTTATTTTTTATACTCCCTAAAAAGCAAATCTACACATTCAAATTACACATCTATCGACAATGCGGCATTATGCAACTAAACTATAAATACCAATACATATTTAGCAAATTTAATATGACACAATAATAGAAATTTTGTACCTGCTAACCGCTTATCGAGATATGGGACAAGATGAAAAGTTCTTATAGTCATCTATCTTTAATATTCATAAAACAATATGCAAAAGCATTCATAAAACCATAAGCAAAAGCGTTTTCCTGCATTTGATCATGTAGCAAATCACCGTAGTAACTGCAATACTACTCTACTCTTCAAAAACTTCTACCATTTGACACAAATTGAAAAGCAAAGTGCAGCTGAAATTCATTAGTAAAATACAATTAAACCATAAAAAGTTCAAAATACTTAATATAAATCATGAATATATAACTTCACATCTTGTTAATTCACTTAAACTTCTAAACACCCGAAAACAAAACAAACGACACATAATTAATACTCAACAAAAATTTTAAATTGAAATTACTATTAGTGCTATTGATAGAATATCTTAATATAATATAATATAATATAATATAATATAATATAACATAACATAACAGGACATTTTACTTAGGTTTGAGTATATAAAAGAATTATAAATAATATAATATAATATACGGGGTTGGTCAGGGGTTGGACCGACCCAAAACTCTGGGCCGAGAACCAACCCGCAGTGTTGGTCCCTGAATTTCGGGACCAAGACCGACCGAAGCCCCGTCGAACCGCACTGGGCCGCGAGGTTGGGCGTCCCCAGATCGGCCCAGGGTCGACTCTAGACCGCTGCTCACCCCTAGTCTCACGGCTGGCGCCATTCGACCGGACTAATTGTCTTCCGTTCGCCGGGCACGTGACTGATTTTCCGGTGTCTAACGACCGTCACGTGCTTGCGAAATTCGGGTGCATCGTCGGAAAAGCCGAGGAGCACCGAGCGACATGTGTCGATCTTGTTATAAGAAAAGTAATTTTTTAATTGTGCAAAAATTACCGACAGGCCGACCAAATGATATAAATAAATAAAAAGAACGATAGACAGGATAAAAAGAAATGACATGAGAATTCACTTTTTTCTATTTCATTTCCATCTCTACACACTAACAAAAATGCCAAAAAAAAAAAAACTAGTCTCTTCTGTCAGAAAAAAAAATCCATGACTCGAAGATTTAATTATATACAATTTAATTTTTTTTTTTACATTTCTGATTCTGGAACATTGCTCAGAAGAAGAGGACGAAATTGGAAAATGCAAAAAATCTTCTCGTTTTTCTTCCTTCGGTTTCGATGGCACGCGCGAGTCCTGTGCCGCGCAATGCGCCTCACCAGCACTGGTCCGTCTCCCACCGCCGGGTCGAGCAGAACCCGGTCCAGCCCGCGCGCTGCTGCTGCTGCTGCTGCCGCCGCCGCCGGCCACTCCCGAGCGACAGGTCGTACACGGCCCTCGCCGCCGGGTCGGAGAGCGTCTCGTACGCGCTGTGGATCTGGATGAAGTCCCGGCCGTCGGTCTCCCCCGCGGCGTCCGGGTGGTACGCCTTGGCCAGGGACCGGTACGCGGCCTTGATCTCCTGGCCGACGCGTCCTCCCGCACCCGCAGGATCTCGTACAGGCTCAGCCTCTCCCGCCGCCGCGGCTCGAGCCCGGCGATCGACGGCGCCGCGGCGGCCGACGGGGCGCGTGGCAGGTGGCGACGCAGCGGACGCGGAGCCGCGACCTCGGAAGGCCGCCGGCGGAGGCGGCGGCGGAGCAGCGGCGGCGATGGGAGGCGAGGGACGGAGGAGGAGGGGTTAGGGTTAGGGACATTTGAAAAATGGGGGAGAGTCGGAGTGCAAAATGGGTATGCTGGGAAAAGTCGCGGGTGTGGATGGGGAAGGAGAGAGAGAGAGGGCTTTTTATAAGAGCGGAAGAATTTGGTTCCGGAGGGTAAATCTGGGATTTCGCTGGGTCGAAAAATCCGTGTGTGGAGCCTGTCGTTTGGGGCGGGGTGGGAGGTTCGCGGGCAATGACGTGGCAGCGCGGTTTAATTGAGCTTCTAGAACATCTGTGCTTATATTTTTCCCTAACGGGTCAGTATCACAAAAAATTTAAGACTAATACGTTGGTGCGGTAATTACTTCAATTAATTTTTTTTTATATCCAGATCTACCGGAATCCCCTTTCGCTTACGCTATTTGGGTTCACACAACCCACCAGTGCTCGATAGTACCAATGAGCCTCGCCACAAGCCATTACTTAGATGTTAATACTTAGAAGGGCTAACTCAAGACCTCAATATCAAAGCCTTTATTTAAGACACTTTAGTAACGAGAGAGTTTGAATCCTTGAACTCACTGCTAATGAGGAGAATGCACACCAACTACGCTACTCGTGATTAGGTTACTTCCAATTAATTTTCATATTACGAAAAATCTCGAATAGATATATCAAATATATATTTTAGATTAATTTATGTGCCACGGAAAACTGAATATATTATATCACATTCTACTTCAAACTAAAATTTGTCTTATTGAACATTATTTTCAGTCACATCGTTACGAGCAAAGTTTTACCATATCATTCTTCTAGCTTCGAATAGAATCATGAATGGTGATTTGTCCGGTCCTCACAGCATTTTCTAAACAAGTCTCAAGAAGAATTAAATTTTACTCACGACTTTTTTATTTGATGAGTGCAATATTTTTATTTTATTCATCGATTAATAAATGTTAAAATATTAGGAAGAAAAAGGTTCTTTGTATTGCACGGTTAACCCAAACTAGATTTCGTATTTACAAAAGACTAAGAATTTTGTTCAACTCTTGGAACTTAAGGAAGCTCGTTGGCCAAAATTCAGCGCATTTAAGCAGATTTCTCACAATCTGATATTTTAATGATTTGGAATGTTTTGTAAGAAATAAATTAGTTTAAATGTAAATTTAGCGCGAGTATATGGATTTGGGATTTTTAGGCAACGGGAAGATTGGTATTGATACATGTAGCAAGGGTGTCCCGTTTTATAATTTTTGTGATACAAAAATCAAATCAGCGTAGATGTGATATAGACGTACCAAATTGGATTTTTTTTTTTTCTTTTGAACTAACTCCTTCGTGTTTGCTCTCTTTCTTCTTCTTTTTTTATTACTTATTTTTATGGACCGACGTGCATTATGAGAGCCGGTGACCGGAATGATTCCGTGAGCTGTGGCTTCGGTGGGAATTGGAATGGAAAAGGGTGTCATCGAATGATGTGTTGGATTTTCCACCGACAAAAATAGCCTTTTTAATTCCTTCGCCCAGCTCAAAAAGATAACATTAAGAAACTCTAAATGACAAAGACTTTATTTCGATCGGCTCTTATTAGCTCGGGGCCCCGTCTACCACCCAACCATACTTAACGAGGAATTATTCGATTTTCCGAGGACATTAATCGTGCATATCACGACCGATGATAAAATTGAAAATTGCCTCCGTTTCCTCATGCATCCCTTGAATAATGCTCTGAGTATTTCTTAACGAAATCCTTCTGCATGACATGGTTATGCTAATACACGAGCAATAGGGCGGCAACTTGCCAGTGTCGTGTCGACTCAAGTTTATGCTTAATCAAAGTTCAATTCGTTTCGTAGTCACGTAAAAAAAAAATCAATTGAACGGCAACCCATTTATGAAACAAATAACTTGTGCATGATTGATAATCTGTTTAGTCATTAATTTTAAGCATGTACTGCAAATAAATCCTAATCCTTTCATTTTTTTTTTGGGGGGGGTTGAACTAGCCCTTTCAATTGATTCGATTCAATTTTATACTTTTTCAAATAGGTGCAATCAAATCCTCCCAATGATCAATACATAGAGTTTGCAAGGTACTCAAAATTTAACTGCGTGGCATTTTTAAATTGTGCTTTTCTCACAAAGTAAATTATGAGAATTGAAATGTTTAGAATTAATTTAAATTTAATTTTTTAAAAACATATATAGAAATTAGATATATCTTCTTCTTCTTTTGGTAAAGAAAATTAGATATATCTTTCGTTAGTGTTTTTTCCAAGATATTTTAGTAATGGAGTTTTCATTGGTGACTTTCCATCAAGCACTTACTAAGGCATATTTGACGCTTGAACCTCAAGCGAATTGCCGAAAATAAGAGACGGAGTGGATTCGAGGATTAGTAAAAATAGAACAAGAGGACAAAAATGTCCATTAGTTGAGAATAAATAAATAAATAAACAGAGACTTAGCTGAGAATAAACAAAGATAGTTTAGTAATGGAGTTTTCATTGGGTGACTTTGCATCGAGCACTTACTAAAGCATTAAATAAATAAACAAAGACTTAGTTAAGCGGTCAATATCACAATAAAAAAATGGAAGTATCTTTTGAATGCTCGTGTTCTGATTTAGCAATCTCGCAATGAATGGGAAGATTGAACATTTGTCAGTCACATAATCAGCAAAATATAAATCATTGTTTACAATTTCAACTCGACAAACCTATTTGGCAAGTTTTTAATGAATATAATAAATGGGTCGGGTATTAAATAATTAAGAAATTCAACACATCGTTTTCCAAGATTCTATCTTATTAAATTCCGTCTTAAATTGAATATTTGCATCTCTTGCATGATTCGATGCTAGATTAAAAAACGACGTGAACAATAACAATTAGTGGAAGCAGCCTAACTTAGCAGGCCAGGCAACCAAAAAGGTCCGGCCGAGTGACCCGTTGGCGTTGACCGTCCATCCCACGAAAACTTAGGAACGCAAAGCCTCGCACGTGCCAAAGCTTCTAGAAGACATGCGAGGCACGCACGCACCTCCCGTGGAAGCTACACGCGTCGCCATCTCCTCGGTTCCAGAGACCCCAGTCCAAAGCCCGTCCTTGGGAAATCAACGGTAGAAATTTTGGATGTACTTATTATTTCAACCGTACGATTAATTATATGATACATGATATTTCCTTTTTTTTTTTATAATAACGTATTGTATCATAATCATAAATTAATTATTCAAAGACAGACCAAATTTGATATGTTAGATTTTAACATTTTGATGATATACATATATGTATGCATGGCTATGAAGTAACAATTACTAAATATAGAATTTATTTTTCATATAATTTTTAACTCTATAAAAATAGAGTTAATTTATCTATTTTAGGCAAAAATTAATGCAATATCTATGAGAAAATATTTGAATGTCCTTCTAATTATTCGAATTTTCCTTTTTTATACAGAATAATGAGATATAGATAAGATAAAAAAAAAGAATTGCAAAAATCGAGAATTCAAATAAAAAAGCAGTGGAAGATGGATATCAAATTAAGGAATCATTGATTTTGTTCCTTAATATTATCTACAAGCATTGAGAGATAGATATCAAATTAAAGATCTTTGATTTACTCCATAATTTTATGCGCAATTGCTTGGAGATAAAGATCTTGGATATATCCTATAAATATGAGAACATTGAGAGCTTGGGGAGGTAGGTAGGTTTTTGTTAGATATTTTTCGTTATTTTCAGAGTTTTTCAAGTATTTTCAAGAGAAGACAAAAGTAGTAACAAAATTCTTGTTATTTGATTCAAGATGCTAGGTTTGATTTATTTATTTTATTTATTTTTCTGCTATGTTCTAATTTTCTTTTGTTAGGGTTACGATATAACCTAACCATAATGATGTGAATTTCATGATTTTTATGTTTTGTAATTGATTTCATTCATGTGAGTTATATAATATTTTGCATAATGCTTTTGAGTGACCATCACTTGAATAATCTGATATGCATATTTGAAACTAAGAAGTGAAAATATACAATTACTCATTATAATAGATAACCATGAATTAAACGTGAATAGAGATATATCATGTTATTTGTGTAACTTTCGGTGATAAGGTAATCCAAAAGACTCATTGTAAGTCGGGAATATTCATGGTTTTTAATGTACTTATGTTTATTTTAATTCACATAGAGATATAGTGGATTAATAAACGAGTAGATTTACTATACCTAGAGATAGGCACGGATCTCTAAACTTTGGACGTACTTATTATTTCAACCATACTCTTAATTATATGATACATAATATTTCCTTTTTTATAATAATGTATTGTACCATAATAAAAAATTAATTATTCAAAGAGAGATAAAAATTGATATGTTAAATTTTAACATTTTGATGATATACATATATGTATGTATGGCTATCAAAGTAACTATTACTAAATATATAATTTATTTTCTTATAATCATATGTCATGTCCTTAATTTTTTTTTTTCCGTAGCTAAATTATTATATTATGAATAAATACTTGTGTAATAACAATGTAATACGTATTACATCACTTAAATCGAACAAAAAGGTATTACCGCTTCATTATGTTACAAAACAGTAATTATGTTTCTGCCATGTTAGTAACATCTTTGTATTATAAGTTGGTCAATTTTGCCTCTTCTGTTGAGGATGATATGTATGGATATATTAAAAAACGATTTGACACGTGCTTGATTCGACAATTTATATGATGTGTGTAAATGTTTGTACTTAAACTTAGTTAAATATGTCATGTCATCACGTGACGTCCTTTGAAAAATCATAGTGATTATATTGCAAACGCTTATTGGACGTTCCATCTGCTTAACTTCGGCATTAGGTGTGAAAAATGCCGGTGAGATGAAAGATAATGTTGTGCTCAAGTCATTCTTTGTATTTATGATGACGTTAATAATGTCTGTAGCCCCACGGGGACAGAGATTTTCACGTGGGAAGGGTTCTAGAAGACTTCCTCTTTCCCTAGATTCCGATTTCGGCCTCCCAAACGAGGGTGGAGCCATTGGGTGCCACTCTCTATTTAAAAACTATAATGTTTATTGACAATTGGATTTAAATAGCATTATCAAATATATTCACTAAGGGGAAGGTATTGCGGTCAGCGAGCCACTCTCCCGTGAATTTTCCAAAGCAACAATCATCTGATTACGTATATAAAGGAAGAAATTTGATGGAAAATATTTCGGACCGATTACACGTGGCTCATTTGAAGTTTTTAATCAAAGAAAAAAAAAAATCAAATCGTTCTATCACCATGATAACTCTAGTTGAGCTGTAGATGCTTTATTTGGATAAGAATTTTACCCCATTTTCCCCTTATTTGACAAGCTAATTCGGTGCTACTTTACTTTGTCATCAAACCGGACTTGGAATTGCAATAGAAAATGATAAAGGGTTATCTAGATAATACCATATTGCATCAAAATCCACTTAAATGAACAAATTAAGGATTGATTTAGGTACCTAGCTTGATTGCAATGGCTAATTTCATTAATTAAAATGAATGCATTATTCCCATTGTTTCGCCTATTTTTAAATAACAACAAATATTTCTCCGCAATCAATCCCTTACTCCAAATCTGAAACAGAACAAATTCGTGAAAGGTAATCTCTTTTTTGAGCATGAAAAAGACGGAATCTTTCTAGGTGCATCACAATCTGTAGCCCTTTAATCATTGTGCATAGCTTAGGAATATGTATTTTCTTAACCCCGTTTTTAGCGGGTCACCAGTCACAAGAACAAAAGCAAGCGGACCAAACACTCCAAGTTCGACATATTCAGCAGATTTCACTGATCGTGTTTCTTTAGGAGTTTTCCAAATTGCTACGATAGTGATCTATTCACTAATCGACGAGCGCTATTTCTCTACCTTGACTCAAAAATCTTTACCTAACCCATCACTGGAGAGTAAAAAGCGAGCACTTTCTAACACAATTTTTACCACTCCGTACAGCTGTGGGGACCTTATGTTCCCAAGGTATCTACTGTCTATCTAGAAGCCCCCACTGCTGCCCGAATGGGACAGCGAGAGGAAGTTAACCTCGTCTTCTATGTCATTTTTTTAAAATTTTAAGAGGACGATAATGTCTCTGGCTTCATGCGTAGAGAATTTGCCGCGTGGAAAGGTTTCCAGAAGACTTCCTTCTCAGTGGATTCCATCTTCTGACAAGAGGACAACCCATCCAAATCACAACCATTGAGTGAGCGATGAAAAAGAAAATTTGCTTTCTATTAGGAGATCACTATGAGGATGGCGTCAGTGGCCCTTTTTTCTTTTCTGCCCCCTGCTTTTATGTGCTTTATAGACTATGAAATGGGGAATCTTCCCCCCACAAAATTCAATGATACGTCTTTGACAATCAAGATGTTCTTGACAATTGAATTCGCTAGCATGCTCATGTATATCTATCAAAGAGTTAGTAGTGGCCATGATTGACTATTTTTCATTGACAAGTCGTGCTCTAGTGAAATTTCGATAGTTGTATTTATCCAATTACACTTACTTCTGATTATTGAAATAGAAAAAAGAAATTGATGGAAAGAAGTTTCGGGATAATAACACTTGACTTTTCTGAATTTTTAACTGACAAAAGGTCAAATAATTCAAATACTGTTATAACTCTTATTAAGCTATAGATGCTCCATTTAGATAAAAAAAAAAAAATCCCCCTTTTTTTCCCTATGAACACGCTAATCCGGATATACTTTATCACTGAAGTGGATTGCATAATTATAATGTGAAAGGATGGAAAGTTCCCTTGACAATACCATGTTGCAGCAAAATCCACTTAAACTAGAGAGAAAAAAAATAAGGATTGATTTTATGCACCTAGCCTGATGGCAATGGTTAATTTCGTTAGTTAATTTCCTTACAAAAGACTAAGAATTTTGTACAACTCTCAGAACTTGAGGAAGCTCTTTGGCCAAAATTCAGCACATTTCAGCAGATTTCTCACAATCTAATATTTTAATGATTTGGAATGTCTTGTAATAAATAAATTAGTTTAAATGTAAATTTAGCGCAACTATATGGATTTGGGATTTTTAGATAACAGGAAGATTGGTATTGGTACATGTAGCGAGGGTGTCCCGTTTTATAATTTTTGTGATACAAATATCAAATCAGCGTAGATGTGATATAGACGTACCAAATTGGATTTTTTTTTTTTTCTTTTGAATTAACTCCTTCGTGTTTGCTCTCTTTCTTCTTCTTTTTTATTACTTATTTTTACGGACGGACGTGCATTATGAGAGCCGGTGACTGGAATGATTCTGTGAGCTGTGGCTTCGGTGGGAATTGGAATGGAAAAGGGTGTCATTGAATGATGTGTTGGATTTTCCACCGACAAAAATAGCCTTTTTAATTTCTTCGCCAAGCTCAAAAAGATAACATTAAAGCTGCGCGTGATAAAATTTTGAAACGAAATTGATTTATCGAAATCAATTTCTTAATTTCTATTTAGGACAAGTTTATGAAAGAAAAAGTTAAACCCGTTTGATAACGACTCAAAATTTCTATTTCTAAAAAAAAAATCCGTTTGATAACAAAACAAAATTTTTATTTCTAATAATATAAATTGATTAGATAACAACATAGGAAATTCTTAAATACAAAATAATAGTCGAAATAATATTAAAATAACATAGGAAATTCTCAAATACAAAATAATAGTCGAAATAATACTAATACATTACAAAAGTTAAAAAATACAATTTCATGAAATTTCCGGCATATTAGGCCCCGTTTGGCAACATCCAAATAGTGCTTGATTCTATTTTTTGTTTAGAATCGGTTTAACGTAATCGCGTTTGTAAATTTTTGTCCAAAACTGATTTTGGGAACAAATTTACTCCAGAATCAGTTTTGGACAAGAATTCGGTAATCGGGAAAAATATGATTCTCCGTCCGAGAATCAAAAAAAAGAATCAAAAAGTGCCGAATCAAAAAAAAAATTATTTCTATATTTTTTTATTTCTTCCTAGTATGAAATATATATTTGTTGTATATAGAATACATATTTAATTTTATGTTATAATTTAGTATTTTTATTTATTAAATATTGTAGGGATATTAGTATAGTTTATACTATGGTTTATTATTTACTATATAATAAAAATTGATTAGTTAATATTTTTATTACTTAGTATAAAAATATAATTAATCAGTGAATGGTTTATGAAAATTCAATATCAAATTTATTTTAATCTAAAAAGGTAATTAAAAAAGAATTGGAATAGAAATTTTATATAGTTACCAAACGCGTTTTTTACTCATAATCGGTTCAGGAACAGAATCGAAATAATCATTTCGGTCGAATCGTTCAGGGAATAGAATCGTTACCAAACGCGCCCTTATTATCCCTTGCCATTTTATTAGCAATTGTTTTCCTAAACGTATTTATTTAGTTTCCCTCCTCGGTCAATGTATCGTTTGCAAGCTCATCATGTGTAGGTTTAGACAAATACTTTGCGGAAGCATGAATATGGGTGCCATCAATGGCGCCTATACAACCCTTATCATTTTATCAAAAACTAGTATTATACAAGATTATTAACAAAATAAAATTAACGGTGTAAATGAATATATGAGAATTCTTCCTTAAAATAACGTTTATGGTTAGGAACCAATCGGGGAAGGTCGGTTTATTTTGATTTTCAAATTGAATCAATCCAAGTTGCTCATTCCTAATTTCTTTATTGTTGCTCAATGAACCTTTAATGGCCCTTGCATAGCAAAAGAGAGATTCTCTTGAATCTCTTGCCTTCGAATTAAAATTCAAGATTGTGTAACAATCTAATTATTTTGTTTTTGCAAGAATTTTGAATCCTTAAAAAATAAGGTTAAATTTCTAGGCACATTTTTTATTCATCCATTACATAAGAACTTTTTCTTCAACTAGCTATGTGCGTGCCTTTTCTAGGAGGAAATAACCCCATTGTTTTTAAATAATCATTTAAGAACTTTGGTCATTTTTTAAAATTGGGGACCCATTCAATTGCCTTTCATCCTAAAGAGGAATTTATAAATAAAAAAATTGAAAAAAATGCAAAAAAAAAAAAAAAAACACGAGCAAAATAAGAAAAAGAAAATTAGCAATAATTTGTGAAGTTGTGGTTATGAGTGAATTAAGTTAGCAAGAAAGTGCAAGGTTCTTTTATATGTTTTGATTTCAATTTCTGATTTATATTTTAAAGCGAGAAGTTAAAAATTTCAGCTTCTAATTTATTCAATTTCTCTATTTACGGAATAGAAAACTGTTTCGAAAAGAGAAATCAAATTGCGTTCTCAAACAGTTTGTTTCCAAACCTGTTTAGGGAGAAACGAAAAATCGAGAAATAAAAATTTTGTTATGCGTGCTTGCTAAGAAAGTCAAAATGACAAAGACTTTATTTCGATCAGCTCTTATTAGCTAGCGGCCCCATCCACCACCCAACCATACTTAACGAGGAATTATTCGATTTTCCAAGGACTTTAATCGTGCATATCACAATCGCAATCGATGATAAAATTGAAAATTGCCTCTGTTTCCTCATTCGATCACTTGAATAATGCTTTGAGTATTTCTTAACAAAATCCTTTTGCATGACATGGTTATGCTAATACACGAGCAATAGGGCGGCAACTTGCCAGTGTTGTGTTGACTCAAGTTTATGCTATTAATAGGTTGATCAAAGTACAACTCGTTTCATAGTCATGTAAAAAAAAAAAAAAAAAAAAAAAACGATTGAACGGCAACCCATTTATGAAACAAATAACTTGTGCGTGATTTTTTTTTTTTTGGTAAAATAATTTGTGCATGATTGATAATCCGTTTAGTCATTAATTTTAAGCACATGCTGCAAACAAATCCTAATCCTTTCATTTTGGGGGGTGGGTTTGAACTAGCCCTTTCAATTGATTCAATTCAATATCATACTTTTTTCAAATAAGTGCAATCAAATCTTCCCAACGATCAATACATATAGTCTGCAAGGTACTCAAAACTTAACTGCGTGGCATTTTTAAATTGTGCTTTTCTCACAAAATAAATTATAAGATTTATTTGCATTTTTCAACTAAGTTCGAAGCTCAATCAAATCAATTGAAATGTGTAGAATTCATTTAAATATTATTTTTTAAAACGTATATAGAAATTAGATATATCTTCTTTTTTTTTTTTTTGGTTAAGAAAATTAGATATATCTTTCGTTAGTGTTTTTTCCAAGATATTTTACTAATGGAGTTTTCATTGGTGACTTTGCATCAAGCACTTACTAAGGCATATTTGACACTTGCACCTCAAGCGAATTGCCGAAAATAAGAGACGGAGTGGATTCGAGGATTAGTAAAAAAATAGAACAAGAGGACAAAAATGTCCATTAATTGAGAATAAATAAATAAATAAACAAAGACTTAGCTGAGAATAAACAAGATGGTTTAGTTATGAAGTTTTCATTGGGTGACTTTGCATCGAGCACTTACTAAAGGCATTAAATAAATAAACAAAGACTTAGATTTGCAATCGCGCAATGAATGAGAAGTGGTCGCCACATATCATAAAATATAAATCATTGTTTACAATTTTAGTTTGACAAACCTATTTGGCAAGTTTTTAATGAATATAATAAATGGGTTGGGTATTAAAAAAATTAAGAAATGCAACACATCGTTTTCCAAGATTCTATCTTATTAAATTCCGTCTTAAACTGAATTTTTGCATCTCTTGCATGATTCGATACTAGATCAAAAAACGACGCGAACAATAATGATTAGTGGAAGCAGCCTAACTTAGGAGGCCAGGCAACCAAAAGGTCCGGCCGAGTGACCCGCTGGCGTTGACCCTCCATCCCACGAAAACTTAGGAACGCAAAGCCTCGCACGTACCAAAGCTTCTAGAAGACATGCGAGGCACGCACGCACCTCCTGCGGGAGCTACACGTGTCGCCACCGGCTCGGTTCCAGAGACCCCAGTCCAAAGCCAGTCCTTGCGAAATCAACGGTAGAGGCGTGAGACGGTGACCACCCACCTGTCGTCCTAGCCTTATAAAATGCTGGATTAACTTCTTCTTTTTTTCCCTCACTCGCTTTATCAATGCTGGATTATTAGCTATAATCGAAATACATCAATTATAAATAAATTTATATATAGCACTTACGTCAATTGTGCTTATCTTGGCTTTAATCTCATATTATTTGAGTAGTGAAAAATTAGATATAAGGTAAATACGGCGTAATGGTTATCCTAGTTATACTCAATTATTTATCATGTCAAAAATTATAATTAGAGTAATATTAGTGGCTCTCCATTAGGCACAATCTCTAAATTTATATATAGTACTTCTGTCAATTGTGCTTATCTTGGCTTTAGTCGCATATTATTCAGGTAGTGAAAAATTAGATAAAAGGTAAATACAACGTAATGGTTGTCCTAGTTATACTCAATTATTTATCATGTCAAAAATTATAATTAGAGTAATATTAGTGGCTCCCTATTAGGCACAGATCTCTAAATTTTGGACGTACTTATTTTTTCAACCATACTATTAATTATATGATACATGATATTTCCTTTTTTATAATAAAGTATTGTACCATAATCATAAATTAATTATTAAAAGATAGACAAAATTTGAGATGTTAAATTTTAACATTTTGATGATATACATATATGTATGCATGGCTATCAAGTAACAATTACTAAATATACAATTTATTTTCATATAATCATATGTTATGTCCTTAATTTTTTTTTCATAGCTAAATTATCATATTATGAATAAAGACTTGTGTAATAACAATGTAATAGGTATTACATCACTTAAATCAAACAAAAAGGTATTACCACTTCATTATGTTACAAAATAGCAATTATGTTTCAGCCACGGTAGTAGCATCTTCGTATTATAAGTTGGTCAATTTTGTCTCTTGTGTTGAGAATGATATGTTTAAATATATTGCAAAACGATCCAACACGAGCTCAATTCAACCACTTATAAGATTACATGTGCAAATATTTGTACTTAGAGTTAGTTAAATATGTCATGTCATCACGTGACTTCCTTTGATAAATCATAGTGATTATATTGCAAAGGCTTATTGGATGTTCCATCTGCTTAACTTCGGCATTAGGTGCGAAACATGCCGGTGAGATGAAAGTTAATGTTGTGCTCACGCCATTCTTTGTATTTATGATGACGTTAATGTCTGTAGCCTCAGGGGGACAGAGATTGCCACGTGGGAAGGGTTCTAGAAGATCTTTCCCTAGATTTCGATTTCGGCTTCCCAAACGAGGGTGGAGCCATTGGGTGCTACTCTCTCTTTAAAAACTATAATGTTTATTGACAATTGGATTTAGATAGTATTATCAAATATATCCACTAAGAGTAAAGTATTGCGGTCAATGAGCCAGGCTCCCGTGAATTTTCCAAAGTAATAATCATCGGATTACGTATACTTTGATAAGAAAGGAAGAAATTTGATGGAAAGATATTTCGAACCGATTACACGTGGCTCATTTGAAGTTTTTAATCAAAGAAAAAAATCAAATCGTTCTATCACCATGATAACTCTAGTTGAGCTGTAGATGCTTTATTTGGATAAGAATTTTACCCCATTTTCCCCTCAGTTGACAAGCTAATTCGGTAATACTTTGTTTTGTCATCAAACCGGACTTGGGATTGCAATAGAACATGATAAAGGGTTATCTAGATAATACCATATTGCATCAAAATCCACTTAAATGAACAAATTAAGGATTGATTTAGGCATCTAGCTTGATGGCAATGGCTAATTTCATTAATTAAAATGAATGCATTATTCCCATTGTTTCACCTATTTTTGAATACCGACAAATATTTCTTTGCAATCAATCCCTTACTCCAAATCCAAAACAGAACAAATTTGTGAAAGGTAATCTCTTTATTGAACATAAACTCGAGAGAATCTTTCCAAGTGCATCATAATCTGTAGCCCTTCTATTTCTTGTGCATAGCTTAGGAGCATGCATTTTCTTAACCCCATCTCTAGCGGGTCACCACTCACAAGAACAAAGTAGGTGGACCAAACACTCCAAGTTCGACACAACCAGCAGTTAGGAGTTTTCCAAATTATTTGCTGCGATAGTGATCTATCACTATTCGACGAGCGCTATTTCTCTACCTTGACTCAAAAATCTTTACCTAACCCATCGCTGGAGAGTAAAGGGCGAGCACTTTCTAACTCAATTTTTACAACTCCGTACAGCCGTGGGGACCTTATGTTCCCAAGGTATGTACTATTTATCAAGAAGCCCCCACTGCTGCCCGAATGGACAGCGAGATGAAGTTAACCTTGTCTTCTATGTCATTTTTTAAAAAATTTTATGAGGACGTTAATGTCTGTAGCTTCATGCGTAGAGAATTTGCCGCGTGGAAACGTTTCTAGAAGACTTCCTTCTCAGTGGATTCCATCTTCTGCCTTCACAATAGGACAACCCATCCAATTCACAACCATTGCAGTGTTGAGTGAGCGATGAAAAAGAAAATTTGCTTTTTATTAGTAGATCCCTATGAGGATGGCGTCAATGGCTCTTTTTTCTTTTCTGCCCCCTGCTTTTATGCGCTTTATAGACTATGAAATGGGGAAACATCCCCCGACAAAATTCAATGATACGTCTTTGGCGGGCTTTGACAATCAAGATGTTCTTGACAAATGAGTTAGCTAGCATGCTCATGTATATCTATCAAGAGAGTTAGTAGTGGCCGCCGTGATTGACTCTTTTTCATTTACGAGTTGTCCTCTAGTGAAATTTCGAGAGTTGTATTTATCCAATTACACTTACTTCTGATTACTGAAATAGAAAAAAGAAATTGATGGAAAGAAGTTTTGGGATAATAACACTTGACTTTTCTGAAGTTTTTAACTGATAAAAGGTCAAATAATTCAAATACTATTATAACTCTTATTAAGCTATAGATGCTCCATTTAGATAAAAAAAAAAATCCCCCTTTTTTTCCCAATGAACATGCTAATCCGGATATACTTTATCACTTAAGTGGATTGCATAATTACAATGTGAAAGGATGGAAAGTTCCCTTGACAATACCATGTTGAAGCAAAATCCACTTAAATTAAAGAGAAAAAAAATAAGGATTGATTTTATGCACCTAGCTTGATGGCAATGGTTAATTTCGTTAGTTAATTTCATTACTTCCATTGTTATTGTTGTGAAATAAAACGGAAACTAGTTAATCTTACTATTCAAGTCTGATTCAAGCAAAGAAAATTACCAACAAAAATCAACGTTGAAATTGAGCAAATTCGTTGAAGGTAACCTCTCCACTAAATATAAACCCAAATGAACCTTCCTCACTTAACCACAAACCTATACTCCTTCCCTCCATGCGCGTACCCTAGGAACGTACATTTCCTTAACCCCATTTCCAACGTGTCATTACTCTCACTAGCACAAGGGACAATCGAATACTCTTAGTTAGGTGTAATAAGCAAGCTTACCTGATCGTGTTTCCTCGGGAGTTTTGTAATCGACTGTTGGTGAAAGTGATCTATTCACTAACCAGCAAGTTGCATTCATTGCTTCAGTTGGAAAATCTTCATTTAACCCGGCATTGGAGAGTATAGAATGAGCTCTCTCCGATATAATTATGTTCATCAGCACGAGCTATGGGTTTTCATCGTGCTTTCTTCTGTGCAAGACCAACCAAGTTCCTCAAAACAAAATTTTGACCATTTGTAAACTCTTGGGCACGTAATTGTTTAGAATAGTTTCAATGTGACAATGTGCATAGTGCAAGGTCTAGAAAAAATTAGAGAAGATGTGTAGTGCTTGCTCATGTAAACCTAATGTTCTTAAAATCAATGAGAGTGTTATAATGCAATGATTTAAGTAGCAAAAGCGCATCCTAAGATTTTCACAGTTAGAAACAAGAACATATATAATCAAGTAGAGAGATTTACGTACTTGATTTGGAATCTATCATTCTTAATGCGGACTCAAAATTTTTTCCTATATTACCTTATGTATTATTGGCTTAATGAAACTGTTCCTCACTCTTAGTGTTCAGTAAACATTTCTTATGTAAGGTTATTTATGCATCAGGGTAAGATGAGAGATTTTAGTATTATTAATAAAATTTTCAATCAAGTCCTCTTATTATGAGCCGGACTCAATTTGTCCCGCATTAATCAATCCCATATTATATCAATGAAGAAATTTTATATCTCACTATATTAGATCAATTTTATAAAACGATAAATTATAATATTAATTAATATTATTCTATATCAATTTTTATTTTTATTTTTATAAATGATGTGTATGCCTCGAGCGCATCAACACTCGAACGCATCAACACGACAAGAAACACCATATGAAATACTGTGAACGGGTTTAGATATTCAATCCGCTCAAATCGTACACTAGGCGCTCTATCCATGTTTCCAAGGCATCTAGAAGCCCCGACGGCTGTCCGATATTAATGCCTTAGGATGAGCTTCATGTGTGGAGGGGATCGCCACGTGGGATGGTTTCTAGAAGACTTCTGCTTGAGCAAAGTCCCATTTGGCTAGCAAATTATTTTTAAAAAATCATATATTTATTGTATTGATATTAATTCAATTTTAATTTTTTAATTGCATCAATTTAAAACTAAACTTTTGATGATTTATTGATTAAGTCTTAAACATTTTTATTGTATTAATTTAGTCTTAAATCTTCTAATAACCAAAAATTCAAATAATAGGTTTAGAATTAGATTGACAAATTCAAGAGGTTTATGATTAAATCGCCCAAAAAAAAAGATTTATATGAAAACATTTATGACTAAATTAATACAATCGAAGTGTTTAGGACTAAATTGACTTTCATATAATAGGTTTAAGATTTTTAAATAATTATTCCTCAAATTAGTGTTGAGCAAGTGATGCTTTTGAGTTCTTTTTCATCATGTAATAATAAAGAAATAAAATTGTTTTCTATTAGTATATCATTATGAAACTGCTTTTTTCCCTACGCCATTTTTTTTATTTGACTAGGAAATGGGAGATTTGCTGCCCCACGAAGTTGTCCATGGCTGGATTGAATAATCATGATGAGCATAGTGAATATTAAATTAGCTAGAGTAATCATGGCGATTGACTACATTTCAGTTATAAGTCGCGTTCGGATGAATATTCCAACATAGTAATCATCAGATTGAATGGCTAACTTCGTTAGTTCAAATGAATGCATTATTCCCTATTGCTGTTTTTCATTTTTTTTTTTTTCCTCAATGAGATTTTTCTTTTCAAGGTTTCCTCTCTTTAATGAGAAATTCTTGCCCCAGAGTATATGGAGAGTTGAGTGAATTTTGTTATAAAAATTTAAGCAATTAAAGGGCAGCACATAATAAATCTTATGCCTTAATGCGAATTTTACGAGAATGTTAACTTTATGTACGCATAAGAATTCAATATGTGTTAGTAAATAAATTATGAAAATAGATCCGAAATTAATGCTGTCTTTATGTCTTTTTCTTTGGATGAAGTTGATGAGCTTCATGTTCGGAGGAAGATCGCCGCGTGTTAATTGTCTAGAATAGTTTCAATGTGACAGCGTGCACAGTGCATGGTCTAGAAAAATTTAGAGAAGATGTGTAGTGCTAGCTCATGTAAACCTAATGTTCTTAAAATCATTGTAGTCAATGGAAGATCAATGAGTGTTTATAAAGCAATGATTTAAGTAGCAAAAGCGCATCCTAAAATCTCCATAGCTAGAAATAAGAATACATATAATTAAGTAGAGAATTTTATATACTTGATTTGAAATCTATCATTCTTAATGCAAAATAATAAAGATCTAAACTCAAAAACTTTTCCTTTATTACCTTTAATATTATTGACTCAATGAAACTGTCCATCATCCTTAACGTTCAATAAATGCTCCTTATGTGAGGTTATTTATGTATAAGAGTTAAATGAGAGATTTTAGTCTTATTAATAAAATTTTTCAATCGTGTCCTCTCATTATGAATCGGACTCAATTCGATCCGTACAAGTCAATCTCATATTATATTAATTAAAATAAATTATAGCTCCTATATTAGATCAATCCCATAAAATGAAATACGGTGAACTCGAATCGTACACTAGGCGCTCTATCCATGTTTCGAAGGCATCTAGAAGCCCCTACGGCTGTCCGAAATTAATGCTGCCTTTTATGTCTTTTCCTTAGGATGAAGTTGTTGAGCTTCATGTGTGGAGGAAGATCGCCACGTGGAATGGCTTCTAGAAGACTTCTGCTTGAGCAAATCCCATTTGGCGAGAAAGTTGTTCCAAAACTCATAAATTTATTATATCAATTCAATTTTAAATTTTTTAATTACGAAAATTTAAAACTAAACTTTTTGACTATTTATTAATTTAATTCTAAACATTTTCATTATATCAATTTAGTCTTAAATTTTTTTATAGCCAAAAATTTAAATAATAAATTTAGAATTAGATTGACAAATTTCCAAAAGGTTTATGATTAAATCGCCACAAAGAATGATTTATGTGAAAACATTAAGGACTAAATTAGTACAATCGAAATGTTTAGGATTGAATTGACTTTTATATAATAAGTTTAAGATTTTTTGGATAATTATCCCCAATTTGAGTCTTTGAGCGAGTGACGCTTTTGAGTTCTTTTTCATTATGTAATAACAAAGAAGCAAAAAAATTTTCTATTATTATATCATTATATGACTGTTTTTTCCCCATACACCATTTTTTTTTTTATTTGACTAGGAAATGGGAGATTTGCTGCCCCACGAAATTGTCCATGGTTGGATTGAATAATCATGATGAGCATAGTGACTATTAAATTAGCTAGAGTAATCATGGCGATTGACTCCTTTTCATTTATAAGTCGCGTTCGGATAAATATTCCAACATAGTAATTATCAGATTCGATGGCTAACTTCGTTAGTTAAAATGAATGCATTATTCCCTATTGCTCTTTTTCAATTTTTTTTCCTCAATGAGATTTTTCTTTTCAAGGTTTCCTCTCTTGTATGAGGAAATTCTTGCTCCAAAGTATATGGAGAGTTGAGTGAAAATTTAAGCAATTAAAGGGCAGCGCATAATAAATCTCATGCCTCAATGCGACTTTTATGAGAATGTTAACTTTATTTACACATGGGAATTCAATGTGTGTTAGTAAATAAATTATGGAAACAGATCCCACCCAATGAGAAAACTTAGTAAAAATGGTGAAATAAATGTAATGAATCGAACTCGAGGTATCTTAAATATGATATCTATTTGAAATCAAATGCATAACCATTTATATGAAAATTAAGATGCAACAGACGGCGAAATGCATATTATATTTTAGGAGCCAATGTAGGTGCATGGAATGACAATGATTGCTTATCTGTCTAATAACTTAAGTGCCCACTTACTTATGTTAAATTTATTACGTTATAGGGGGAAATATAATATTATCGCCAATCAACTGCCTTAAATACAGGAGATATTTTCTAAGGGAGAGACCAGCAGAAGACTGTTGGACCCATCTTCTTTGTTTTTTTCCTTTTTTCTTTTGCAGTGTAAAATAATTTATCAGATGGGTATTCATGGGTCCAGGCGATGGAATAACTTTCTTGATATTATAAATTAAATAGACAAATAATGCATAATTTGGGTGGAGTGCAATCCACGTATATGTACATGGACTGTCCTCAAATGGGTACAGTCGATGTCAATGATCAATTTTTGTTTGCTCTCCACCCAACTTATGGAGCCCACCAATTGTATCAAGATGAATTGAGAACTTGGAAAAGCAAAATCTAAAGCAACCATTTTTGGGATATGCAAAGAAAAATTAAAAACGTTTTTATTCGCAATTGAGGTCCCAAGTCTTGGATCTTTGAAATCTTAACCCTTGTTTAATCATTAATTCCGTCAAAGGCATGCTTAATTTGATACCTCTTTAGAAAGGAAATAGTCCTTACTCCTCTCAACATATCTCAGCCGTTGATAGTTTGAGGTTAAAATATGACTATATGCAAGACATCTTAAGATTTAAAAGAAGAGACGTATTGAGATCAAATGCAAAGCACCTAATAGAAATTCAATTAGATGTGTCTTGTCAACTTAGATGCGTGGAAGAAGTTAGATCCGAAAATTTCATATATTTGCTTAAAATGAGTCTGCTAATTTAGTATGAAGTAGAGCCAAAGGTGCTTAAGTAGGTCTATCGTGGAATGTCATTAGAAATTGGATTTTCACACGTAATTAAAACAGATCATTGAAAATTAGGGAGAGGGACATGCTGTGGGTGGGTAGAATCCGTTGGTTTTGCTTATATCACCCACAGTTTATTGTCCGATGAAACACACAAATCAATCAAATCAAACAGTTAGTCTAGGCCTTTGTACCACCAATCCCTTTGTGTCTAAGTTCTATTCATCTTCTTCAATAATTTCACTCAATTCCACGCAAGCGAGTTCGCTCTTAAGTAGTTGGGCAAATATTTTTTCAAAATGAATGATTTGAATTATTTTTAAAAAATTCACTTATATTGCTTAAAATGATTAATTAAAATAAATTTTTTTATTGCAATATCAATAATAATTTATATTTAAATATTTTTTTAGAAGATAAAGACGTTTTAAATTTATTTATTTTTATAAATGATATAAGTGATTATTTTTAATAAAAGAACGAGCTTTCACGATGAATGGATGTGATGGCAATGAGACACTACGGACAATGGGAATGGCAAACAAAAAAAGACTAATTATGAATTTGGGGCCCATTGGGTTTAGGGCCATTTCGTGCTCAATAGCAATTCTTGATTAGATGTTTGGCCCTGTTGTTGTGTTCGTAGCAAGTACTTACCAACAGGTAATTGTGACACCAACAATAGATGTTTGGCCTTGCTGTTGTGTTCGTACCAGGTGCTTAGGGTTACAAGTGACACATTAGCCAATCAAGATTGCATAAATAAAAAGAAGGGATAAAGGCACAAGGAACCCTGAACATTTTCGAATTGTGCAATATTACTTATTTAGACTTCTTTTAATTTTTTTGTGCACTTGGGTCTTTGAATTTTGTTGATTTGTTCAATGTTAATAGTTCCATTGGATGTTTGGACGGAAATGCTGATGCAGTGATTGCTTGTCGAGTGCTTGCATGGTAGCTTGTATCGGTGTTATGACACGATTCGTGATTCTCCTGTACCCATGAATCCTTGAGAGTGAAGTTTGGGGTTATTGAGTAAAGAGCGAGGACATAGAGAAGATGAACATAACTGGTCTGTGGGAGTGTCATGGTTGATGCTAAGAGTTTTAGGATAGAAGAAGAATAAGAAGCTCTTAAGGCGAGGTTGGTCTCCCATGCATAAATTGGTCAGGAGCTGATGCCGATCTCTTGATAAGGTCATAACAAGACAAAATCAGTTGTTGAGCTTAAAGAGGGCTGTTGTCTCACTCGATGGATTAGACGTTCAAATTAAGTTGGGCGTGGTACGATCTCATATGAAAAAATCTATTCATCGTATTGTTCATTGAAACAATTATATAAGGAAGGCTGGTTTGGCCATATGCTATATGGGTTATTCCGCGGCCAATGAAATTATCGGTCCGTGACAGTTATGTATGTGCTGTCAACTCAAATAGTTGTTGACGTGGACTAAAAGAATAAAAGGACGATAAAAAGTGAAGATAAAAAGGTAACTACAGAAAGTTAAAAAAAAGAAAAAGAGAGGGCGAGTCGGACCTCTAATCATTAAGGCGCACATACTTGGATTGAGAGAGGATTTTGCCAGAGATACTTGGGCAGGTTTGGATTGAACTCGCCGGGGTGTTCCGTCTTCTTCCCTGTAGGGGCGGCAAGGGTGGCTGAAATATGCCCATGACTTAATGAGGGTTTCCCAAATCCGGGAAGTATCGCGGAAGGAAAAAAGAAAAAGAGAAAAAAAAAGAAAAAAAAAGGAAAAGGAAAAAATAATATATAAATTAAAAAAAAAATTAAAAACAGTATTTTTTAAATAATTTTTTCATCAAATTTTCCTTATCAAACAATAAAAAATATCTTCAAGTATTTTTCAGGTGTCACCAAATACCAGAAAATATTGTTATTCTTTTAGACGGTGATTTTCTAAAAATATTTTTCAGAAATGATACATTTTTCGCAAAATAAATGGTGATAAAGGGCTTTTTTTTTTTATATATATAATTCACATTAGTTATTGGAAAAGTATTCTTGGTAGCATCAATTACTCAAATCGAGTACCCGTACGCCCACATATAATTGTAATGTTGTTTACGTGATATTCATCTACCCTTTTGTAACTCAATCGAAGGGGCAATTCTTTCTTTTCCAAATGGGAAACTTGATAAATATATACAATCTAAATCGACTAACCTCATCAAAATAACGATTCAATTAATAAAGTTAAAATTGCAAAGTGTCTGCCCACATCCACGAACTGAATGTTAAATTAAATCCGTTATTCTAACTAAGGGGTTGATTCCCAATAAAGAAGAGGGACAATATATTATTATGGAGAAGGGGTTCCTACTATATTTAAAATGTATAGAGATTTTTTTTTCACAATTTCCAGTATTTGTAGGTTTTGTTTATTTCACAGCCATTTTCCAAGAAAAATGACTATACTTTTCAGTATTTGGCTGAAATTTGAGAAAGACCTTGAAAGTATAATCCACCATTTGCTAAGGAGAATTTACCCTTTTTTCCCCAAAATAGACATGCATTTTTGGGGCTTCAATGACTTGGGTCTAGGTAATTGAGAAAACAAGCGCAGTTCTGAAGGCCCCCAACTACTCGAGCCCTAGTCCATCAAGGCTGGGCTCGAAACCTCAATACTCTAGCTCGGGTCCAAGTCCATGGAAATTGAGTAGACCAAATTGGAAATTTGCCAAATAGTAACTTATTATATTATCTTGTTTATAGAAATAGATTTTGAACAAAAACCCATTTTGTAAAATTTTTGTTTTTGGGAACAAATTTGTTTTTGGTAGTAGATTTGGAATATAATTAAGGAGTTAAAAAAGTTGATTCTTTATTAGGGAACAATTCCAAAATCAAGTGAACCCTAATTTATTTTTCTTTTTCTTTTCTTCATTCTCTCTTCTTCTTCCACCAGCACCGCCGTCATCTTGACCACCTTGTTGTCCACCGTTGCCGATCACTAACAATAGGTTGGGCGATGTCTAGCAAGCTCGTTGGAGGCTCATCGAGGCTAGGGCGAGGTTCGGTGAGCTTGTCAAAGGCTCGCCTAGCCACTAGCAAGCCTCACCTGGCTAGAAGAGGCTCGACCTCACCCGAATTTGGTGAGACCGAGCTTGCCAACCAAGGCTCGATCGAGCCTCACCGAGGGTTGGCGATGCTTCGGCGAGGTCACCGACCCTCATCTGTCTAGTCATAGATCATCCCAAGGCTAGCAATTGGCCAAAGTTTAAAGAAGAAGAGAAATAAAGAAAAAAATAAAAGAAGAAAAAAGGAAAAACTAATAAAATTATTAAAAAATTAAAAAAATGGTTTGTATTAGAAATTTTGAAAATGATGTCAAATGCAATTCTATTCCAAGAATAGATATTTTGGGTGGTTACCAAACACCTTTAAATGTTTATAAATTGTTCCGGAAATAGAATAAAAAAATAAATCATTTCTAATAAGAAATTACTCACAAGAATTAAATAGTTACCAAACGAACCCTTAGGCTCATGTTTCCCTACACACGGGCTCTCCCTGTGGTGTCTCAAGTCTTACATGCTTGGTCAAACTACGCAACATTCTTCAATTGGGCTTGAGTGGTTCCGAGGAGCTATGTGGCAGTTGCTTTTAAGAATGATAACAGAGAGTGAGGCTTTTGAGTTCTTAATTTTTGACTCGTGTATAATTTGAGTTTTGGATTCAAACAAGTCCTTAGAGGGCTTCATCCAAATTTCATCCAGACCTCGAGACCTCTTGGATGTAAAGCAACTAGATGGTATTCCCTCTTTTTGTGGAAAATAAATATACAGATGCGAATTGAAGGGAGCAAGATGTGTTGGTATTGGCATGTTAAAATAAGAAATGCAATCTGGTAGCTTGTCTCGCTGGAGAACACGCACAGCAAACACCCGTTGGTAGGAAAAACCTCTATTTTGGTGAAATTACCTCTGTGGCCAAAAACCCAATGGTCTAATGTAAGCCCCCTCGTTACAAAGGTAACCTATAACTTATATTTTGAGTTTCAAGTTGCTAGATTTCTCTAATTCCTTGATGCTTCATCTTCAATCACCACCACTTTCGACTTATCATCATGTCATGATTACTTTTCATCAATCATGAGTTAGCTCGCTCTTTCGATTAAGGTCCTATTTGGTAATGTTTGTTCTTCAGTTCCTCGAAATAAATATCTATTTTATAATATTATTGGTTAGGGAATATGCTTATAATAGAATCAAGAAGTATAATAAACTTATTTCTTTGTTTTTGGAAACAATTTTTGAAACATGTCAATTTCTTTTTTTCTTTTTTTCTTCTTCCTTCTCTAGTCAATTGCCGAACCTCATCTCTAGTTGGTTGTTTGGCATCGACGGGGTTGCCAGCCAAGCTAAGATGAGGAAGAAGAAGGAAGGAGAAAATAAAAGATAAAAAAAAAAAAAATAAAAAAAAAAGGAAAATCTTAGAACATTATTTAAAAACTAAAAAAAAAAATCTCTATGTCTCAAAAAATTTTGAGGTTCATATGAAATGCATTCCTATTATTTTTCTATTTTGAGAATATAAATTTTATGCACATGTTCAAATGCTTTGAAACTCATTCAAGAAATAGAAATTAAAAAAAAAAAAAAAAAGCTATTTCTCAATAGAAATCATTCCTAGAAATAAAAATGTTATCAAACGCACCTTAAGATTCGGTGCTGTCCAATAGTATTTCTGATCAAGCTTTGTTCTGACTGCGAAGCTAGTTCTCTGATTCTTCACTCGTTTATGTGATCCATAAAAATTGAGAACATAGAGCCAACTATCAAACATAAGCAAAATCTTTGAAGAGGATCACATAACAGATGAGCATGAGGATGACTCCCCTCCTTGAAGCGCTTCATTTTTATCCTTCGTAGTATAAGAACCGAACCAACTAATCTAATCGTTAAGGATAACAACGCATGGCTCTTTCAAATTCAAAATCCTTAACACTGAAGGAAGAGAAGATACGTTCCTTTCTTGCCGGATCGGATCACAACGTCGTTATTGCCGGGTCTGGCCGGCGCCCAATTGCACCGGCCCAATTTCTCCTCTTGGGCTTTTTGGGCCGGCCCGTTCCCGATAACCCAGGGGCATTTACGTAACAAGAGATTGAAAAAACAGTGGGCTCAGGCGACGTCGCCGCTGATTGACTCGTCGGCCGATGCGAAATCCCCTCCCTAAACCCTCCATAGCCACGACCGAGGAGCCTGCCTGAGAGAGAGAGAGAGGAGAGGAGCCATGTTCAGGAGCGGCCGAGCGATCTCGTCGTTCCTGAGGCGGAATCGAGCCCCGAACGGCGGCTTCTGCCGAGACGCCGCGGTGCCGCCCAGGCCTCCGGCCGAGCACCCTCCGTACCGGCCGTTCGCCTCGACCGCCGGGAGGACCTCGCTCCGCCCGTTCGGCTCGCTCCCCGGCAAGGTTTGAATCAGAGCTCCGCATTTCGAATTCGATTTTTGCCTCCCCTTTTGTTCCCCGATTAGAGAAGTGTCGCAGTTATCGCTCCCCGTTCGGAGTAGTTCGTGAAATGGTTCTGATTTTTGGATGCGATTGTCCTCGTCGTCCTCGTCAATGATTGCTCGCAAGTTTCGCGATGAATGCGATTGTACGGATGCTCTGTATCTCGTTTCTCTTGTCAAGAGAAATGGCTAATCCGATAAATCTTGTCGTGCTATATGACCGCTTGGTCACGTGGAGGAGGTGATATGTCGGCTAGTGGCTCGTCTGAATTCTTCATCGAAGCTCTTTTGTCAGTGCTAATCGTGAGCTTAAATATGAGCTACGGGCATGCGTGAAGCTAGATGCTTCCTGGCGTAGGGGAATTGAAGGGATATAAGGATTTACTCGCATTTCTCATTAGAGCTGTTCTGCTCTTGTAAATTTCCTGCTTGAATGAAATCTGCTGGTTTTTTCTTTGGCCCACTGAGTGGTTCTCTCTATATGCACAAATCTATATGCACAAAGGGAAGATTCTGACTCTTGTTACAGGTTAGGCATTTGCCGCTATGGAGGAGCGTGTCCACCACTGCGTCTGTTCCGTTGCAGAGCAAGGAGGGGTTGAAGCTGCTCGTGACTGGAGGGCCTCAAGCTCAAAAGTGGGTTGGGATCTGGCTTTTTGGGTCAGCCGCATGGGTGTTCACTATGGTGGTACTAGGTGGTGTCACGCGCTTGACTCGTTCTGGTCTATCCATGACTGATTGGAAATTTACTGGTGGCCTTCCTCCTCTGTCTGATGAGGACTGGCTGCTGGAGTTTGAGAAATACAAGCAGTCTCCTGAATTTAAACGGTATGGTCAAGCATAGGAGTGAATTGCATCTAATAGTTTCAAAAGCAAATAACGATATCACCTTGGATGGATTACTTGAAAGGACATCTAATTTGCTGTCTTAATTTATATGATGTTCTTCCTATTAATGCCCACAGCTTATGATCATTAACTATGTAAACTGCTGTTTTTTTAAGTTTTACATATATGTGGGGAGAGAGTGGCTGCTGTATTATACTATGAAGTAACACTTCCATTTCTTCTTCGGTTGTTGGAACACTTCATTGTCTATTTCTAGCATAAATAAAACAGAGCTGGTATTTCGGTTTAAATTGAATTTAGATATGGTCCATTCTTTCTGACATTGCTTGGCCTATGTAATCTCCTGCAGTATAAACAGAGGGATGAGTATTGAAGATTTCAAATTTATCTACTGGATGGAGTACGCCCATCGGATGTGGGGAAGGGCTCTGGGAATCATGTTTGCTTTGCCATTTTCATACTTCCTTCGAAAGGGATACATCACTCTACGCCTTGGGGTGAAACTCTCAGGTCTTTTCGCTCTTGGTGCTGGGCAGGGTCTAATTGGCTGGTGGATGGTCAAAAGTGGTCTAGAAGTAGGTAACACTCTCCTCTGTTTATTTGTATCTCAGCATGCCATACCTATTAAGAACTTTCCTTTATATTAATTAGGAGCCGCCATCTGAATATGCTCAACCAAGGGTAAGTCCATATCGTCTTGCGGCTCACCTGACGTCAGCCTTTGCCATATACTGTGGCCTTTTCTGGACTGCTCTTTCCGTTGTTATGCCGGAGCCACCTGCCGAATCAATAGCTTGGGTTCGTGGGGCAGCAAAAGTTAAGAGACTTGCCCTTCCTGTAGGCTTGCTGGTTGGTGTTACAGCCATCTCAGGAGCCTTTGTTGCGGGAAATGATGCTGTACGTAATTTTCTGCCTACTTAAATATGTATCTTCCATAACATGCAAATACATTTATCATTTCTTTTTCTGCTATCAATAAGATTAAGATTATCCTTATGTGTTTAACCGTCAGGGACATGCATTCAATACTTTTCCAAAGATGGGGGATACATGGATCCCTGATGATATTTTCGAAATGAAGCCACTAATGCGCAATTTCTTTGAGAACACATCATTAGTGCAGGTATCTCTTTTTGTTCATTAGCTTCACTTTTTGAGTTAAGTTCGTTGGATGTAATAGTTTATAGGATGGTCTCGGATTTTTATTCTAAGTAATAGCAGGAGTGCATTTGGGTTTTCCCACTGGTTTATGTTGTTCTATGCAAACCCTCCAAGATGGCATGTTTTAACTCATGATAGAAATTGGGCTAGACCGACTCATCTCAAAATTAATGAAGCCATTAGTAACGACATTTGAAAAGGTTAACAGTTTTCAGAAAACTTCTTAGGTTATCCGACACATGATAAGGCTGTGTCAATTGCCTTAAGGTACAGGCATATATGTATTGCACTATGATTACCATGTGTAATAATTGTTCCATTGTTGCTTACATGCACTATTCGTAATGCTGAAATTTGTACACAAGAACTCTGCTCGATGAGGTCCTCTCTTCATAAGTTTTGTACTTGAGAATAGTTTCTTATATCTCATGCTGTTTAATCGCCGCATCCCTCATCCTTGACATACAGCTTGACCACCGCATTCTTGCAACCGCTACTTTGGTTGCAATCGGCACTCTTTGGTGGTCAACCAGAAAGCTGGACATACATCCAGCGGTTCGATCTTTGATTGGAAGTACTATGGGCATGGCTGCTCTTCAGGTGACTTCTTGGCTCTCTCTCATTTCAGTTTTGAACGGTATTAATGGTTCGCGGCTCATATTTCCTTGCTCTAGCGTTAAAGTTCTCAGGAAAGAGAGGGCTTTTGTAGTCCTATGAAGGCAGATTCTGAGTATTGCTTCTCTCTGCAGGTTACTTTAGGTGTATCGACGCTTCTATCGTATGTGCCTGTCTCGCTAGGCACTGCACATCAAGCTGGCGCTCTGACCCTTCTCACCCTCATGCTCCTGCTAAATCACACGGTGCGTAAGCCGTCGCTGTCCCTTCTCAAATCTCTCCCTCAGATCGTGAAGCCAACAACTACATGACCGCAGTCTGGCAATTTTTTTAAGGCTATTTATTCAAGAGCGGCGATTATTTACCATGTTTACTGATCGTGTTACGACTATTACACCAACAACATGATCTTGTTCTAGTCCTTGGAGTGCCATTTGAGCCATCGCCGTTGGGTCGCTTTCGACTTCGCAACCTAACGAGTCGAAATGCGAGAAAAGAACGATTTCATTGACGTAGTATCGATTGACTAACATTTGCATAGATTTCTACAATAGTGGAGAGGTATTTGTGGAAGAGTCAATTGAGTTAACGTTTCAACACCAAATTGATAGGTAAGTCTTAGCGTGGAAAATAGGGGTGATGTTTATGTCGAGTTAACGTGAAATGCAAGATGGAAGACCGACTGCGATGCTCGATTTTGAATTTTGAATTTTCAATTGGGCCATGGAAAGGAACAAATGAAAGTAGGGCGCATGATGTCTGGTCCCCACTACTCATAATAAAATATTATACTTAGATCTAATCCATAAACTCTGATTTAATTTAATAAGCCGAAGAATGTTTCAAAGTGGGCTAACATGGAACCCCCGCCCATTTTGGTGTTCTCGTCCCCAGCCATCAGCCATGTGCCACGCCATTTGGTACTGCCGCGTTGATGCTTTATTGAGTGAGCAGAAAAGGGGAGAGAGATTATGAAAATGATTATCAATGACGAAAAGACAAAAACGAAAGGGATAATTATGCGAGGAGGGGCATTACAGAAGAGGGAAGACAGGAAAAGGCTATAATGATATCTTTTATTGAATCATCTAATCGATGCAATAACACATTTTGCCCCTGAAGTAATTTCATCTCACATAGAATTCCAAATTAATGTCTCATCATATATTTTAACCTAAACTAACTATTATCTTGGGAAAAAACTCCGAAACCAGTACACATGCCCTCAATTGACTCTCTTTTAAAATTACATATGTGCTGACACACATGAGTATATATATATATATATATATATATATATATATATATATATATTTTTTTTTTTTTTCGTGTTGGATTGTCATTTCCTACGGTAGATTCGTCATGTAGTGGCCGGCCGTGTGCATTAACACATATTCAATTTAACGAGATATTGTACGGAATGCCAATATGTTGTAGATTCGAGTAAGAGATATTGGTATGGATTGAGGCAAAAAATTAGTTTTTGAACAAACATGCTAGGGGTATCGATTTTGGTAACTTTTTTGTGGGACAAAAACTAATTTTGAAATGAATATGTTATGGAGTTGCAGGTTTGAGTTGTTTCTTTTCTTAAAAGTTATTGACATTACTTTATATACTTTGAGATGAAGAAACATTCGATTGAAAATGCCTCTGGAAATCCTTGTCAATCCCTCCCAACCACCTTGCTCCCAAATATAACCTAAAAGGTGCCGAATCAACAAAAATCCAGTAAGCCACCGAGTCATCTCATATGTTCACCCCTCACCACTACTAATGACGACGTCATGCTTATCCGTGGACAAGTTTTTGGAAAAAAAAATCCCGCCACATAAGCTTGGGAATCCTAATTAATTAATGCGAGCTCCATAATAAGGCATATTTTGCATAAAGTTAATTACAAAATCCGATCTTAAGAAATCAATCGGGGAAAGCAAAAATTTGGTAAAAAGAAGGAAGGAAGAAATGGAATGCGTGTGAAATCTGCGTGCGAACTGCCGCTAATTATGAAACTGCCTTCAATGTTTTCCCATTTTGTTCTTCTTTTTTGAGCATATATTCTTGTGGGAAGTTGCGAGGAGATTTCAGTGACAGGCAGGGTACGGCACGTCGACCCGTCGCGTGAATTATTTCTCCGCCGATTTTCTCTTACTCTCTTTTTTTTTTTTTTTTTAAATGAATAAATAATTAATAACATTATTTTTCTTCTTCTGATTCTTCTTCTTCGTCGTCTGCGGCGTCTTCGTTGATCGCCATTTTCGCCTGCCAAGAATAGGATAACCTCCTTTTGGAAAGGAATTTTCGGACGCCAGGAACAACGCAGAGAATCGGGTGCCGCTCCCTTCGCTTCCCTATTTCGTCCTCCTCCCCGCTTCTCTCTGTTTTCCCCTCCTCCCAAGGGATTCTCTCTCTCTCTCTCTCTCTCTCTCTCTTTCTCTCGCGGGGTGGCGTTCTTCCTTTCTCCGATCGTGGCAGCCGATCGACTGTCGCCGGCGTCGTCGTCGTCGTCGTCGTCCCTGATTCTTGGGCCCAGGTCAGGCGCTGTTCTCTGGATCCGAGTCTTATTCTCGCCGGCTTACGTTTTGTTTTCTCTCTCTCCATTTTTCTGTTTTTGAAGAATTCTTGCGCGATCCGGATGTGATTCCGTATCTGGTGCGCTCATAATCCGTTCGGCTCGATCAATCGTGGGTCGAGTGGCGCCGGTAGCGCGAGTCGTTTTTTCTTTTTTTGGTCCGTTTAGATCGTCGGGTGAGCGGTCGCCGGATTGCTTTCGCATGTGAAATGTTGTCGGATTTTGATGCCGGGGACGGGAATTGTTTGGGTCGGCAATTTTGAATGGCGAATTGAAGCCTGTTCGATGTGCTGTTATGTAAAGAGGTCAAATTGGTTCTCGGGAAGGCGGCTTATTGTGATCTTCGTAACGGTCCATTTGTATCGTAGCGCATAACGTTAACATCTTTCGACTTATGGGGAATTAGTGATTTGGGGAGTAAATTGAGATAAACCGGAGTAGATGTGAGATGGGTTACTCTTGGGAATTATGTTTGAGGTGGATGCCTAGCACGTTTGTTTACAATTGGGACCAAATCTGCCTGCAAGTGTCTTCACCTGTCTAATTTGTTTTGGTTTTCATGTGGCATCAGATTCAGTTGGCCTTACTTTGTCTTCTTTCGAGCGTGATCAAAACGCGTGGGGCACGTAAATGCTACGCCGCAGTGTTATGGATAGGAGATTCTTGTTGCGCCTTTGGTAAAAGAAAATGGATCACAAGTTGCAAGTCGGTGATCGACCTCAAATCGAAGTATGTTTTCCCGAATATCAGACAAGCTCATCTCTATCACAAGACCTTATCATGCTCTATACTTTCCTTTCCATGCAATTCCTCTTTTATTAAGATCTCTCTATTCTCTATTAGTTTTGTCTATGGCATGTATAGATTCAAAACCAATTCCTATGGCTTATGATATCTATGAAAGGAATTTTATGTAACAGATGGGGTCACTTCAGGAGAGATCAACCCATGATTTTGAGGATACAAGCGCATCCAGCACATCAAAAATTTTTCAGAAGATGAGTCCTTTTCATGCAGCCGAAGAAGGGCCATTTTCAGGAACTTCACAAGTTGGAAGTGCTAACATGTTCAGTTGTGCATGTAGAAGTATAAAGATAGTTGTCTTCTCAAATAAACTCAACTTGCTTATGCCATTTGGTCCAGTAGCCATCTTGGTTCATAATTTGACTGGCCATCATGTGAGTTATGATCATCTACATTGATATTTGTCATTTCATAGTGCATTCAAGAATGCCCTGTTAATTTCTGTATCTGGACTGCAGGGGTGGGTTTTCTTTCTCAGTTTACTGGGTATTACACCTTTGGCTGAGCGTTTAGGTTATGCTACAGAGTAAGGCCTCTTAGTTCTTCTGCTGGATTATCTTTTGGACATGTAGTTTGATTGAGGCTCATGTTTATATCTGGTTTGATGTAGGCAACTGGCTTTCTTCACTGGTGCTACAGGTGAGATTCAATGTAAATTAAAGTGTAAATAAGATGCGACCATATTCAGTATTCTCTCCCTTCACATTTTGTTCTCTAAGAATTCTGTGGTATTTATAACTTAGAGGGCTGATGGGGTTAATTTATAAAAATTTCACATGGATACGTTCTGTATCTGATGGGAGATGGTTTTTGGTATTTTATTTTGTTACACCTGTAGGCCTATATAGGACCTCATAAACGTGTAATGCACACAATAGCTCCTCACCCATATGCATGTAATTGTAAAATCCAAGTCGCTCTCTCCACCTTTTCCTGTTTTTGTCCTGTCAAATATAAGTCGTGGAAGTTGTTTGCTGGAGAACCTCATCTCTTTGTTGGAGTAAAATTATTTGTATGAAATATTACACAAGTATTAATAGACAGCCTTTTACTCTTTTCAAGAACTGCCCACCGTTAAATTTACTTCTTCTGTCAATCTTAAAATGTAAAATGCTTTATTGGTCAGTGGCAAAAAGATGGTCATGCATATTTTAATATTTCTCTGGGGGATTACAGCTTGACATATTGATTTGAAATGTGCAGTTGGTGGTCTGTTAAATGCAACTTTTGGAAATGCAACCGAATTGATTATATCAATACATGCACTGAGGAGCGGAATGATTAGGGTGGTTCAGCAGTCATTATTGGGTTCAATCCTCTCAAATATGTTGCTTGTCCTTGGTTGTGCATTCTTCTCAGGTGGGCTTGTTTATATGAAGAAGGAACAGGTTTTTAACAAGGTAAGCACATTACTATTTTCCACCATAATTGCGATTGATATACACTCTCTGTTCAATGTATCTCTTCCTGACACGTTAAAGTTTGGTGTGCAGTCAACAGCTGTTGTAAACTCGGGGTTGTTACTGATGACTGTCATGGGTTTACTTTTTCCTGCTGTCCTCCACTCCACACACAGTGAGGTGCACTCTGGGAAGTCAGAACTGGCTCTCTCGAGATTCAGCAGCTGCGTCATGCTAATTGCATATGCTGCCTATCTCTTTTATCAGTTGAGGAGTCAATCAAATCAATATGTCCCTCTCAATGAGGTTGGTTGGATTCAATTTTTCTTTAACCTGTATTCATTGTTCTAATTAATAGCTTACTTCCTCAAGCTGTAGAATTTGTTGCTTGTTTTCATGGTTCATTCATAGAAAGAGCAACTTCTCTTTTGAAGGCTTTGATCTGACTATACCAATTGTATATGACTTGGCTAATCGGAGCTTGTGAGTGCTTGTCTTTGACTACCTCTATCCTTATTCAGTTATCGTGTTGGAGGCTTACTAATGGTGGATCTGAGATTTCTAGATCAAACTTGTAATGCTGAGCTTTTGCCACTTGCTATTGCTAACATTTTGATGGATAATAACATTGTGTGTAGCTCTCTAGAATTCTGAGTATTAGCCAAAGTCTCTTTGAGTAATTTGAAAATGTTCAGGATTTTTTTTTTTTTTTTTTAAATTTAAATTGTTTCAGTTATGGTTTCTTAGTAAGCCACCCTTGGTGGTGCTTGTGAACCTATTCCTTCTACCTGATTGAGAGGTTGTTCTTGAAATTTTCCTTTAGATGCATTTACTCTTTTGTGCTAAATTTGTCTGTGTTTGTATGTACTAGGAAGGAGTCCAAGTGGAGAGAGTGCAGAAGATGATGATGAGTCGCCAGAGATCACTAAGTGGGAATCTGTAATCTGGCTTGCAGTAATGACTGCTTGGATCTCATTTTTATCAGACTATTTGGTTGATGCAATAGAGGTATTAACTTTTTTTCCCTATTCACTCTTGGCAGATTAGATATTGCTCGCATTGGATTCTGTTTTTCATGTTCATTTTTTGTGGAGCCTATCTTATATGTCCGGAAAATTTACTGCAAATTGTTAATTACCGAATCGTGGTTGATAAAACCTTTGATGTCATAGTAATTTTCTGGTCCAAAGCTCTTTTCGGCAGTTGGCTTGTTTTGGGTCAGATAGTATAGGGAGATTAAAAATTTAGAAAATGTTCCAAGTTTTCTTACGAGGATTCCATATTCCACATAAGGCAATTCAATGCGCTTTTCATCTCTATTATGCCTGTTCAATCCTTCAAGTGCTTATATTCAAATCATATTGGCCTTTAAAATAGTGTTTCTTGAAGTATGAGTGTCCTTGTTCCTCTTCCTTTTTCTTCACCTTATGTGGTTAAAGTTCTTGTTGTTTATGAGGTAACACTCATTTATTTTTGGTTCATCATTGAAGAGTTCCCTTGTTGTTTGACTGTTTTTCAGGGGGCATCCTCAGCCTGGAACATACCTATTGCATTTATTAGTGTCATATTACTTCCCATTGTAGGTAACGCAGCAGAGCATGCAAGTGCCATAATGTTTGCGATGAAAGACAAACTTGTAAGCATTTTTCTCGTTCACTTTGTGGTGTTCTATTATTATCTGCCCTTGCAATATTTATGATTTCATTGGCAGGACTTATCTTTGGGAGTGGCAATAGGATCGTCAACTCAAATTTCTATGTTTGGGGTAGGTCATTTGTCATTGCAACTTGATTGATCTTAGAGTTGATAAGTTTGTAGATTCTGAAGTGAACCTCTTGTCATATGTATACCTACATGTTACCTTCTGATAATCCATTCACTTTTTTTGTTAGTGAAGATGATGGAAGAACAGTTATTTAATGTTGGACATTGAATACACGAATTAATTAGATGTACAAATTTCTTGGATGGCTAATATATGCTTTCCTAATCTATGTAGATGTTGTAAATGTCTTGTTTGCTGTCCTTTCCATGGAAAATACTTTAGAAGTATTCTAGCATGGTACTTCTCTATGTATGTTCTTGGTTAAATAGTCTTGTCAATCATTGTCATTCTTGTCTTTCTCTGGGAACTTTAATTAGAGACTCATTTGGGGCTGTATTGACTCTGATGATTTCAAGCATCATTGGGCTTTTTATTTTTTTCCAACCATGCATTTCTTGTCTTGGGCATGCTGGCTTCTTCATTGATGTTCAGATGACTAGAATGATTTGTTGTTGTTAACTTCATTGATGCTGATTTTTGGCTTTGATAGTTCCATTAGAACCCTGACAAGCATGGGGTTTAGCTTCCTTATAGAGAAAAACATACAATTTTTTTTTTTGGGCTCGAACTGGAGGTGTAATGGTGTGTGACAATATCTGCATAGAAACTTCCTTCCATGAGTACCTCAAGTATTATTCAATTTGTGCCTCTATCTAGTAAGACGTCGCCTCAGAGTAGGGCACTGTTGGGACAAGGTGGAAGCTCCATGATTAAGATTGTGTAGAGGGAAATGGGGGAAAAGAGTGATAGCTGTGTTTTGATCAAGTTTTTAGTTATCATGCTTGTGCTCCATTTTGCCAATGTGTATAATCTCCATAAAAAGATGGAACTAAAAGGTTCTGTGTCACCAGCTTTGTATATTCCAGTTTAGATTAAAGTAAGAAGACTGGCAATCTTTGCATGAATGCTCATATTCTGTATATTGTGTATAATTGAAGTCTAGTTCGCTTTTCGTGGTGTCCCCTTCTCATAAATTCTCTTGATCTTCGTACCTTACATCAATGCAGATACCCTTTTGTGTGGTTGTTGCATGGATAATGGGGCGCCCTATGGACTTGAATTTTCAACTCTTTGAAACGGCAGTTCTTTTCATTACCGTATTAGTTGTGGCCTTCTTGCTTCAGGTTTGTGAGTTGTTAGCTCGCTACCTTTATTTTATGGTGGCATAAATCTATAATTCAAAGGCTTGTCCTCCATGCTGTCTGATGGCAGCAAAAATGACTGAGGATTTATCATCTCCTCTGCCATGTTTCCATTTCAACATTAATTTTTTTTAACATTTCTTAAATTTTCTCAATCTGCAGGAAGGAACTTCTAATTACTTCAAAGGGTTGATGTTAATACTTTCCTATATGATCGTTGCTGCCAGTTTCTTTGTTCATGTTGATCCACCCAAAGGCTAGTACCTGACTGTCCATGAAAAACTTTGTTTTCCTGCTTGAAATCTCATAATCATAGTCGATAGCTGTGTGAAATTACTGTTATCATAAAATTTTCCCATTCCTGAATTACTATCTTCTACAGATGATAAAGTATAGAGACATGGGGAAGTTACGTGGTTGGATGTTCGGAAGCGCACGCTTTAATCTGAATGTACATACACCACATTCGATGTTACACATCTCTAGCTCCTGCCGGTGCGTGTTTGGTAGTGTCCATTTGATCGAGCATCTTGGCTGGATTTTGTTCCACATTTCCATCATCATATATCTAAGATCAAGAAGGATAGTATGCTAAGAAGTCAAGAATTATTTCCCTTCTTGTCTGATGTCAGTCACATGCACAAGTCAACCTCGATTGCAACTAAAGCAGTTGAGACCCATCACAAAATGATGGAATCAGTTCATGAAAGGTCTCCTTTTCTTTTTCTATATCTATTCTTTTTATTGTTTCTGTAATCAGGGAATGGCTCCGTACGATTTGGTTTTGTACAGGTTCCTATTTTCCTTTTTCTTTTGTTTACAAAGAGAATTTAAAGATACCAACCGTGGAATGATGGTTTGAGACGTTCATCAGAAATTCTCAGAGTTGCTATATTAGAGTGCTTTCAATGCTTAGAAACATAAGTCAATTTTGATGTAATTTACATAAACTTAATTTTGCCTTTGTAATGAAATTCAGATGTTATTTGCAACACTCAGTCTGGAACCTTTGGGTGTTTTCTGCTGGGTTGGTACTTTATGCCTTAATTACCATCCTCTAATCTATTTTTGCGTGGGACGTATGAATTCCCATATATGTGTTGTACCAAAAATCAGAAGATCCCATATATTTATCTCTTTATCACGTATTAAATGGATAGCATCTTTTGTGATCATACTGTTGCATAAAATGATCTATAACCTAATTTATATATATAGATTTTTTATGAATTAGTTTTTAGACTTTCTCACATTTGTTTGCTGAAATTAACCAGTTTTAAAAAAAATCATTTACGATAAAAAAAATGCATACTTATAATGGGAAAATTTAATTCTGTAATTGAAAATAGGAAAATATTATTCTTGAAAATGATTTTTTGGAAGTATTTTCCTCAAGGGAATTACAAACAAGTCCCTAATCTATTGTACAATGCCTAATTCAATCTTAAAGCCTTTAAGTTTTGTCAATATAGTCATTAAGTTTTTTACGATTTGTCAATAAAGTTCTTTTGGCCAATATATGCAAGAAATTATAGTTTTATAATCTTTAATATGTATGTGTTTTCCTAAATTTATTATTGTTATTTTCAAATTTCTTTCTTTTTTGTTTTCCTTGTGGTGGGCAAGGCCACGCTTGCAAGCGACGAGTAACGACGCCTAGGTGTCAGACAAGCTATAGAAGTCAATATGGTTAGTTTACAGGATGTCTAGCCAACCGTTGCCCTCACTAAGTCAGTAAGGGTGACCCTCGACAAGGGCCCCCTTGCCCTCCTTAGATCTGCTTAAGGGCATTGTGGCCCTCGCCAAGCATATTGCCTGCTGTCGGTGAGGGCGGACCTCATTGGCTCTCGCCTTTAGTTGGTTGAAAAAATGAAAAGAGAGGAAAAAAGAGAGAGAAAAGGACTGAAATAAAACAATTAAAAAATTAAAACTTGTAACAATTGTTTGACACATAGGATAGCTAGTATACCATTTGCGATTTTCAGTCAATTTTGGTTGAAAAGACTATTGACAAATTATCAAATATTGATGACTAAATTGAGTATAATTGAAATGTTTAGGACAAAATTGACCATTATATAATATGTTTATGATTTTCTTGAATAATTTTTCTTTATCATGAAATTTTTCCTGAAACAAAGATACTTTGTTTGTTCGTTTGAATAAAAACTTTCTATGGGTAATTGTTTTATGACATTTTGATATATATTTTCCATGGACTAAAGACCAAAAACTTAGATTGGGTGAAAACAAATTCCCTTGGTAACAAAGAAATCACTTTCCCTAAATTATTGAACAAGTAAAAATTAACCTTTTTTTAAATAATTTTCATAGAAAATATTTTCCTTTATGCTAAAGTTTTCAGTGAAATAAACGTACATAAAGTATTTTTGTTTCCTCCTTCAATGATTAAAACCTTTGAAAATAACCCAAATGGCGAACTAAAACCTTTTCTTTTCTTGATCAACTATTTTATTTTTCCGATTTGCTAAACACAATAATTTGAATGATTTTTATTAGTTAAATCTAATTCAGACTTACATGGTGGTCCGCATCAAACTTTCGTGGACTCTTTGCATATACGCCACATGAGAAATTGCATCTTTTTATTACTCATCTGCTTTATTTGTCTACTTTGGTAGGTATGCTTGTGTAGTGTATGGCGGCATTCGAATGGGTCGACGCATTTATTTGACTGCTAGGTAGGTCAGGATCTGAGTGCGTCTTATGTAACGTGCGTGTGTTTGTGTTTTTTCTAAGATTTGAAAGTATTGTCTAATTTTTGCCAGCATACTAGAAAAATGGGAGAAATTATAAAAAAAGTCCTAAATCTATTATACTAGTGTTAATTGAGTCTTAAAACTTTTAATTATACCAAATTTAGTTTTAAACCTATTCCATTTATGTCAACTTAATTATAAATATTTTAATTATTCTAATTGAGTTCTAAATCCTCATGATAATTTATCAATAAAATCATTATGGCTATTTTTGACCTGAAATCTTCACTCCAATCGTCTAGGTGGTGTGCCTAGCTTTGACATATACTTTCTTCTTTTTTTTTGCAATTCTTTTTTAAAATTTTCTAATTTCCTTCCTTATTTTCCTCTGCTGGCCGTTGGGAAAAAAATTTCTTAAGTTTTTAAAGATTATAAAAATCACCCGTGTTAGGGCTAGACATTAGGACAATCGGTATCAACTAGACCATTACTTCGGTGACTTGTAGCAAAAATAATTGAACTGGCAAATTGTCAATAGAATGAGGCCTAAATTGGCAAATCGTTAAAATATTTAGAATATAATTGGCACTTTTAAAAAATTAAAACTAAATTAGTGCAAACACACTAGATTTAGAACTTTTTGGTGTCCCCTAGAAAATGTATTAAGATCATATTATACTTTCAATCACGTTTACAAAAAAAAAAAAAAAACAGTTACTTGTTTAATACCCAGTTTGGTCAAATTTCCTCATAAACAAGTTAATTAAACTGGGAAAAAAAGGAATTGCGAGTATCTTTAAATTTAGATTATAAAATTATTAGAAAATGATAGGAAAAAAATGTTGAAATATCTCCTAGAAAATAGTAGTTGTATGTCAAGACCATCCTATATTCACTTTTTCGAATTTGTTCATTAATTAGCTAACTTATGGAAGAATTTATTTCGCATCGTCAGCAAAGTTGCTTTATGTTAAAAATATCTTTTACAAATTATGGAGGTATTATAATGCAAAATATTATGTGTATCTTCCATGTAGTCGAATTTGTGTCTAGAGATTTATGGCGTGGTATATTAGACTAGACTTTCTTTGGTTTGATTTGAACCCTATAAAGAGGCCATACTTGTAATATCGAAGTTAAGGGTGCGTTTGTTTGTGTTTTTGTTTAAAAATTGTTCCGGGCGAACGTAAATAGAAAAAAGTGTTTCTTTTCGGGGAACAATTTCGAACAAAAACGCGTTTGGTAAATTTGGATAATTTTTTTATTTCTTTTATTTTTTCTTATTTTTCCTTTTTTTTTTCTTATTTTTTTTTTTCTTCTTTTGGCCGGTCGCGGCGAGGGTCGGCCTCGCCTTGATCCGGCGAGGTCAAGCTCGCCCTGCCGGCGGCGGCGAGGCCGAGCCTCGCCGGCCACCGCCGGGCGACGCCGACTCGCCCCTGTGATCCGGCGAGGCCGAGGCTCGCCGGCCGCCGGGCGAGCTCGGCCTCCGCCGGATCTAGGCGAGATCGAGCTCGCCCGGGCCGGCGCGAGGTCGGCCTCGCCTTGATCCGGCGAGGCCGAGCCGCCTAGCGGCCGGCGAGGCGAGGCCTCGCCGAGCCACCGCAGGGCGAGGCCGAGGCTCGCCGCCGGCCGGGTGAGCTCGGCCCACGGGACTGAGCGAGATCGAGCTCGCCTAACGGCCGGCGAGCCTCGGCCTCGCCGTGGCCGGGCGAGGCCGCGCCCTCGTTGGTGGCCACCCAGGCCATGGCCAAGGGGCGGCGAAGCCAAAAGAAAGAAGAACAAGAAAATAAGAGAAAAAAGAAAAAAGTGTTTTCAAAAGTGTAAACAAGTTAAAACACAAAATTTGTGTTTTGTTTTTTTTTTTGTTCGGGAACAAAAGAACAAAAAAAACAGAAAAAGTGTTTAAAAACAAAAAAGAAATACAAACAAACGCAGCCTAAAGCAAATTCAAACAACGAAGTATTCTTTCAGCTTCTTCTATTCCAACGCAAGATTCAACGGCGTTGGCTTTCAAAGAATATTATCGGATAAGCTTATTTGGGACAATACTTGCTTTTCAAATTGTGTTGTTGCGTACCGACGTGATCTATTGGAAAAGTCATAGTTGACAATGCTAACTTTTAAACAGGTGCCAATACCCAAAACTTTACAAATTTGGACAATAACTTGATACTTGTTTCCAAACTCAAGTTAAACTAAACTGCCAACTTCAAGTTGTAGGGCGTGCTAAAAATACATCTTTACATATTGTGCATATATCACTAATTCATCACATATTTTACAAACATTCATAAATTGAGCATATTATGTGTATTTTTTGTGTATTTTTTACGTGATTGTACCCACATCTAAAACTGTAAAATCGCATGTTAAATCGGAATTGCTTTGATATGATTGTAAGATTGAAGTTAAACAATTCGTGAATAGATATAAAATGCAAAATCGCAATCGTGGGTTTTTGACAATTCTTCATGGTGAGGATTGAGAAACACAGTTCAAAAATTCCTTAAAAAAACAAGGCGGTGTCCCGTACAGTGGAAAAGAAAGCGGTGGGCGCGCCATGAAGATCTGGACAAAAATAGAAGGGGGACCGCGGACGGCGCGTCTCTGGATGGATGGGGACGCGAAACTTGTGCCTCCGAAATTGCTGATTTCTGAACTATTTTCGTCGGCGCACGGCAAAACTTCCTTGTCAATAGTCATTTCAATTTTGGCAATGGTATGGGACTGAAATTCACTTGGCGAAAAAGACAAAAAGGGTTCTAACTAACCTAATCTCGCCTCCAAAACATGTTAGACACGATTATCAAGTCAAAATTTTAAAATACCAATTAATATTCTGTTCATTTTATGAAAAATTAACAATTTGAAATTTTTTTTATTCTTTTTTTCAGAATGCGATTACTTGTATCATTTATGAACATGAATGAATAAAAATTACTAATCATTTCAAGTAATACAGATGATCTTTTTCTAAGAAAAACTATTTTCAGATTGTTCATTTTTTGTGAAATAAAATAAAACCAAAGTGACGAAATTAAGAAAATTTCACATGGGTTTAAAGGGATCCGTGCGACTCTCTCTATTCAATTTACGTGACCCCCATATTCAAAGAAGAAGAGCAAAAATCGTGTAAGAAACGGACTCTTTGGGAAACAACGCCGCTTCTACTCTTTTCACGACCTTGACGTGATGACCATGAAAAATCGTTTGTTGTTAATAAAATAAGATGATGATCTTACGGGATTTGGTGGACCTGAGATTCAATTATTCAGAGAATCCTCTAGCATCCCACCTAAGATGCAGCAGCAGCATGTCCCTTTCATTAATCAACTTTACTTTCGATGACTTTTCTTCCCTCCACTAATGTCCCATTTCGAATTTCACGTCAGAAAGAAAAATCAAACATCCATATTATAAGGGTCGTGGAAAAGAAAACAAATTTAGGTACCATTTAAATTGGAGAAGTCATTTGCATACCTTTGCATCGGTACTTACCAGGTTGTGGAAGTTTCTTGCGGCATTTCAAGCCTTAAAAAGGTTCAATTAGGCATGTCGTGAAATTTTGATTAAGTAAATGGATAATGACACGGACGTTATCTAAATTTTGGCCGAATGAATAGATCTTCCCGAATTTTAAATTTGTTCAATATGGTTTCTAAATTTTAGTTAAATATGCGGTAAGATAGTCCCTTATTTTTTAATTTGTTCAATATTGTCAATTGATTTTTGGCATATGTGCAATGTAGTTTTGAACTATATTGTCCTTTTATTAATTCAAGAGACAACATTAAATACTTTTATATAATTTATGGATTAAATTGAACATATACCGAATAGTTGGGGCCCACATTAAACAAATTAAGATTTTAGGAGTCACATTATACATCGCTAAAATTCAATTATTACGTTCAACAAATTAAAAGTTCATGGATTACGTTGGAGTATTTAAACCAAAATTTGGAGACCAGGAAAAAGCCTATCTACACATGATTCAGCACTCAGGAGAACTTATTCTATCCTAAAATTTAGTATACCCAGAAAAACGACGCCGCTTCAACCGTCGTTTTAGTGCTGCACCAAACGTTCAACCGTACCCAGTAAGCGATGCTTCTACTTCTAGTTTAGCCATCTGTTTTTCTGGTTGCGTGGAAAGGACGATCAACAATCTAGAACTGGCTATAAATTGCTTGTCGATTTACTCTCTGACACAGGAGAGAGACAGCTATAAACCCCTGCTTTGATGATGCTTTACTAAACAGGCTCTCATTAAGAAACAAAAGAAGAAGGGAATTTCGTATTTCGTATTTCGTATTTCTTTTTTCTTTTTTTGGTGTTGGGAAGAGTGATGGGCGAAGAAGACGATCCACAGTCGCCATTTCTTGAGAGCACCTCCTCACACAGTGCATCAGAAGAAGCGCCTCTCAAAAGGACAGGTGAGTTCCCCCATTGGCTCCTTGGTTTTCATGTTGTTCTTGTGAAAGCTGAACCTGTCTACTAGAGAAGATGTCTGTAGGATTCTTGCGAGGATTCCATGTCATGTCCTGTTCTAATGCTGTCTGTTTCCAAGTTTTTTGGTGATCGTAAATGCTTGTGCAAGTTGCTTTTTTTTTAATCCGGGTCTGTGATTGACAAAAGGGAACTAGTTGCAAATGAAATCTGGAATCCTGTGAAGTTGCAATTTTGCGAACATTTGAGTTTTGCAAGATTTGGGCCTCAATGTTTATTGCTCCAACGCCCCAAACCCCACTTAGCGTAGGACATTACTGTTCTCGAGAATGCTAACTTTTCCAATGTTTACGGTGGCTAAATGATCTGAGAACAGAATGAAGCAAATGCTTGTACAAGTTGCATTTTCTAATCTTGTTCTGTGGTTGAGCATTGTCAACTGTTCAGAAATTGAAGTTGTACTCTAATTTCCTTTGAAGTTGCAAGTGCCATCTTAGAGTTTGAAATATATGAGCTTCAATAGTTATAGCTCTAATGCCCCGATTTAGTCTAGGATTTGCAGAACCTCACTACGTCCTCCTATCTTCTTAGTCAGTGGTTATCAAAGATGTCCTGACGAGATACGTCACAAAGGAGGACATCAAGCTAACCAAAAATCTGATTCAAATATAAATAACGAGGCCGTCTGCTGATTCAGTTTTGTATAATTGAGGGATCCATTATGGATAGTTTACGCCCAACACTGTTAACAAGCCTGCACAATTCTTTGTTATTGTTCTTTGAAGGGACACAATGGACTGCGGTGGCGCATATTATAACCGGAGTAATTGGGGCAGGAGTGCTTTCTCTGGCTTGGAGCACGGCTCAACTTGGTTGGGTTCTTGGTCCCATTTGCATATTAATCTTTGCGGCCATTACTGTGGTTTCCACATTTCTTCTGTGTGATTGCTACAAGTACCCTGACCCAGAACACGGAACCATCAGAAATCGATCTTACATGCAAGCTGTGAAGCTTTATTTAGGTCAGTACAGAATCCCAACATTAAGTGATAGTCGCTTGTAAAAGATGTCATGTGAAAGCGTTGATGTTTCAAGGTGGATATCCACTGAACTCATTAATCAAAATTCCTGGCAAAATATGAGGAGAAGGAAAACGAAGGAGGAGGAAAGTATGAGAATTTCACGATATTTTAAAAGGACATGACAACAGCGGTGATGATTTTTCAGGAGAGAAGCATCAGTGGATATGTACAGTGTTTGCAACGGAAAGCTTATACGGGTGTGGGATCGCTTATACAATAACAGCTGCTGCCAGTGTAAGGTGCTCATATTATCTTCGAACTTCTGTTTTTTGATATTTCCCTGTCCTTGTGCACTAGCTTGGTGTTCTTTGAAAAATTTATTGCTTTGAACTAGAAATAGAGAAGGAGAGAAAAGAAAAGTAAAATCAGGATCCTCACGGAGTTTCTTAGCTAATCGTGGACTTTATCTGGACCAAATTATGTCATACACACAGTGATTCTTGAGATGAAGTTGGGGAGACTGGCCTCTGTTGTCCTGTAATAATCACCTTTCCCTCAAACTACTGTTGACTTACATTAGAAGTCCAAAACTTTTTTTTATTGACAGGATGTACAATAGTCATTGCAAATTGAGGCGTATACTTGTAAAATCACCTGGAAGGCTGCATGTACTAGTAATCTTACGATGTAGTAGGCAGATGGAAATGTTTTCCAGTATCAGTTCATCTATTTAATGTCAAGTTTGAAGATATAAACCAGAGGACCGACCCTGAGCATGTACTGAATCTGTAATCTACGTGACATAAGGATGTGTACTCAATTAGTTTCATGAACTTCTCCTAGGACCAAGTTTGAGCCGCTTGACAATTATCTTGTTCCCTGACAAAAGCTAACTACAGCTTAGGTAACTCACGAGGACTTGACTTGGTGCACTCCTCAACAATTTTTGAATTCAAAATCAGTAAAGCATTTGCAGCTTTCCAGTCTTCTATACGCTTTCTTTTGTTTTAAAGCTAAGTTAGCAGTTGGTGTTTGTTGGGGACTTCGTGTACCATCATGATATTTCAGGGGATGGCTAGGGTAAAAATGGATGCGGTTCTCATGCGTACTCTATTTCCAGAGCTAGGCAGAAGCGTGAAGTCACATATCACGTGTTTATCGTCCTTCATGCATTTTCAATTTCCACGACACTTCCAGGGAGAAGCATGAGTGACATCTTCGTGCTTTTAACATGTCTAGTTTTTAAGTACTGTTTACTTTGGTAAATTGACTTCAGAGTTCAGATTCAGGATAATTGTTTCTTCCATTTAAATGGCGCAGGGCAATCCTGAAGTCCAACTGTTATCACCGGGAAGGTCATGATGCTCCGTGCGTTTACGGAGATAGTGTCTACATGCTTCTATTTGGTTTAGTTCAGATAGTAATGTCACAGATTCCAGATTTCCACAATATGGCTTGGCTTTCAGTTGTTGCAGCAGTCATGTCTTTCTCCTACTCCTCAATTGGGCTTGGACTTGGCTTGGCAAAAGTAATAGGTAGGTAAGGTGCTTTGTTTAAGAATCGAACTTGAAATCAAGACACCGTTTGATTGTGATTCACAATCGCTAACTTGCTTCCATGGCTACAGAAAACAGAACAATCAAGGGAACGATCACAGGAGTCTCAGCTTCGAGCATTCTTGACAAGTTATTGTTAGCCTTTGAAGCACTCGGAGACATTGCCTTTGCGTACCCTTATTCTATTATCGTCTTCGAGATACAGGTACGGCTTTCTCTTCCTAGCACTCGGGATCGAGTTAATGTTTAAGAAGGCAGTAGCTTAATGACTGAAGTAGAATGCGTGATGGTTCGTATTTGAAGGACACCTTGAAGTCCCCTCCCCCAGAAAGTCAGACGATGAAGAAGGCCTCGTTGTATGCGATCGTCATAACCACCGCCTTTTACTTATGCTGTGGATGCTTTGGATATGCAGCATTCGGCAACAGCACCCCAGGCAATCTATTAACTGGATTCGGGTTCTACGAGCCATACTGGCTCGTTGACCTTGCCAATGCTTGCATTGTGCTTCATCTGGTTGGAGGATATCAGGTACCTTGGAAGGACGGGTTGTAACTAATGTCCATGTCCAATTCACCTATTAGCATCACGTTCTTGCATTTATAATAACCCACCATTTCCGTGGGCACTTTCCTTGATCAGATCTTCAGCCAGCCCGTCTTCGCGATGGGGGAGAGATGGTTCGCATACAAATTCCCCAACAGCGGGTTCGTGAACAATTACTACACGTGCAAGCTGCCCCTACTGCCAGAGCTCCAGCTGAACCTCTTCAGGCTGGTCTTCAGGACAGTGTACGTGGTGTCTACGACCACGCTCGCGGTGCTCTTCCCTTACTTCAACTCGGTCCTGGGGGTGCTGGGGGCGCTTAACTTCTGGCCCCTGGGGATATACTTGCCCGTGCAGATGTACTTCAAGCAGAAGAAGATCAGGAAATGGTCGAGGGAGTGGATTTTCTACAGGTCGTTCAGCATGTTTTGTCTGTTGATCACCATAGTGGGATTCATCGGGTCGGTTGGAGAGCTCGTGATTGACGAGCTCAGCTGAGAACCTACTACTACTCCAGCCTCATTTTGTTTTAATTCTTTTTTGGAGATGGAAGGAGACTTTTTTGCAAGTTGCTAATACTATATTGATATATAATCAGAAAGAAATTTTCTCTGTCGTAGTTTCCGAGGTATTACTCTTTGTTAGCTTGTCGTTGGGAAAACCTGCAACACATCGTGAGATTTGACATTTGACCTAACATTCAAGCACACGCAAAAGAAGAGAAAATGTCATACGAAGAAGAAAAGTCAAACAAAGTGAATTTCCTAATTTAACTTCATGACACGCGGTCACGATTAAGTACGTGAACCAGTAAAAATGCTTACCACTGTCACGTCGTTCTTTTGTGAGGAAGAACGAAAATTTTCGTTCCTTCCAGAAGATGGTGACTAGACAATATATAATTACAATGTATCTTATAAAAATATAACTTGGCTTTGAAAGATAATTTTAATTTAATATCATCTCGTATTCACGCGTTACTAAACTTTTAAGTCCAATTGACAAAGCCAATTCTATAGTAATTGTACTCTTGCCAAAAGTGTGTTAATTGGCCTTATATTAATCATAATATCTATAAAGTCATATGTATATTTGCAAACTTATAATACAAACAAACAAGTTTTTTTTTCCCATAAAAAGTGAGTTATTAGCAGCACTCGCTATCTAAATTATCAATCTAAATAGATACATATTAGAATAACTTAACTCAAAACATCCACAATTTTAAGACAAAATAGATTTTTACGCATCTATTATTTTCTAGTTTTGGATGCCTTATTAAAAAGATCATTCATGATATATAAATTTATTAATCTTAGATGAAATTTAGCCTTTCTCGCTGTGCCGAAAGTTGGAGTTTCCTACTAATAACCATTATTGATGCTCCGCTTTCGTTCCATTACAAAAGAAAAGAAGAAAGAGCTATCCTATCATAATATTAAAAAAACTTTCAAATACTTTCATTAAAAAGAAGAAGTTATTTTTATGATTTTATTGTTTTTGTCCCTTGAATGCAGCGGTATCTCTGGTTGGAGTACAAAGCACTCGTGGGCTGAACTGTGAAGAATGTGCAGGCGAACTGAGAGTCAAGTCCACCTGTCTGAAAATAGAAGAAAGCAAGAAAGAGAAGGCTTTGCTTGTCCGTTCTAAAATCCTTTGGATAGATTGTAACGCAAAAGAAGTGCTTTTCTCTTTCCTGTTTTTTATGTTTCTAGTTGGGTAGGCGAGAGAGAAAGAGAGAGAGAGAGTGAGGGAGGGAGGGAGGGAGGGAGGGAGAGGGAGAGATGGGTCAAGAAGATGATCAACAGTCACCACTGCTCAAAAGCATTTCTTCAGCCGGTGCATCACAACAGGCTCCTCCCAAAAGAACTGGTAAAAATTAACACCACCCCATCTTCACCTCATTATTAGTCGAGACTTTCTTGGAAAATCTGAATCCATTACTTGAAACATGTCTTGAGAAGACTTGAGCGATTGTCCTGGACCATAATCATGTCCTGTTTTATGTCGTCTTTTTTGAATTGCTTGCATGCATCGAGATGAAGCAGGTCTTCTGTCTGTTCAGACTGGATTTCTTGTGATTAGAGAGTAAAATGAAGAAGCAAAAGTTTCTGGAACCTGTTTCTTGGTATGATCCTTGTTCTGTGGTTGATCAATGGAGAACGTTTTTTTTTCTTTTCCCTCAGAGCCAGAACAACTTCTCTTGCTGTTGGTAAACTTCAGAGTTGGAACTTATACAATATAGTCTTATGGACAACAGGCCTTTTGAGGCGTGACCCCAATTTATTATTCTGTATGTTTAATTGCCATAAAGATGCAATTTATATATGGACACTTTTGACATTCGCCAATCATGGTTCTCATCGTACGGTCCTGAGTATCTGGAACTAGAATTTAATGCTAGCTGAATGCTCATTCAAATAGTACAAATAATTATTCTGCTTAGTGCTTACTGTTTGAGTTTCCAAGTACTTGTTGCGGTTGTAGAGAACTTGCAACGAAATCAAACGGAGGGGCTTTACTAATGCAATTAGTTTATGCTTTGTGATGTTACTACTTAAATGCCTAAAAGTTATTTGCCTATGAAGGGACACAGTGGACCGCAGTGGCGCATATTATAACGGGAGTGATCGGAGCAGGAGTGCTTTCTCTTGCATGGAGTGTGGCTCAATTAGGATGGATTCTCGGTCCTGTGTGCATAATATGCTTTGCAGGAATTTCTGGTGTCTCTACATTTGTTCTTTGCGACTGCTACAGGTACCCTGATCCAGAATATGGAACCACCAGAAACCGATCTTTCATGGAGGCCGTCAAGTTCTACTTAGGTACTATCCATTTCCCCTAGTGAGTCACTGATAAGATAACGAGATGCAACAGTGAATCATTGCCCTACTGTGAATAGTAACAGAATCTGTAAGTCATCCTATATAGGCAGACAATTCTAGCTGTATTTTATGTAGCCTTGAGGACATAGAATATGTCTATAATGAGCTGCCCTTTAAGAACAATCTATGCATGGAGTATGTTTCTCTAATAAATCACGACAGCAGCATCAACAAAAGGCCCAAGGCTCTTGCCTCTTTGCATAAGGACGATTGTATCCTAGGAATGGAGTTTCAGGCTCTGTTTTGCACATGATGAAACATGCGAGATATTCATAATTCATATGAAAAAAGAGGCAGGGTTAAGAAAAAAAAATGGTAAGCCATCTCGAACTTTCACACTTTGATGCTTAATTAAGATCGGTAAAGGAACATTACATTGCTTTAGCAAGGGATGACTATGACAGAGGCGGTAATATTTCAGGAGAGAAGCAGCAACGCATTTGCGGAGTGTTTGCACAGGAAAGCTTATTTGGGACTGGGATTGCTTATACCATAACAGCTACAGCCAGTGTGAGGTGAACTGCTCATACTATGAATTTTCAAACACTTTTCAATGCTTTTCCTGACTTTCCTCTTCTGATATGTGCTAACATTTATTTCGGAACTGTAAATTTAGACTCAAAGATTAAGCTCTATTCACAATTTCATGATTTACCAGGTGGTAAAAAGGAGGAGACAGAAACGGGACAATACCATTCTTCATGGAATTTCTTTGCTACTTTTGTAGGCTAGCTTATGTCAAACACTAAAATGGTCCTCTGATGAGTTAGCACGGAACTACAACTTTCTGTTGTTAATTTGTTGTCGCCCTTTTCTTCACCTTTATGGACTTGTTAGAAGAGTAAATTTTCACCAAGGTGACATATAACAGATAATTTAATATGTCTTTAATGGGCCTTCATGTATACTCAACTTGCAGACAATTGTCCAAGAGCACCATACGTTGCAAATTCCTGCGTTAACATGTCTTCTATCACCTATTTACTATGACTCTGGAAACTGTTTGGTTCTAGGTTGATGAGGATCTTTTATTGATGTAGGGCAATCCTAAGATCATATTGTCATCATCAAGGAGGGTACAATGCTCCATGCCAATACGGGGATAGTTTCTATATGCTCCTATTTGGTATAGTTGAGATACTATTGTCACAGATTCCAGATTTCCGTAGTATCGGGTGGCTCTCAATTTTCGCGGCTGTCATGTCCTTCTCCTATGCTTTAATTGGGTCCGGTCTCGGCTTTCTAAAAGTAATAGGTATAATCAAAAGAGAATACAGTGTGTCTTAAATTTAGAAAGGCTTCAAGCTTTTAGCTTGTTGCTAGAATGTGCGAAAAGTTTGGATTGACTCACTTTCATTGCTGCAGAAAATGGAACCATTAAGGGATCTATCTCGGGAGTCCCAGCTTCAAGTAATCTCAAGAAGTTATGGTTAGCCTTTGAAGCACTTGCAGATGTTGCTTTTGCCTATCCTTATACCTTAATTGTTCTTGAGATACAGGTAGACTCTATTGAAATGGTACAGGATCGGCTTTTGAATAGGTGTTTTACCAGCTCTGAGACTAGTGTAGACTTCTGAAATGGTCAAATGCAGGATACCTTGAAGTCCTCTCCCCCAGAAAACCAGACGATGAAGGCGGCCTCCTTGAAAGCGATTGTCATCACCACCTTCTTTTACCTCTGCTGTGGTTGCTTTGGATATGCAGCGTTTGGTGATAGTACACCAGGCAATCTACTCACTGGATTTGGATTCTATGAGCCACACTGGCTCGTGGACCTCGCTAATGCTTGCATTGTGCTTCATTTGGTGGGAGCGTATCAGGTACTATTGAAGGATGTACAACTACTCTTTCATCTCCTAATGCTTTGCTTCACCTGCAAGAATCGTGCAATTGCGTTTAAATTAGTCCTGCTGTGAAAAACTTTTCACTACTCAAGAACACAAATATTTTGGTGCATGTCTGAGTTGACACACTGCCTTTTCTATGAACAAATTCATGTCGTAAATGATAGCTTCCGTACTTTGCTATAGCAAAATACCAGTTGTCTTAATTAGATATTTTCAGGCTGTAGTTGCTTTTGTTGCTTCAGCTCTGATACCTTAATTAGATAAGGGTCATGAGACGTTAGACCACCTACGATAACATTGTCTTCATGGAGCTTCTTTTTCCTTCGTCAGATCTTTAGTCAGCCTGTTTTCGCAACAGCAGAGAGATGGTTCGCATGTAGATTCACCGACAGTGGATTTCTGAACAATCATATATCATTCAAGATTCCCTTGTTCAGCACATTTCGGTTGAACCCCTTCCGGGTGGTGTTCCGGACGATGTATGTCGTATCTACGACCGCACTTGCAATATCCTTCCCTTACTTCAATTCGGTGTTGGGAGTGCTGGGGGCATTGAACTTTTGGCCTCTGGCAGTATATTTCCCAGTGGAAATGTACTTGAAGCAAAAGAAGATTAGGGCATGGTCAAGGGAATGGATTTGCTATAGGACATTTAGCTGTCTTTGTTTGTTGGTCACGGTTGTGGGATTCATTGGGTCGCTTGAAGAACTGACCAGTGCTAGAAGTTCAGATGAGAAATTAATGTAAATGCGGTTGCGTATGATGGACAGGCATAGGATTATTAAAGAAACACTTCCTTACTAGTGAGAGATTCCTCTTATAATATTTTATTTTATTTTATTTTTTTAATTTTTCCTGTATTTTTATCCTTTTTGGTGATGTCATGTGATGAAGTTCTGGAAGTTACTCATTGTACATTATTCATTATAAAAGTGGAGTGGGAAGAAGACAATTTTTTGCTACTTCTGAGTCCTTTTTCTATTTAGGTAATTGGAAGTTTTTCCTATTATAATTTTTGTTAAAATACATATGAACTATGGAAAGATAATCATGCTCTTCAAAGGGTTTAATTACTTCCCGGGATTCGAATAGGTTTGATAATTTTCCTGGTTGGGATTCAGTATCTCGCTACCGTCGGATGAAATGGGACATGTGAGGGAACAATGTTCTGATTTTCTTCAAAATCACTTCATCTGTTTCTTTGTGTTCCGAAGGAAAATCCCATATCCAAGTGATAATAATTCGAATATACAAAATAAAAATCTGCTCTTTCTCGTCTGGGGTCGGGGAAACGATCGCTGTAAGATCGAACTCCACACCAAAATCCAAACTTGATTTGGTAGTCAACGCAATCTAGGAGCTACCAAGTTTTTTGAAATTTATTTTTGAGGTAAGTGTATGGGAAATCTTAAAATTTGTTACCAAATGCAATTAAGTCATTAAATTTTTAAAAAGTATAATTAAGTTTTAAAACTTGTCATGAATATACAATTAAATTCTAAGATTTTTAAAAAGTAATCAAGTCTTAAAACTTATCAAATTGATCAAATTGAGTTTTTTCATTCGTGATACTTTTTAGGCTGCGTTTGGTAGTCGGATAAAATTCGGGATAGAATATGATTTATCTTATCCTACATTTGGTGCTCGCTTAGGATAGGATAAAATCGGATATAAGGGGATATATGCGGGATAAAATTATCCCATGGGCGAATGTGGGATAAATGTGAATATGATTTTTAATGTTCATAATAGGAAAGTTATTTTTCTCAAATAACAAACTTATTACTTAACAAAATTGAAATTATATTTCAATATAGATAATATTTGAATTCTAATTTAAGAAATTAAAAAATAGAAATTTATTTATAATTAATCTTATTTTAATTTATATATTCAACTTTGATCTATCTTATAATAAAATTAAATCTATAAATTAAATATTTATATTTTAGGTATGTTAATACAGTTTACTATTTGATAAAATTTTATTAAAGAATGATGAAAAGGGAAAAAAAGAAATAATAAAGAAAATAATATAAAAAGAGGAAAAATAAAATACAAATAAATTAAGAAATAGTGTTACGAGAGATTTTCACCATCTTCGTTTATGAACATTTAGGTTTATTTATAATGATATACCATTTATATCAAAAAAATGTACATGATATGATGAATATATCTCGACTTTAATACTTGCGATTCACCAAACAATTGATATAATACGAAAAAATCTCAGAATTTCATATCATATCTATCCAGTCTTATCCCGATTAGAAATCCAAATGACTAAACGTAGTTTTAGAAGTTTTAAGATTTGATTGTATTTTTTGGAAATTTTAAGATTGGATTGCATTTTTTGAAAGTTTTAAGATTTAATAACTTTATGACAAATTTTATGACTTGATTGCGCCTTTTGAAAATTTTAAGACTCAAATTATTTTTTTGACAAGTTTTAGGGCTTCAAATGTACTTATCTTTTTTTTTTCTTCTCACAAAAGGCTGCATAAGCTAACTCACTTATAGGCAATAACAATGTTCTACTGTATATGGACAACAGCTTTGCCCGCGTGCATGGCCGTCTTCTGATGTAGATCCATGAGTTTTTGCAATTGACATGGATTTGTTCTAGAGTGTCGATGCCTAAATTCTTATTATTCCATTAAGCTATTCATCGCATAAGAATTAGGAATCAACCACAACCTCTAAACAAAAGTATCATTAGCATAATCCATATTTGAATCGCACCTGCCGATTGCATGGCTTCTCCAGGATGTTACCATGGATAAGCGCATATAGGACTGGGGCTCCTAGATGTCTGGTCGTATACATGAGGATCGATTTCAATTTTCTATGATCCACGTTCAACAAATTCATCATCTCATCTTCAAGAGTCCAGACGCCTATGAATAAAGAAACACTTCCGCGATGGAAGGGGAGAGAACGCACGTAAAGAGACGCTCACGAAGGAAGAGCAGCCCTCGCTGCGTTCCTTGTCTTGCGCGTCCTCCTTCGTGCGTCTCTGACGACCACAGGAACCATTGTCCGCACCTCCCTGCCTTCGTCAATTCCCTTCCTCAGCAGCACGAAGCAGGTCGGTAGCGAAGCTCCCGACCCTCTCCACGAAGCAGTCTAGCTTCGACGAATTTCCCCGTTGTATTCTGTGTGCCTTTGGTGTCTTTCTAGGTTTCTGGTGAGTTTCTGACATGCCCATGCACTGCTGCTGTTGCGTCACTTCTGGTCAATCTCGGGGTTTACCTGTGCGCCGGTTCGACAACACCGACGCCCGCTCCTGCACTTCATTCCGACAACTCCGGAGACTTCCTGAAGTCTCCAGTCATGCTTTGCCCGTTGCCGTTCAGCTTTTGCCCCTTCCACAATCTCAGTCCAATTCGGTGACAAACTTGCAGCTCCTCGTACCTGACATTCAGTGTGAGCCACAGCACTTTTCCGATCATCTCATCATGTAGGCTTCTCCACAAGCAGCCTCACCAAGCAAGGCCATTCCCCGGCGCTGCTCATCCATGTTCACCTACCCTCCAACATGCCGACAGCCCGTGCCGTTGGCTTTTACAAGTCGGAAGATTTCTCCTAGTTCTCGCCGTGGTCCCTCATTAAGCTTGCTGAGTTCTTGTGGTCCATTTCGCGGTCACCGCTAGTCCCTGCAAGTCGCGGCCGCTCCTCCTTCACGTGCTTTAAGTTTGCCTGATATCCTTAGTGAGTCAAGGTCTGTGCAGTCTCATTTGATATATTCGTTTTAACATGTGGTTTTAATTACGCGTTATATTCGTTTTAACATGTGGTTTTAATTATGCGTAATAACGAAGCCTTAGATTATCTAATTATGCTTTAATTATCCTTTTGCATTAGTCGAGGCATATTAGGGCGATGAACCTTGGCGTAAAGGTCAAGTCCTTGGTATCGCCTCATTGCGTTATTCGCGGTTTATTATAAGGATGTTTTTATAAGTGATTAACTTAAATAAATCTTGTATGGATCAAAATAATATTTATAGCAATAACTTTGAGTAAGATGTTATATTCTTGTGGACGAGAGAGAAGAAATTATTATTTTCATAATTACAGATTATATCAATATATACAGTGAGCACTAGAGCACACTAACAATGAAGAAGACTAAGGCCAGATTAGGTAACTTGCCAAAAAGTAAAAATTTCTATTCTTTTATTTTCAAGAGTAGATTTGGAACAAAAATCTGTTTGGTAAATTTTTGTTCCTATGAATAGATTTGGAGTATAATCGAGAAGTAAAAAAAAATTGATTCTTTATTATTATTGGGAACATTTTCAGAATCAAGCCAATCCAAATTCTTTTTTTTTTTCTCTTTTCACTTCTTCTTTCTTCTCACTTCTTCTTCCACCGCCGCCACCATCCATCGGTCATCGGCAGGTGGTTGGGTGAGGTCTGCTGAGCTTGTCGAAGACTCACCTAGCCACCGGCGAGGTCAAGCCTGGCTAGTGGCTAAGCAGCCTTTCCCCAAGATGACGCTTAGCCGAGGCTTGCTTGGCCACTAGCGAGGCTCAGCCTCGCTAGCGGCCCTCGCGAGCCTCCCTTGGCCATTGGCGAGCCTCGCTTGGCCGGGTGAGGCTTGCCCGCCCACTAGCGAGCCTTGCCCGGGCGGGCCGAGGCTTAGCTAGATTTGCCCGAGATGCCATGTGGCTTGGCCAACGAGGTTGGTGATGCTCCTGGAGAGGTAATTGGCCCTCATTTGGCCGGTTCTTTGGTCATCTCGAGGCTGGTGACTAACCAAAGCTTGAAGAAGAAGAGAAGGAAACGAAAAAGAAAAGAAGAAATAAAATTATTTAAAAATTAAAAGAAAATGGTTTTGATTAGAAATTTCAAGAACGTTACCAAACACAATTCTATTATAAAATTTGGACAGCTACCAAACACCTTAAAATATTTAGAAATTGTTACACTCTAAAATGTTTAGAAATTATTCTTGAAAATAAAATACAAAATAATCATTTCCGATAAAAAATTATTCTCGAGAACATAATGGTTACCAAACGTACCCTAAATTACTCTTAAACATTTCCTCTCAAGTTGGGGAATAAATATTAAAGAATCCCAACTTGTTACATAAAGTAGTCACTCTACTACTCCGCAATGACTTAGTAAAAATATCAATAAGTTGGTCTTCGGTCCATGTGTATTGAAGTGTTATGTCCTTGTTTTGAATCTTTCTCACACAAAATGACAATCTACTTTAATATGCTTCGTGTTTTCATGAAAAATTGGTTTTGAAGCGATATGCATAGTGGATTGGTTATCACAACATAGAACTAAGGAAGTTGAAGATGATATGCTAAGTTTAGATAACAACATCCTCAACCAAAGTAACTCACCAGTCACATGAGCCATGGCTCGAAATTTTGCCTCTGCACTTGATTGAGACATCACTTGTTGCTTCTTACTTTTCCATCCCACAAGAATGCCTCCAAAGAACAGACAGTAGCCAAAAGTTGATCTCCTATCAATAAGGCATCCCGCCCAATCAATATTAGAGCATGTAGTGACACTAAGATGTCCATGATTCTTGAACGGATCCCTTTACCTAGTGCTCCCTTCAAGTATTTAACAACACTTTCCAATGTGTAGTGCAAGGAGTACTCATAAATTGACTAACCATGCTAACAGCAAAACAAATATTTGGTCCACTAACCTCCAATACCTACTTGGATCATGAAGTAATTTTCCATGTTTTGCATCAAGTTTCGAATTAGGATCCATTGGAGTATCGACAAATTTAGCTCCAAGAAAACCAACCTCATTGAGGATATTTAGAACATATTTCCACTGTGATAATGAGATACCATCACATGAGAAGGCACCTCAATGCCTAAGAAATACCGTAGACAACTCACATCTTTTATACTAAACTTAGTCTGTAAAAATGTTTCAACTTTTGTATGCCCATAGAATTACTAACGGTGATAATAATATGGTCCACGTACACAACAAGGAGAACACATCCCACATAAGAAGTGGAATTGAACACAAAATGATCCACAGTACAATGCTGTAAACCAAACTGAGTAACTACATCACTAAAATGACCAAATCGGGTGTGAAGAGATTGTTTCTCATATAATGCCTTGCATATGCGACAAACATTAGTAGACTCCCTTGAGCAATAAACCTCGAGGGTTGCTCCATATATACCTCCTTTGCCAAGTCGCTATGAAGGAAAGCATTCTTGGCATCAAGCTAATGGAGAGTCCAACCATATCAGATAGCAAGATAAATGAAAACACAAACATAATGTATCTTTGTTATGGGAGAAAACGTATTATCATAATCAATTCCATAGGTTTGAGTGTAACATTTGGCAACCAAACGCACCTTCAAATGCTCAACAGAACCATCTAGTTGAAATTTCACTGTGAAAATCCAACAACACCCCCATAACCTGTTTGCAACCGGGTAGCGGTGTAAGGTGCCATGTCCCATTGTCCTTGTTGGAAATTATGATCCATTTTCTAGAATTTCCTAGAATTGTTAAACTTCTAGAATTCTCTAGAATTCCCTAGATGAATTTTCTAGAAGAAAGAAGAAAACATTTTCTAGAAGAAATAAGAAATGTCCAACATGTAAGAAGTCTCTAGAAAACTAGAATCTAGAATTTCCTAGAATAAGTTTAAGTGGACAACATTCTCCATTATTCTAGAATGTTGTATTTAGTCTCTATAAATAGGCATGTAAGTTCAACAAATGAAAGGGGGTGAGAGGTCCACCTTGTGTGGGAAAACCCTCCACCGTGAGAGGTCTTAGACCTCCATTGTACCACTATCAAATTACTTTATCAATTAATGAAACTATTTTCCCCCATATCCATGTCTTATATCCTTCAAATTATCATACTTTATCCCTTGTCCATTCTCCACAATTTACACCATACACTTGCACACATGCCACTAACCAAAAATTATAACTAATACTAAAACCATGCTTCCGTGAGAGGTCCACCTTGTGTGGGAAAACCCTCCACCGTGAGAGGTCTTAGACCTCCACCAACCTCCATCAAACTATTTCCTTCAACTAAATGAAACTATTTTCTCCATGTCCTATATCCTTCAATTATCATATATTGTCCCTTGTCCATCCTCTACAAAATATACCATACACTTGCACATATCACTACTACCAAAACCATTATCAATACCAAAACCATGCTTCCGCGCATATTCATATTTTTAACATGGTATCAGAGCCAAGTTACGCCCAGGTTCGTAACTGAGCCAGGCGTAAGGGACCAAGCCAAAACAGGCATGTCGGATGGTTATGGGCGTTTGTCCTCACCATCCTCAACTAAAAAGGCCAGAGCCCGAGCGAGAGCCAACAGAGCCAGAGCCGGAGCCAGAGCCAGAACTAAAGGCCAGAGCCCGAGCGAGAGCCAAGAGAGCCAGAGCCGGAGCCAGAGCCAAAACCAAAGTCGGAGCCAGAGCCAGAGCCTACGAGAGCCAGAGCCCGAGCCCGAGCTAACAACTACAACTAAGAACAATTTGATGCCCCAAGACATATGGGTCATCGTTGAAGAAAAGACATGCGCATTCGAAGGTGGGTGCAAGTGTTCCGACAAGAGAATGCAAGGGATTGTGGAACGAAGATGGAATAAAAGACATGGGATAAACTACAATATCCGAAATATCCCGAAAATGGATCAAGGGGGAGTGTTGGAAATTATGATCCATTTTCTAGAATTTCCTAGAATTGTTAAACTTCTAGAATTCTCTAGAATTCCCTAGATGAATTTTCTAGAAGAAAGAAGAAAACATTTTCTAGAAGAAATAAGAAATGTCCAACATGTAAGAAGTCTCTAGAAAAACTAGAATCTAGAATTTCCTAGAATAAGCTTAAGTGGACAACATTCTCCATTATTCTAGAATGTTGTATTTAGTCTCTATAAATAGGCATGTAAGTTCAACAAATGAAAGGGGGTGAGAGGTCCACCTTGTGTGGGAAAACCCTCCACCGTGAGAGGTCTTAGACCTCCACCAACCTCTATCAAACTATTTCCTTCAACTAAATGAAACTATTTTCTCCATGTCCTATATCCTTCAATTATCATATATTGTCCCTTGTCCATCCTCTACAAAATATACCATACACTTGCACATATCACTACTACCAAAACCATTATCAATACCAAAACCATGCTTCCGCGCATATTCATATTTTTAACAGTCCTGTAGCACCTACATTTCATCCTCCACAACCCGCTGCTAACCTGGATGAGCAAAGGCTTTTGCAATAGTATTTGGCATAGACACAATAGATAAAGAAGCAACAAACGAGAAATATGTAGGAGAAAGACAATCATAGGATAAAAACTGAGAAAGAGGGTGACGAGTATGTGTGTGACAAAATAAAGCAGTATAGGGGGTAAATCGGGAATTGGATTGACTAAAACTACCCTTGAGCAATGTAATAGGAATATTAGTAGTAGGGTTAGGCTCAGAAGAAATTGGCGAATCAGAGGCCAAGGCATTAATTGGTGGAGAATCATGCATATCTAATGCGCGCGATGACTATACTACCTCACAGTGAACAGGACGATGCCGTTGATAAGTCCAGTTGGCGAACTAAAAATTGGGCATCCCCTTAGATATACCCGGTAAAGGGATAGACAGTAGAGGAGATAGGTGATGGAGGAGCCGTGGCTAAGGACAATGTATCTTTGGAAGGAGCCAACAATTGGGCAATAGAGGAGTAATATAACTGATCCTCGAAAAAAGGTTACATCTGCCGAGACATACAACCATCAACTAACCCAACTATAATGGTTTACTCTTTCTGAGTTTGAGGGTACCCAAGAAACACATACTTGTTAGCCCATGGATTGAGCTTATCGTGACAAGGAGGAAGATGATGTACAAAACGAACATAGCCAAACACATGGAGTGATAAAGAAAAAAGTGGTCTTGTAGGATGAATAGTAGAGAAATGTATGCTCCCTACGAAGCACAGGGGATGAAATGCGATTTATGAGATAGCATGCTATAGGAATAGCATGTCCTCGGAATGTTTTGGGGAGTTTCATATGGAAAAGGAGATGATGAGCAACATCCAAGAGATGGTGATTTTTTTGTTCTGCCATCTCATTTTGCCGCGGAGTATAGGGACAAGAGGTCTAATGTAGAATCCCATGAGATATAAGAAATGATTGAAAACTAGAGAAAACATCAATATATTCCTTGGCATTATTGGAGCGCAAACATTTAATAGAAACATGATACTGGTTGAGAATCTAAAAAATAAACATAAAGAAACAGGAAAAAAACTTCAGTTTGATCTTTTATTAAATATAATCACATTATGTAGGAATAGTCATCCATGAACATAAGAAAGTACTTATAACCAGACATATCGTTGACATGACATGATCTCCAAACATCATAATGGACTAGCTCAGAAGGACTTGACGCACGACTTTGGATACAGGAAAGGAAATATATCCGATGATGTTTGCCAAATTGGCAAGTATTGCATTGGATAGGACTCATAAAAAATGAAATAGGAGAAAAATGACGAAGTATGTCAAGCAATGGATGACCCATATGACAATGCGTTCGAAAGAAGTTAGAGGCGGTGCTCTTCTGAATGACAACAACAATAAGGTATTTGTTTAAATGGTACAACCCATTGGACTCATGTCCTCCACTAATCATCTATTTGGTCCTTAGATCCTGAAAAACACAATGAGTGGAGGTAAATGTCACTGACCAATTCAAATATCTAGTAAGGGAATTTATAGAAAGAAAATTATATGAGAAAGCCAGTAAATGGTAAATAGATTAAAGAGAAGGAGAGGGACCGAAGCTTACATCCCCTTGACTGGTGATATGGGATTGTGAACCGTTGGTAAGTGTAACAAAACTAGGTGACATAGGAGTAATACTGGATAATAAGTTAAAGTTATTGATCATATGATTGGTGGCACCTGAGCATACAACCCAAGAAGTGGGTGCAAAAAAGAGTAAACAAGACGAACTACCTAAAGAAGTTTGTGCCAAAGTAGTAATAGGAGCTGAGAAATCCACCACCTAGTGGGGACGTACTAAGGACTCATATTCGATGCAAAACAACATAATGGTGCTAAGCAGTTCTTGTGACTGATTAGGAACCTTTTGCATTGGGGGCTCACCCACATCGGCATAAACAACTTGTCGACGAAGCTCAGGATGTAGAGTATAGCAATAAGCCTTAGTATGGAAATAACGTGAACTTCCAACACCCCCATCGCCATTGTAGGCACGACCTGAAGAGAAACCAGATTTGCCACGGTCATGGGGACCACGCCCCCAGTATCTATGATTACCAGAAGACTGAGAAAATAGAGCACTTTCTACAGGTGTAGAATAGAGTGCAGATGATGAGTAGGCATGTATCGAAAGACTTGTGAGAAGACCTCATCAACTAATGGAAGAGTACTCTAAGAAGCAATCTGTTGTTAGAGAGAAGAATGAGTAGGAGCAAGTCCCTTGAGAAATAACATAACTCTCATATCTTGTTGATACTTGGCCAACTCTTTAATGTCATTGGTGGTAGGTAAATAAGTGTCCAGTCTCTCGCAAAGAGTGGTAAACCTATAATAGTAATCGAATATAGACATAAGAGCACATTTGTCCCAAACATCACAAATATGGATCATGTTATTTCTTCCTAAAAACATAAGAGCATATTTGTCCCAAATGGCTTTGGTTGATGTACACTACAAACTAGGGACTAATCTTGGAATCCATGGTATTCCATAACAATGTTTGAATGGTAGTATCGCTAGGGTGCCAATCATCCACCTTTGTTTTATATATTGTATTCAACTATTTGGTGACCGACAGATACATCTTGATTGCCATAGACGAAGAAGGGTAATTGGTCCCATCTAGCTTTGACAGAACTGAACTTCAAATTAGAAAGACTAATATCCATGCTCACACCAAGTTAAGAGTGTTGACATCTAAATTTTTGCTCAAAAATCAATTCCAAAAAAAAAAAATGGGAACTTGTTATTCCACAAAAATATTTCATATCAAATTCTTGCATATAGATTATCTAGGTGTTTAGTATAGTTTTTTTTTTTTTTAAATGGAAGATGTTTTTCCTTTAAAAAAAAAAAAAATTAAAAGATTTAAAAAAGATAAAGAAATCGAAAAAAAAGAGCAAGTTGGGGCCAATGATCTAAATATGACTAGCCAAGCCCAGGAGGTTAGATTGGAATTCAAATGGCAAGTTGGGGCCAAAATGCAATTTCCAAAAGTTGAGGGACCAATTCACAAATTTTGCAAAATTTGCGCCCGAGCCCTTAAATCATCATCTCGGCCCCCAATTGAGTTGAAATTGCACTTGGGCTAGGTCTGATTAATCAAATCGGGCAAAAAAGGACCAAATTGCATTGAATTGGGCATTCTCGGGCAAGAAAATGGCCAACTTTGAAGGACTTTCTTGCAAAATTGGGTGGAGACAATTGTGAAAAATGGTCAAGATCTTAAACTAATATACATAATTTTGCTAATTGATCAAAAAATGCAGCCAAATTGATGGATTAAAGCACTCAAATCGGCTACCAAAACCCAACTCATGATTAAGTCTCAATTCGGAGCTGCTAAGTAAACATATTTGTGGCCCCGCCATATCCTACTCATCATCTCAATTAGCCTGATCTTTACACGTGATGGAAGACCATATATACTAGTGCAAGTGGACGAAATTTGACCAGGGATAAGCTGCTGAAAGCACGGGAAAATCACAGCAAAATCCGCACACTCAACAGTTGCAGAAGTTGAAAAAATTGGCTAAGTCAGAGAGTGGGTGAACTAGCTTAGTTGGTAGGCTTGGTAGGTGGAAAAAAAGACCGACCGAAAATCTCTTAATTTAGGGAATAAGATCTATGAAGCAAGCTCTTTCAAGGGATGAGGGGGATGAGACGAGACGGAGAGGGGAGAGCTCACGGTCGTTCTCTAAAAACATCTTCAGAAGCAACTCAAGAAAGGGAGAACCCAGAAATTCCAGATGAACCTTTAGAGAGAAAAGTGAAATTTTTATAAACTTGCAGCCAAAATTAGCCAAAACATTCAACTAGAGAGTGAAACTTCACTCAAAGATCTTTCTATCCATAAGTCACACGTCCCAAATGGAGTTCGGGAAGGTCTCCTAAAGCCCCCAAAACTACCCTCCTGGTGGGCCAAGAAACCCGAAATTTTTTCCGAGTGTTGAGCCCGATCGGTCATGGGTGAGGGAAAGTGAGTGTTTTGGAGAAAATTGAGAGACAAATGAGGAAATTATTGAATTTTACCCCAAACTAGAATACATATAGTTTGGTTTGGTGTTAATTTTTCCAATAAAAGATGTCTTGAAGTCTAATTTTAGAGGTCAACGAAAACCTTCGTTTTCCGTTTTGTTTCTGCAGATCTCATTTCTAGTTTGAATAAGCCAACTTCCATGTGCTCCCGAAGATAATTTCTTGATTTTCTCGGCCAAGAATCACTTGAAAAGAAACTAGGAAGCAAGGTAAATATCCTAGATGTATTTTTGTTCGAGTTGAACGTGTTTTAATAGTGAAAAATCTAGAGGAAAACTAGCCCAGAAAACTGATTTTTGAGGCTGAAATTTTTCTATGTTTGAAGCCTCTTCAAGAGCTATATATGTTTGACTTGTTACTCCCCTTTGCATGTGTTTTCTATCTTCATGAGCTTGATGAATGTTGTATGAAAGTACAAATGATGCTGAGGTCAGCTTGGTTTGGTCTTTAAATCCTCGTGTGAACTATGAGATCGTCCAAAATTTTGGCAAAAAAGCAAGCCTATTCACATTAATTCATGACTGGTCAGTGTGGACTTTACATGTGTGCTTCTTGGAGAGGTCGTTTTAATATGCTTGGTTGATCATTTTCTATGATGTTTGTTGCATTTGAAAGCTCATGTTACGTACTTTCACTAGAATGAAGTAATGTTTCCCTTAGATCTTGTATGTGATGAGTGTCGGGGCTTGAATATAAGCATGCAACCTGTTTACTTGACTTAGGTTCAAACCCAGATTTATAAAATTAGCTCAAACCCGCATATTTGAGACCGATTTCAACTTAGTTCTCTTGTGTTTTTAAGCTATGATTTCTATCTAATCTTGCTTCTTGCATGCGGTAGTATAATCTTGATACTTTAGTTCCGCATGAGTTTTCTTATGGGTTGAGTTTGAAGGCTGCAAACATGGCCCGAGGAAGCTGGTTTGGGGTGATTTGATGCACGCCAAGTGTTCGACGAAATGCGCAAACCAAGTTTCGATCTTGAAATGGTCGATTTGAGCTCGGTTATTGTGATATTTATGTGTTGTGTTATTCCATGTTAGCATACATTGGTTTAAAGAATTATTATTAATATATGTATTTTTAAATTTTTTTGAAAATTTCAAAAATATAAAAAATGTTAGATAGTATCAAATTAGGGCATAAATGAAATTTATGAGATTTTCCTAATTTTATAAAGTCGTCCTAACTTGATGCTATTTTGATATTCTATGATCATTTTTGTAAATAATCCATTTTGCGTAGATTAAAATTATTTAAAGTAATTTCATGCATGTAAAGTAATTTCATGCATATTTGAATTCTCATTTTGTTCATGAGGGTCCTGTCCTGGAGCGTGATAACAAAGCCATGTAATATTATTTACCCAACTTGTATTGGGTTTTCCTTTTCCACATTTATTTTCAAGTCATTTCAATTTCTTGGATGTTTACTTATGCAACGCTTTTCATTAATTTTAGTGTAAATTTCTCTTCTAAATTATGTTAGGATTGGTCTAGACATTAAAAAAAAAAAAAAAAACCCTACAAAAACATTTGCATGTTAGTGGTACCGCAAGGGCGCTAATTAAGATTATAATTGATAATTAAGATTGTATGGCCATTTAGATAAACAACATTCCAAGTTAGTGGTACTGCAATGGCGCTAATAGGAACATTGGCATAAACAAGTCCCTGGTCTTAGAAATTTCTGATTGCGTAGGAATCGAGACAACACTCTGTGTCTTGATTGGTTTCTAGCCGACCCCAATAGGTTAGTGGCAACTCCTAAAAATACATAGGTTATTAAGAATTAAAATTCAAAATCCAATGTTACGCGAGGTATGGGCTTGGGAGAGTACGCGTCTAATTTAGGGCCGTTGGTCCGCCTCTTTAGATAAATACCCCTAAACCTCTTCCTCTTTCCCTCGGATGGAAAAAGAGAGGTCGTGACAAAGAGTTTATAGCCATAACTCAATAATAAACAAAGAACTTAAATCGGCGTTAAATATAATGTCATCCCTTAAGGCATTAAATTGTTCAGATATCCGAATCAACACTAAACCATCCAACATAAAGTTCTAGATCAACAACAAAACCTATCAAAATTCCATAACTGCAAACAAACCCACGCCACTCTTTGTTGAGAAGTGAATCCACTAATTATAAAATGAAAACCAACTAATCAAACTCTCAAACGATTGCATTCATTGCACTTACAATCCTCGACCACATCACCTAGAAGAAAATATTCTGATAGATGGGTAATTACGCGCACATCACCTAGAAGAACTTCATGTCAATTGCTTCAAAGTGCTCCAAAAGTTCGAAACATCGGATGTGCCCCGAGTGAGGAAGGAGGAGCAGACCTCGTCTGTGACACCAAATCTGGTTGCAAGGATAGGCGATCACGGCTATGGTTCGGACGACGCCAAATCTGGTAGCCGAGCCTTGGCGACAATGACAAGAATGTTGTGGATGTCGCCGTCTAGCCATGGTGGTTCTTTGGTGATGTAATGATGACCATCGGCAGCTAGGGTAAAAGGTTTAATTTTATGGCTCTAATACCATGTGAAAAAAGAGAAGGAAATTTTTATTTTCATAATTACGGATTTTATTATATATAGTGAGAATTAGGGTTCGCTAACAATAAAGAAGACTAAATCACCCTTCAACAAAAGAGACTAAGGGTCCGTTTGGTAACATTCTTATTTCTCTCAATTTTTGTTCTTTTGTTTCCTAGAACAAAAAAATGAAAATAAAAATCCATTTGATAATATCAACTAAATTTTTTTATTCTTTGGAATAAAAATTAGCTAGGAATAGATTTGTAACATAAACATAAACAAGAAATAAAAAAAAAATTACTTATTGTCCCCGAGAATAATTTCTATAAATAAGTCATTTTATTTCTTTTCCTTTTTTCTTGTCTTCTTCTTCCTCGTTGCTCGTTGTTTGCCATCCCCTATCGTCGATTGCTTACTGACCTACCGCCGTTGGTTGCTGAGCACCGTCGGCAGCGGTCATCGAACACTGGTTGCCAGACATCGACGACAACATCTAGAGGAGGAGAAAGAAGAAAAAGAAAAAAAAAAGGAAAAAAATAAAAATCTACAAAAATTAAATAAAAACTTAAAAGAAATTCTATGTTACCAAATGGACCATAAACTATCCTTCAACAGTTCTGGTGCCACATGAAATTTTATGGCCATCACACATATATGTTATGTTTAGAGTAGTGCATTCATAATTTATACTCCGGGGTCTTCATATTTAGGGCAATGCATAGAATAATAGTTTTCATAAATGAAATTAAAAAAAAAAAAAAACGTTGTTTAGGTTTCGCATAGATTATATATAAACTTAGGGTTAATTAGTTTCATATCATGAAATATACGGCATTTAGAAAATCATATAGGTAATTTTAATTGTTAATTGCATTACATGCGTTATCCGGATTGCATATTTCACCTATAATGAAAACAAAAAATAACGAATTAGCATCGTATCATTTAATCATTAGTCATATAGTATTTAATGTCTAGTTCATTAGGTCATGTTAGAGTCCTAAGATTTAAATTCACTGCTTTTATAATAAAAAATAAAACATAGAATTTTATATAGTTTGCATTATAGAATTAATTTGTCATTACCTTTCTGTTATTCATACATGTGGATTAATTTGGGATAGAAAACATAAAATATGTATATGTCATTTTGCATATAGGATTTAGAATGCATGTAGGGTCAATTTGATCTTTTGTTAATTAACAAAGAAAAGAACAAAAATAAAATAAAATCTAATTAGAGAGTCTCATATACATTTCATTAATTAGTAGAATTACTTTTAAACTACACAATGCATGCCATTTAGTGATTCACATGTCATTTAGGATTAATTTTAATTAGTATGCCATATAGATAACATTTTGAATTAATGCATGTCTAATTCCATGATATGTAAGGTGAGCATAGTTTAAGGTAGAACTAGGAATTGAACCAAACTGGCCATAGGAATTGGTTCGGTTCCAAGTTTTGACAAGATATCGGTTTTCAAAAAAGTAGAACTGATTTTATACGGTTTGTTTCCCAAGTCTTGGTAAGAACTGAACCAAAAATCGAATTATTGAACTGGGAATTGGACCTAACAAAATATGTCCCAGGATAGGTGTGTCGTGTTGTTACTAGATTCGGTAACATTTGCACTTCTACATTTTTACATCTAGAGATAGTACAAAGGCAATACGACACAAACATCATATAATGTTCCATGAAGCAATGTTTTCCACACTATATGCGTAACTTGTTTTATATATTTGTGAAGCGCAAAAACTTCCAATCGTGATGACATATCAATTTGTCCTAATACTCTACTAGAGAGAGTTCTAGACAAACCTGCCTGTGATAACACCAATTCTCCATAAATTGAGAAGCTACTTCTCTAGCATCTGTCCCTACTCTTCTAATGCCAGCAACAAGGTCTTTTTCTTGTTTGGTTAGTATGTGGTGAGTGCATGACCAAATTCATGAAAAACAATTTTCAGTTGTCAATTTTGGCAATTGTTATTGCGTTCACTTTCATTTTGTTAAACTAAAAATGAAAAGAATAAGGAGAAGCAGAAGGAGAAGGAGAAGGAAAGAAGGAGGAGAAAGAGGAGAAGAAGGAGAAGAATAAGAAACCAAAAAAAAAAAAAAAAAGGAAAAGGAAAAGAAATTGGCCAATTCCCTTATTGACCTTGGAATTAATTGATAAGGTAGGTTTCAAGTTCCACAGTAGGATTCACGTTCCAAAACTAGGGAATTGGTTTCAACATGGTAGGTTCTAGATGAAACCTAGACTGGTCCTAGTTACAGTCACCTGTACTTTAAACTTGACAAAATCCTATGTTTGTGGATAGTTTAGGTCAAATGACTAATTTGACCTCATGCAATTGGCCTACGTCAATGAAGATATTTTCCAATGGTTTTATGGAGCAACTACTCTAATTTTAACATTATAGTGTCGAAAATTTCTACTAAATCAAGATCATCTTCATAACCGAAAATCCTCGAGAACATTTTGAAGTTTTAAAAAGCTAATAATTCACGATCATTTGAAATTAAGGAACATTACGCTGGATGACTCGTTGATTTGCCCTTCTTTGAAGAGAGTTGAGATAGCTTCATATTTACCCTTACTGAAACTTCCCTTTAGCAGGAAGAGCACTATCAATCTAAAATCCATTGATGGTGAATAATCATGATGGTCTACATTGGTGTGGCAAGTCAATGCCATCGAACGATGGCTTATGATATTTTGCAACTTCGCTTAGTTTTTCACTATAACTCTTTGCTTCTTATTCATCTTATTTGTTGCGATTAAAAAAAAAAAAACTAGAGGTCACATTTTAAGCTGAGCTTTCCTTTTATTTCTTTGCACGTACAATCTAGATGGCTATTGTTCGTTGTAAGAGATGAAAATCATCCAATTGGTAAAAATATCGAAAAAATGATATTTGTGTATTTTTTTACCTAAATTTGTCAAAATTTTGATTGGCCATAACTTTTCCATCCAACGTCTAAATGGCTCAACTTTTGCATTTATGAAAAGTCTCCAACCCAATTATTTAAAAAAGCAATTTGATTGAAAAAAAAAGGGGTCGAGATTGCAAAGATCCAAGAATCGGACCGTGTTAATGGTCATAATTTTTTCTTCGTTAAAAAACCGAATGCTATGTTTGGACCTAAGGTAATCTAGATGATTAAAAAAGCTCTAAACCTTACAAGATCAATTATTTTACATCATCTAATTTGGTAAAATTATGAAATTTCATATTATCTTTTCTTACCTAAATTTAGGAAAACTTTAGCCGGGCATATCTTTTTTGTTCAACATTCCCATTGACTCGATTTTTACATCTATGAAAATCTCATTACCCAATTGTTATGAAATGCAATTCAATTTTCAAAAAAAGTGTTGGATCATGAATTTCCAATAATCAGACCACATGAACAACCGTGGTATTTTCTTCATTGAAAATCTAATCACCGTAATTGAGCTAAATAATATAGATTATTTGAATGCTATGAATCTTACAAGGATAACTTTCTATCCTACATCTTATTTACTCGATTTTTGTATCTACTGGAAACTCGCAAACCGGTTGTTTCCAAAATGCTGTTCAAAATAAAAATAAAAATTGTATAGTAAATTTTCAAGAATTCTATCCAATGGACAGCCATGATATTTTCTTACTAAAAGTCCGATATCTACGATTGACCTTAAGTAATTTAGATGATTAGAAAGCTCTAAACATGACAAGGTCCTATGCTTGTGGGGAGTTTAGGTCAAATGACTAGTTTAACCACGTACAATTGCCCTAAGCTAATGAAGATAGCCTTTGAGTGTTGAAGAGTGCTACGAAATTGAGGAGATCATCATTGTACTCAAGTATCCTTGCTTGGACTCGAGAACATTTCAAAGTTATAAATAGCCAGTATTTCATTATCTTCTCAAATTGAAGAACGTTACCTCGAATTCCTAAAGAGAGTTGAGATAGCTTCATGTCGATCTTTGTTTAAACTTCCCTTTAGCAGGAGGAAAGCAATCAATCTAAGATACATTTACGAATGATGGTGGTCTACTTAAGTGTGGCAAGACAATGCTACTGTTTTCATTAATCCTAATTACAAATAATGATCCTAAGGTATCAAAGCCATTAGGTGATCATGCAATGTTTTTGTAGGTTTTCATTTTTTCCTAAGCTAACCTTAACCCATTTTAGGAAAGCAATTAACATTCAATTTATTGAAAAATAGTGCCAGGAGTAAACAACCAAGTATTAAAAGCAGCTAGGTAACAGTATGGAGTGAGAACTTAATACGAGTTAGGCAAAAAATACACATGGCCTTGTTATAAGCCCCAGGACAGCAATCCCATGACCTTGACATTTAGAATTAATCTCAATAGTTGAGCTAGACTAAGGTAGCCTAATTCTACTAATTTTGATTCATAATTAGACTAATCTAAGCTTAAGTAACGATTATGCTAGAAGCGATTATAAGTCTATTTGATTTTATTGTTTAGCACCCATTCTAATTAAGGCCTAAAGTTATGACAAGCTAGTCTAACTATTCTAAACGAAAATATACTAGGCTAGTCTAAGCTAATAAAAACTAATTAAACTGCCACAGACACCGGGAACTATGGCCTTCAATCTCGATCATTCATTCGCCATCAATCAACATGCCATCAATCAAAACAAACGATTAGCAAAGTTCATTCGATCACTAGTTGCCTCTGGATTGGCTTTGAAGTGAAACATGCCTTCCGATTTTCCCAAGCCACCTCAACGAGGGAATAATTAACTATGGTTAACAATCATTAACCCCAATTTGCATTTACAAAGGCTAAAATTACTGGCCCCTAATTAAGCTCTAACTACCTTTCTAAATTACCTGCCAAAAGACATGCATTGGGGCTCTAACGTGCGTCTAATCATCCACATTAAAAATCAAATTAAACATGCAATTTAGATATACCAAACAACCAACGTGCAAACAAGCAAGGGCACTTATTACACTAAAAAGATAAGAAATGGAATTTTACTAGCCCAATTTCTATTTTCTATTTTCGATTTAAAAAATATTTTTATAATTTTAATAAAAATATTTTTTTATTATAAAAATATTTTTATTTATTTTAAATAAAAGGACCCACGTCGGGCCCTCAATTGAGTGAGGGCCGGATCCGAGTTTTACCGACCGGGTCCTAAACTCAGACTGGGCTAATGTGTGAGCCCAATCCAATCAAAGCCCATTCATGCTGACCCCAAAACTAAACCTAAGCCCTTAATTCTAGTTCAGCTGACCCAAGTCCAAAGCCTCATTCGTCAAGCCCAATCTATTAAAGCCCAACTATCTAATTCAATCCTATTTCCTCCAGACCTAGCCTTACTCAAAAGCCCGACCAATCTACTTCTTCAAACAGCCGATCTATCGAGGCCAGAAATTTGTCCGACCGGGCCTGGCCAGCCAAACCGCAGGCGGTGTCGACTAAGGGTGATTGGCTTTATCACCCTTGGCCCGACACGCCCAAAACTTTGGCGACGCTTCACACCCAACAGCAGCCAAAGTCGTCATACCAAGAGACGAAAAATCTCTCCCCTCCTTGGTTGAAAGACCGACTGGTCTATACGACCTCTATCGCAGAACAACTAGAAGGCGAGTCCAAAGTGAATCATGCTATGGCCGGTCGCCTTGATGTTGCTAAGTCGGGATCCTCAAGGCAAAGAGGGCTTGAACCAAAAATAGTAAAAACTCACTGGAAATGTGGTGCTAGGAGAGCAAGATCCTAAGGATGCTGGGCAATGGCTATTGGGCGGTGGTGGTTAGGCGTAGCTGAGTCGAGAGAGTGAGCTTGAGCACTTGTGAATTTCCTTCCTTGTTGATGCGTGACGGGGTGAATGATTCCAGAGTGGAAATTTTTTTGTTGAGATTTTTCTAGTTAAGTGTATGGAGTAGTGTATACGGGAAAGAAACAAAGGGAATAAGAAAAGATAGAACGATTTCCATCCAAGGTATAAAGGTCATGCCACCAATCGAAGAAGAGGATCGAGATTTACGAAGTTCATCACCAAGGCCTAAAGCTTCCACCAGTTAAGGATAAATGACTTTGGGATAGAAGAAGCTCGCCACCAAGGTCGAAAGATTCCACCAACCAAGGATAAAATGGCTTATTGGCTCACCACCAAGGAGTGATCTACGCTTCAAGGATAAAGAGATCGAAATGAGTTATCCATTCTCTGAAGAAGTTCACTTAAACAGAGGAATTCTCGCAACTTCCATTCATCAAATTCATGTGTCTATACATTGGATAGTTTTCTCTTGTTTATAGGAGGATTTTAGCCTTAAGAAATATAAAAAATAGACTTTAATGACCTAGGAACTTAAATCTTTGACTCTTGAAAACTACATAACAATAAAGACACCTAGGAACTTAGGAAATGCAATTATTAGCATGGGAACTTGCATTCTTGAATCTTTAGCCTTCTAAAATTCGTGCTCCTCCCTTGACCAAAAAATGATCTCCCATCAATAGTTATCGACATATCACAAAGTATCGATAAGTAATTGATATTATTTATTCAAAATGATCCATCAAAGCACACAATGCCCAATTTCTTTCTTGACTTGCATAAGTATCAATGTTCTGAGTTAGTACCACCGCATGTAGCGACGGAGTTAGCTTGGGGCTCTCTTCCCCTCTGAAAAGGGAGGAGTTCAAATCCCAAAGACGTCGTTAGGATTCTTACAGAGTATTGTGGTGGTGTATCCTGCGTCCTCCCTGAGGGTTTGCTCGCCAGTTGTTGTCTTACGGGATTCTTGGGTCACCAAAAAGAAAAAAATTTGAGTTGGTCGATACAGCTACGTTAGATGCTCCCGCATCACTTGTTCCCTCCCTAATCTCTCTTGCCCCCTCAAGCAATGTCTATGTCCTGACAAAATCCGTTCCTCTCCCTCTTCGCTCACTCCTCCGCACAAATCCGTCGAGTGGGGAATTGATTGGAGAGGGTATCCGGCCTCAGCTCCATTCAGAAGCTCTCGCGTTGAGCTCGCACGCTTTGCCCATGTTCCCACGTGCTGGGGAGAGCGCGTGAGGAGCATGGTTGGCTGAAGGGTGGAAAAGGCTGGGCCAAGAAAGAGGAGAATGGGCTGGAAAGGGAAGAGGGCTGTGAGAGAAAACAGAACGATCTGGGAAATGAGAGTGAGGTCGCGTGAGAGGGCCAGACTTGGACTAGCCCTCCTACATCCTCTAGTCATTAATTTTCCAAAAAAAAAAAAAAAAGTATTTTAAAATTATTGGTAAACTTCCGGTGTCAACAGTCTCGTACAATGACCAATGACTATCAAATAGATTCTACAGGCAAAGAAATAAATGGGAAAGCCCAGCTTAGTACATAACCTCTGGTATTTTTTTCCTATTACAACATACAAGATGAATAAGAAGTAAAAATTATAGGAAAAGACTACATGACGTTGCAAAATATTCAAATGCTTTTGTTTGATGGCATTGTCTTGCCACACTCATGTAAATCACTATGATTATTAGCTATCAATGGATCTTAAATTGATAGCGTTCTTCCTGCTAAAGGGAAGTTTAAACAAGGATGGACATCAAACTATATCAATTCTCTCAAAGCAAAACAATGAGTCATTCACCGTAATGTTCCTCAAATTTGAAAGATCATGAAGTACTAGCTTTTGAAGAATTGAATTAGAGAATCTCGGGTATTTTGCATTAATTAGTAGAATTAATTTCCAACTGCACATTACATGACATTTAGGATTAATTTTAATTAGTACATCATATGGATAACATTTGGAATTCATGTATATCTGACATCATGATATTTAGTTTAGGACTCATTATGAATGTCGGGTAGCCATGCCATGCAATTAGTTTAATAAGTTAATTGGCACATGTAGGCCAATTTCTGTCACATTGAATCTTACGATTCATTCATATGGTTACTTAAATTATTCATGTTGATTACATGAGGAATATAACAAAAAAAAAAAAAAAGATAGTGTAGATTGCATATTAGTTCATCATTCATTCATGCACAATTATGCATGACATTATGCATTTTGTCTGCATATTTTCTAATAGTCATAGATTGTAGAAATCTCATGACGATCGATAGTAATACGCTTCGCTTCGGCTTAGGGCATCTAGGTTCTCTTAAATTTTATGCAATTTATTAATTGCTCTGATTATTGAGTTTTATTTTATTATTTGCGCATTTGCATAATCATCCCTCACGTGTTAATGGCAGCTCCAATAAAAAGCCAAATTGCATATCTAAATTGAATATTAAGTTATGGTTGGTATGGCTTAGGAGAACCACTTGGTTGATCTCAATGAAGGTGACGAGATAAAAACAAATAACTTTCGCAGCCCATAATAAATAAATAAATAAATAAAAGAGTTTGGAACATTAAATAACTCGTATCCATAGAGCATTTGATGTTACATAGATCACAAATAAATAAATAGGAGTTAATATGATTCCAATTGCCGTTACAAAAGTAATTAGCACTATTGGCACTAAAAGATATATTTGGCAAGTAATTATTCCAAAAAAGTACCATCATTTCTGCAAGAAAGCCACTCGTACCGGTAATGCAAGGTTTAGAATGAGCCAAACCTTGTGCTTGGAGGAAAAAGAAGGCCACATATCAAATTTATGGTTTATGAAATTTGTCAAAACAAACAATAACTGCCCATAAATTCCTAGGGTTGATTGGGTTGCCATTCTTGGCTTTAAAAACCTCCCCGGCGTCTTTCTTTACCTGTCAAATTTCACTGAAGAGTTGATCTGCTTCCAGGAGCGCAAACACCGAAAATATTCAAGAACATTTCAAAAGGGTAGAAGCCTCCTTCCTCTTGAAAGCATCAAGATCCATCGGATCTGATAGTTGGGTGTGCTTGCACTGCGATTTCTTGCGTTAAAAGCAACTTTTCCTGAAGCGGGAAAAGCAGTTGAATTCGGTTAAGTTTTGGGTACGATCTGTTGCGGAGTCTGCAACTGTTCTTGAGGAGGCAAATACTGGAATTTTGCGGGCGCTGGGGATTTATGAGGCCTCGTTCAGGTGTTTTCCTAGTAGCTGGCAGATTTCCGTTTCCAGCAGTCCATCCTTCTTCAGGCTCTTCGATCAGCAAGATCATTAAGGTACGATCCCGGTTCGTTCTTTACTTCGGTAACACTGGGGTGACTGATGAATAACCTTCCCGAGTCACTTAGGGCATGTTGTTTAACACACATTATAATGGTGACGGGGATGCATATCATGTCATCATATTCGTATCAAGTCACTACCAAGATGCGGCGTCCTTTTCTTTTTAAGCAATGGTGAAAATGTTTAGATTTCTGCCAGTTTTGAATTACTTGTGCCGTGTGTGCTCTAGTTTCGCATCAGGAATTGCCACAGTTTGGATGCGAGTTCTTAGTTTATGTTGGTCGGGCATGTAGCTCCCATGAATTCTGGAAAGTGTATGGAAAGTGCAATGATTACTGATTTGTAGATTATGAATGACTGTTCTTTTGGAATGAGTGAAATCTCCAATTACTTTAGAAGGGTCTCTATCGTCTAAGCAGATTCTTTCTGTATGACCAAGCTGTCAAAACAATGCAGATTTCCAGGCTAATCGTCAAGAATGGTAGGATAATGGTGATCTTATCATATTTTTATCAAAAATATCCAAAACTACCAAACCTAGAATCCTACTCAGGCATGATAGTTTAATAGGAGCTGAGTTAACTCTTTGAAAGCTTAAGATCTTATCATGTTGGAGGTGATCATATAGAATTTCGCTGTATGTGAAGGAGCATCGAGTGTTTCAGCTTGTGTCGAGTGCTTTGAAACAAACGTAGGCCTAGGTGCATATGATCCACACGCAACATTATAGTTGAACTTGTCATGCGCATACAGGTGATCAAGTATCAATTTTATCGTCGATTTGGATGAAACAATGGCTGCCAAAGATAGTTCCACACTTCCTGAGGGCCTGTGTGACGATGACGGGCAACCGAAGAGGACAGGTGAGATATTTCAAGGAATATTGATTTTGCCGAGCAGAGTGAACCTTAGTGATTCTTCCTCAGTTTTAACTTCTTTGTACCAAAATGCTTAAATGTAGGTACCGTAAGTAGCTGCATCGCTCATATCCTCACCGCGGTCATCGGATCGGGAGTTCTGTCCTTAGCATGGAGTATCGCGCAACTGGGATGGATAGCGGGCCTGGTTTATTTGCTTTGTTTAGCGGCTGTCACCTATGTTTCGGCTTCCCTGCTGTCCGACTGTTACAGGTCTCCAGACCCTGTAACAGGCACACGAAATTACTCTTACGGGGACGCTGTCAGAGTGAATCTAGGTAACTACAATGAACCTATTCTTATCCTGAGAAGATCTCGGGAATTCCCTTCCACAGATTGTAAACTATCCACGAGCGGCTTTCCCATTTCAGGTAGAACGCAGATGTGGTGTTGTCGTTTGCTTCAGTATCTGAGCATGTATGGTACGGGTATTGCTTATGTGATAACTACGGCTACCAGTCTGAGGTAAACGTTTATCCAAGAATATTGGTTTGATGTAACTAAATGTGTTGTTGGCCTATTTTGACTCGAAAAAAATACGCTGTGCGGTTGTAATCTGTAGGTCCATTCATAAATCAGCCTGTCACCACAAAGACGGGCAAGAGGGATCATGCGAGTACGGGCAGGAGGTTTATATGGTGATATTTGGAGTTACTCAAATCATGATGTCGCAGATCCGTGACTTTCATATCATAGTCTGGCTCTCGGTTCTTGCTGCGATGATGTCCTTCTGCTACTCTTTCATAGGATTTGGACTAGGCGTGGCGAAAGTAGCAGGTACTCTCCGGGAAATTCACTATGATAATTCTTCAATTGCAGCAGAGTTTAACCTCTACTCGCAAAGCAATCTATATCAATTCCTCACTTCCTTTGCATTCGGTCTGTTTTGAAGATTCTAGTGTTAAGGTGACAATATGAAAGAAAAGCTATTAAATTTCTGTACTCTTGAGGTTTTATTCTGTCTGGAGACTGAGCAGATCAAAGGAGGAACTGTTAGATCGTGAGCTGTTTTACTTGTCTAACTCGTGTCGCTGCTTCAGAAAATGGGAAAATCCTAGGAAGCATCGGCGGAGTCCCAGCTGCCAATCCTGCCGAGAAGACGTGGCTTGCATTCCAAGCAATGGGTGACATTGCTTTTGCGTACCCGTACTCGCTCGTTCTTCTGGAGATACAGGTGCCCATCATCATTTTTCTCAATTTTGCCATTTTCACAATTGAAGTACTAGTTAAGGAGCTCAGCTGTGCTTGTGCTATAACAGGCTTGAGTGAATAAACCTAATTTTGCCTTTGCTGAATGAAAGGACACTCTGAAGTCTCCCCCAGCTGAGAACAAGACGATGAAGAAGGCCTCCGTGATAGCCATCATAATCACCACCTTCTTCTACCTATGCTGTGGTTGTTTCGGATACGCGGCCATCGGTGACGTCACGCCAGGCAGCCTCTTGATGGGTTTCGAGTCCTTCCACCCGCACGCCCTCATCGATTTCGCCAATGCTTGTGTTATCCTCCATCTCTTGGGAGGCTTCCAGGTATGTACTGAACTCACGACTTCTAATGGCTTTACGAAAATCGCAAACTGTCGAAGTTCTCATTTATGTTATTTGGGCATTGCTTACTTCTCTTTTGATGTGTACATAATTTTTGCAGCTATACAGCCAGCCGATCTTTGCGACCCTGGAGGAATGGTTCAGGATGAAGTTCCTGGCCAGTGACTTCGTGAACAGGTTCTACAGAATAAGCATCCCATTGTTGCCGGATCTTCAGGTTAATCTCTTCAGGCTGTGCTTCCGTTCGGCATACGTGATATCCATGGTCGGGATCGCGCTCATCTTCCCTTACTTCAACTCGGTCCTGGGAGTGCTGGGGGCGTTGAACTTCTGGCCCCTGGCGATATACTTTCCGGTGGAAATGTACTCCCGGCAGAAGAACATCGAGCCTTGGACGCGGAAATGGATTGTCCTCAGGATATTCAGCTCCACCTGTTTTCTGGTGACCGTCGTGGGATTATTAGGGTCCGTTCAAAATCTAGTTAGTGCAAAGTTAGGGGATAAATAGACATGATGTTACCTCCGTCCAGTGAAGGACTGCATTTTGTTCACCTGCTGCAGGTTGACTGATCCATTTTGACCTCACCTTTTCTGCCGGTTCGCAAAAAAATTTCGCGTTCCGTAATTTTCATATTTTTCCGCGCGTAATGCTTTTAAGTGTGTGAATTGCTTTAAGCCCAATTTCCCAGCAAAGGCTTTTGCTTCGTCGCCGGTGTTCAGAAGATTGTCCCAGCCCTTGGAGAGCTGCTCTTCTGAAAGCACCAAGACCCTTTATCCTTTTGCCCACAAAACACAATGCGAACCGCAATCTCCATCTGCCTCGAAATTTCTATCGAAAATCGGCTTAACAAGCGGTTGTAGTAATTCGATGGGCACATCCGAAGCATTCATACAAACATGACGGGACGAGCAGCCCTCCCATAAGCCAGGAGGCAGGGAGCAGGAAGGGCATCAAGATAGATGCATCTATTTGGCATTTACAATCTGAATTTGATGCTCCAATGGATGCAATGGTAGTATAGAGTTTAAACAAGAAGACAGGACAGGAAGTGAAAAGCCACCTACACTCAACGGCAGTAATGAACTACTGCACTACAATAGGGAGTAAGAAAAAAATGAGTACATGTCTGCAGATCATTACATGACATCTAAAGCAAACCTATACATAAATGAGGCTGAGCTTCTACGCTGTTATTCTTCATCCTGTTGTTTTGTGTACTGTCTAATGCCAATGGGAAAGTAACGTCGGTCAAGCAAAATAGGATGATGAGGAGGAAGTGTCGGCCAGGACCTGCAAGTGAAGGTGAAATGCAAGAAATTTGAGCACACAAGTTCATTTGTGAAAGAGTCTGAAGGAGAGAAATAAAATTTTATAGCATATCCACCTCTAGTTGCTCTTCCGTGAACGACTCTTTCTGAAGAGTCCATGTGTCTGCATGAGTACGTCTAAACTCAGCAACAGCTTTTGTCACAGTAGATTTCACAGGAGATGGCTCCCCAGCGAATCGCGACAGTAATGTAACATGCTCAGGTAGCCAACTACAGAATAACCAAAGAAAACAAAATTGTTGTCAAGAGATAGAATCATCACATTGGAAATATGCCAGTGAAACATACAGTAATCAAGATATCCAGCTTAGTTCGACATGGTCCATTCCTTAAAGAGATAGCAATGTGAAAGTCACAAATACAGAAGGAAATGGCATTATTACGAATATTTACAGTTATTTATAAAAAAAAAAAAAAAATCAAAATGGAAATGTCCAGAAAATAAAAATTTCAAAATCAGGCTCAATCATCTCTCACAATTTACAAATAGGTGCAAGCAAACGCAGATGTTTCTGTCAGGAAACCCACTCTTCTTCTGTTTGCCATGAAAATGGGAAATGTAGCTGTCACAGACAGCAAATGAAAATATCCCATAACTACAAGCTGGCTAAAAATTACTATTCCACCTCAGATCCACGGAGATTCTTGCAAAAAGATCTGTAGCAGCTCATAAAGTTGTACTAATGAAATAGAATTTGAGAGCATAGGAAAAAGTTGAGTCGTTTCTGTACTCTTAGACAAACTGACAATGTTTGAAATTCAAGGTAGCATTTCAAGGGAAAACAGCAATCTGTGTTGCCTCATTTGACACTAAATCATCTCCTGGAAAGAAAGTGGAAGTTGGCCAATGAAGGATATGTCATCTAGGCACTATGCAAACAAGTCCTAGATATACATTCACGGCTCATTGGGCCATCTCATCATTGTCCTGACTGTGAATAAAAAGATTTGGACAAAATAATAGAAGAGAATAAGAGAGATTCTTGATCTAAGGGAATCCCACCTTGGCATATCATAAGGGACTGATAACACAGAAGCAGCCAGAGCAAGTACAGCGCCATGCACCGAAGCAATAGATTGACCAGAGTTTATATTTCTGATTAGGAGAAGAGAAGAAGAAATACATCAGATAGGAAATGCACAGAACATGTAACCGAAGAATCAATATATTTGAAACTAGAAAAGGATTTTATTTTTATCTCATCTTTTTCTAAAGCAATTAGAAGCAAAACATAAACAAACAGATACAATATATCTTGAACAACAAAAGTGAAGATTCGTCCAACATCTAAAGTTTATAGAACCTTGTGACTGTATAAGTGGGGACAATAGCCACAACTGAACTTCAAGGAACTGATTGTAAAGTTTCATTTTTTTCAGAGATGTCTTAATATGACCTATATTTTCCTTTAAAGAAAATACGTTGTCTAAGTCCTTATACGATGTCCATCTTTTCATTGCAGTTAAGATCAACGAAGAGGACTTACTAGATAGTCATACAATTATAAACATTCAGTTGCAGCACACAAACAGAATGTACTTTAGCAGAGTAATATAAACAAAACAAGAGATTGGAATTTGATCCAGTTTGATTTACTCTTAGGGTACTTGTTTCACGCAAAAATTCTTAATGGAGAAAAATTCTTTCGGTGATCATTATTTCAAGGAACATGATTAGTTTTCAGTTGTTTGTTGGTGCACAGGAAAAAAATTTCAATATTTAGATCTCATTCAAAAATTATATAATTATATTTTGTTCCTAATAAAAGACACTAAGATGATATCCAAATCTCCGTCTAAGATATTACCCTTACGTAAAGTATCAATTGTAATCCGTTTTATCCAAATAAAGTCACCTGAAAAAAGATGCCAAAATAATAGGAAATACAAATAAATAACAAGCTTTAATCTCTTGGTGTTCATAAAACTTCACGTGAGAATGGTTCTCCATTCTGTATGAGTGTGTGAGAAAAAGGAGCTTGAGAAAAGTATTTCATCTTTGTAGGATGGAGAAATCACTTTACACAATTTTATCTATGGCTGTTTTCCTAACCATAAAGGGTGTTTTCCGTTGATTGGAAAACCTTACACATGAAAGTTGGAAAACGTTTTTATGAAAGTTTGGAAAGCCTTTTTATGGAAATCATTTGCATAAAAACAAACAAACAAACCCTAAGTTAAGCAACTGTTCATCCCAATATTTCTAGATCCGTCCCTCACTGCAGATGATGAGCTTAAAGTGACTGATGAAAAAGGAAAACATGCCTCTATAGGGTATACCAAAAGCGTTCTTTCTCCCACTGCGTTGATCAAAGAAAAAAAAATGCACAGTTGGAGCCCAGTGCATAGTGCACTTATGCTGATTGATAATTCAGCAAAACATGTTATCGATCTGTTAGGACTGCCAAGGCTATATTGATGAAGAGATTCAGAAACACCTTAACTTCAATAAGAATTATAAACTTCTCAAGATATAACTTATGTGATAGAGTCTATGGTGACAAAAAATGCAAAGCTACCCGCAGCAAGAGAAAATATTCTTTCTGGTACAAGTTCAAGAGTGTCGTATTTAGTTAATGTATGACTGGCAGAAAGACAGATTTAGGGTGTCCTATGAGAGTTAATATTTAACTGGCACAAAGATGAAGAAATGATCGCAAAAAGTATCACAATAGAAATCAGCTAACTTAAAGTCAATGGCTAAGAAAATAATAACCTTCTCCTTTTCTTTTCAAGACATCATTTGCCCCTGCAAGAGCACGAGTGCGGAAGTTACTCGCTAAATCTTCATCCCCTCCCTTCATCAAGCCTGCTAACACTGCAGCGGCATGCTCTCTTACCTGCACCACATGGATTTTTAGGATAATAACGTCATTTTACAAGACAGTCCACAAAAAACAGAGAAAAAACACTATGATCAATCACCATGACACCACTTAATGCCACTGTACTAGTTTGTGGCCAAAAAAAAAATTGCTACAATACTGCTCAGCATTAAACTCATTGCCAGGAAAATTATAATCATTTCACAAGATCAATCTTACCAATGGATTTGGTCCTATGTTGCAACATAAAGCGAACTTAGATGAGAGCTTTCCGTTATTACTGACTAAAAGCTACTAGACATCAATAACTAGCAAAACCTAAATCATCAAGAAACTCACCTCAACTTGATTGTCTACAAGAAGTCGCCCCACTGTTTCCCAGATTTGCTTTTTCTCTGTAAAAGAGAGAATAAAAGTGTGCCTAGCACGAGAACAATTCATGAGTACAAACATTGGTTTAAGAAAACAGTGTCTTATCAAATGCATTACGTATCCTCCTAAGGCATCATAGAAAGATAAGACAACAGGATAATAAGTCAATATCACCAAGCATCCACACAAAAACAAGCAAAAGTTGAACACGATCAGCTCAACAATGTAATTTACTAAAACACAGATGACTCATTAGAATAATTTATTTCAATTGCCACCAACACATAAGAGCCTTTCATAAAATGCAATACCTGTACATGAACGTTCTAAGATACGTTAAAGTAGCAGATCTTGTCCGCCAGTTAGGATCATTGACTGAAGAAAGAATTACGTCCACCACCTTCTGCAGATAGGGCTTCCAGAAAATCCTCCATTTCAACAATTCAAAAGCTGCCTTTGCCAGTGTTGACAGATCTTTATGTGATGTTTCCTAGAAAAGTCATATAACGTAGCTCTAAGCATCAAACGAGCAGATGCCCCAAATAAGCATTGGAATAAACATGATGCCAGAGTACCGAAGCTGATCATCTATTAACCAACCAGCTCTTAATTGAAAAGTGCAGTTTCTTCACAATCAGGCCAGAGAGATAAGAAAGCGGAATGGAATGAATTGTGACATTAAGTTCATATTTCCATAGACTTTACCTGCAAGGAAATTACAGGATGAAGAAACCCCACCAGTACATCAAGCAAATAAGAAGATCTTCCAGACTTCAAAGATGCTATTATGAAGTGGAATAACTGCATACCAAAAAAAAATCCATGTTAAAAAAAAAAAAAAATCAGTCGAGCAGAAAATAGTATAATTATTTTCGAGGAGTACCGTTTCCATCCACTTGACATCTTGCAAGTTATTTCCACAACCATCTTCATGACTTGTAGTGCTAGAGCTCCCCAAGATGTCAGACTGGCCAGAAGATTGAATCCGTATGACCATTTCAGATGCTTGTCTAGTGAGAGATTCAACCCAAATTTGGTCATGTGCATCACTGATTTCTCCTTCATGTGAATGATCTTCACAAAGTGATCTGTACAGCTGAAAGTTGGAGCACAACACTGAAAGGGTGACCCCTATAGATTCCCTTACCTGCCACACAAAAAAATGCAGCAGACCAGAGAATCATTGCAAACTTCATGGCAGGATGAAGATACCGTGGGAAAGTACAAGATCGCCTAACAGCAGCAAGGTTTTTAAATTTCTCATTCAAGAAACAAGACAAGCGAAACATATACAATGATGAAATCCAGAGATAGCTTTGCTGGAATCCACATATATTGATGTTAAATACACCAAGATTAATAGCTGCAAGAAGAGAAAGAAGCTGCATCTACACATTGGGAAGGAGCAAGCATAAAACAACCACAATAACGCAGAAATGTGTCACAGCTCAGCATGGTTATTCAGTCTTGCCACCATTCTACGTCGATTCACCATAAGGTTGAATCCTTATGCTTGAGTGTCATTATTTTCACCATTTTACACTGAAGACAACAGAGGCAAATGCCACTGGGAGTCAAGAGGCACTCTTACCTGTGCAGAGGAATGGCACATATTATCCAGCAATTCTTTTAACAGGCAACTGTGAAGATGCACTTCGGAAACTGGCATTTTCTGAGGGGACAACTCTATTAGAGCTGCAGCGAGGAATGCATAGCGCTTAGCAACTACTGTAGTTGTCGTGTTTAGAGGCAAAGGTTTAACCAAACAATCTAGAATTCTTTCTCTGAGGACGGGAAGTCTTGTTCCATATTTTCCTTTTCCTGTAACTGCATAGCGTATACAAGCTGCCCACTCAGGTACAGATTCAACAGATTGTGATAGGATGACATTCTGCAACTGAACCATCATCCAGCTGTCCCATGCTTCAACAAGGCCATCAACATCAGAGTGCAGGATCCCTGCTAATGCTTCTGCAGCAACACATTGCTTAGACCTCTCTTTTGCATTTGCAAATTCCTCCAGGCTACTCCTCAGTGCTAATAAAACAGGCAAGCCACATTCTTGTACCAGTCGCTTAAATATCCTCGCAAAGTTTGAGTAAAAGGTATCACTTCCAAGTAAGGAAATCCAACTAGGGGTCCGAGGCCACGAAGATGAAAAGTCAAAATAAAAACGGGTGATTGATTTGTCTGCTACGCTCTGCAAAGATGCATTTCCCTGTTTTCCACCAGAAGATGCGCTTTCTGTGTCAGTTATGATGTGAACATTGGAAAGACTGCTGAATGTTTCATGAAAAAAACCCTCTTCCTGGAATATTTGAGTTAACGCTTCTTCAAGAGATGATTTAATATTTCCTTGCATTTCCTTGTGGACTCCTGTACCCTCATCAACTGACAGTTTATAAGGCGATTCTTTCAGTAGTATATTCAGAGCCGAGATTGCTAGAATTCTGGTCTGAGGAAGCTGACTCTTCAAGTTCTTCAAAAAGTGACCTGAAATGGCATTTATGTCAAATAATGTTCAACCTGACTGATCCAATTCTCTTACAACCATGAGTGCTCTGGCCAACTAAACAGCACGTGCAAAAGCTCTGACATTGACTAATCTGAAATTCAGATTTCAACTTGTGCCTAGAGTAGCTATTACTTTTTACTGTTTGCTTTTTCAAATCCTGCAGCACACGTTCCTTGACTTTTTCTTTTTAATCTCAAGCACCACAATCTTTCAAAATGCACAAAGGTTGACATGTAACTTCACATCTTTCTAGAATTTGAGTAATATACTATATTTTGGTAGGAAACTGAAAGGGTCTCCTTTTAAGTCAAAACAACAAACTAGAAGAAATTGCAACAGAAAACAAAGAATGCCAGGAAGATAATACCAAAAGAATGTACACTGACCGGCAGTTTCACTCAGAATCTTGGAAGAAAAACGTGGGTCATTTCTAGATGCCATAGCCAACAGCAAGAGAACTCGATTAGCCATTAAATTGTACCTGCATAAAGTACATGAAAAGTATTTGCCTCATTCCCCAGCAATCTCATCCAACTCCAGTATGAAATGACTTTAATAAACACAATCATGCTTAATTCAACATCTAAATTCATGATAAAAGGGCCAGCCAAAAAAGTCGCCAATAGTTGACGGCTAGACAAACAGATGCAAAGTCTGAGAAAGCCTAACTCTAACATCAGAGAGCAGAAATCATTTACCGCCAATGCATGCTCATTGAATCAAAACCCATTGAACTAATCTGAGAAACCAAGTGCAAGAAGTCTGGCGTATCTGCATGATCATCTGATGTTTTGAAGAAGTTTCTAGACAAGCCCCCAAAGTGGATATTGTATTTGACAAAAAGCTGGCAGAAGTCAAAATCTGGACTTAGATTTCCTCCAATACTAGATGGAGACAAGATAAGGGAAACAGATTACCTCATTGATCGCTTTTGAGCTTTTAGTGATTCATGATGGGAGCTTCAAGAGGAAACAGGAACATAAGTGATGACTATCAAGTAGTGATGTTACGATACTATCTTCAAACAAAGAGCACTTAAATTAAGTTAATTTTCCCACAAATTAAGATAAATGCTCACCTTGAAAGAACTCCAATAAGAAACGCAGAACATGACTTGGGGTCCTGAAATATGGTAGTTATAGAGCCATCAGTTTGACCTTTCCTAATCTGCTCTAAATTTTTTTGAGAAATTCCTTACCATGGTCAAGTGCTTGAGAACAGTTTGTGAAGCAAGAATTGCACAAGAACCCAAAACTGCATATTCCGGTGCACTGGGGTTCTGTAAGTTCTCAGCTAGAGAAAGAACGCACTTCGAGATCAAAGATGGCCATTTCTTTATCATCTTTAATAACGACCTTCCAGCAAGTCTGATGAAGACCACAGTTTAAATTAAATAGATAAGACATTGATCCAAATCATAAAAAGAAAAGAGATAAGAACAATAACGTGTCCACGAAGGATGCCAAATAATAAAATAAGCATGCCATCCTGTGGTTTCCCTGGCATCTACGCAGAGTACCACCAATGTCTAACCTCCCCATGCCCGCTGTCCTCAGTTCCCCAAACATCAGGTTTCTAAACTAATTGAAATGCATACATGGACGAGTAATTGAATAATTCGGAATTTTCAACTAGTTTTTATTTTGGCCAAAATTTTCCTCCATGCTCGACACAAGCAGAGACTGATTCGGGTATTTCAGGCTTAATTGGCATCTGTGTACATCCAAATATCTGACAAGCTCATGCAGAAGATCTATTTGATAGATACATAACAGATACCACCATAATTACGGCATAGTTTTGCTTATTTGTTGCATTGCCACTCCCAAAACAACTTCAGTAGAACTATTTTGGAGAGATATATGCCTTTGCTTATGAGTTATGTCATGACACCACCTTTTGCCCACTCATACAGATCACCTCAGCAAAAGGGGATGGAAGTGGTTTGCCGATGAAGGGCAATGATGGTGATCCATTCCATCAATATGAATCAAATAAAACTTCTCGAGGAATGACTAGTATGTTTGTGCATCAGTCTATCAAAAGTAAGTTGAAATAGCTTAATTATAACCACAGAATGGACGTAGCCCAATCATATAAAAAAAGACTGAAAAGCAATGCCAACTCACGCTCGAACAGTTTCATAACTATGCAGAGAAAGATCCAGAAGATCATCACTCAATATGAGCAAATGATCTGATGGGGAGAAGCTTCCACTTGTACGAAAGAGATGGTAAGACGACTGGGATGTTCTCCATGTACTGTGCAGATATGCTTTGTCAATATGTGCCCACCTTGGCCTGAATTAAACAAATAGAATCAGCATTCGGAGCAAAAGGAAAACATAAAAAAGGAAAGGCTTCTAAATTCCCTGTATCAAAAAACTGTAACGATAATTTGGGATAGGAAGAAAAAAATTTCACCTTCTCTTCCCTTGAGAATGAGATGACACAATAAAATTCACTGAAGGTTCAATTATGGCAGCAGTTTCCAATTTCCAAGCCTGTCGGTGATTTGACCACTCCTCATACTCCATACTCCCTGGATAGAACACACTCAAAAAGCAATAGCATTGGGAAGAGAACCAAACAGAGGGAATCTATGAGCAGCTATCCCGCCTCATTATGATTTAGAATCTATTTTCAGCTTCTCTTACCATAGTTTCCTAAAGCATCCATTATACGTATCACGAGTACCAGAAGAATGCTGTCATCTGATTTTTCTCCAGTAAGTATCTGCAGAAGTTTAGAAACTATGAGCAAGTTATGCATAGTTAATATTGGCATAGACTCCCTATTTCCAACCGCAATTAAAACATTACTTGCACACTGTATGCATGACCCCTGCAGCTTTCTCACGAAGTGCCCTGCTGCCAACAGTCGAACCAGTTGCTCCAGCTATCAAGAATGGCAAATGACCTGGATCTTTGATCATCCCATTCCTGGAGGATGGGCTGAAATCAGGCAAACATGACGCAACACCTTGCAATGACGAATCTATACGCAACAGAGTCACTTTTAAGTGCTCTTTCTCGTCCCCTGGCAGAAAAGTGAAAGTGCATTAGACACAATGAAAGTATACAACAGCATGTATATATCCCAGTTAAATATGCAGGGATTTACTTTTGCTTTTCGATTAGCATTAGCCAACAAATTGACAAATGATTTGGCAAAATCAAGATAAGTTGACCTCAAGTCATATTCTCTAATTTCAACGTCATTATAATCAAGTGAAGTTCTTCCAAGCTGGGAATTCTCTACTCCTATAGAAGGATAAGATTTCCACAGGAAACCAAAAGAACTATTACCTGGGTCAGAATGTATCTTAGTTTGGCATATCTTCAAAAGATCGTCTAAAGCTGATTGAAAATGAATGTTCAAAAGTTCATTTGCAAATTGAACTTCTTCATCAGATGGAATATGCCACTTTGGAGCGATTAATGTTTCATCACCAGGATAATCCTTTGTGCTGATCCAATTCTCTAAGACAGTAGAATCAGGATGGAGCAAAGTACACCTAGAAACCAGAATACACTTCAGATTTAACAGAAATTACCTAGACAGATAAGAAGAAGTAGAAGGAATAAATCAAGCCTATATCCCACAGGATTGAGATACCATACTTGTACTGGTCAACCGGATAGTATGAAATCAGGCTTCCAAGAAGAGATCGTAGTACATGATCACCTGCTCCGTTAACCTATCATTTCACTGAAAGTCAGATACAAGTACTGCTTGCATAGGAAAAGCTAGTATATGCCCTAAACACTTGACTATTACAATGGCAAGACATATCTCTACATTACATATAACTCAGGAATAGGACCTTCCAAGATGGTGAATCAAATGCAGAAAGTATAGCTTCTTTGAATTGATCCTTGTAGCGGAGAAGTGAAGATCCCCCATAATTTATGGCAACGGACAATATCTTTAGCTGATAATCAATTGCTGCTTCAAGCGCTGGAGAAAGAGTAGGCTTTTCCTGGAGAAAAGGACAAGGTGCACTCAAGATGAAATTTGGACAAAGCATGATCAGGAATTCAAAGGTAGCAGTTAGAAGGGGTCAACAACCTTCTTTGCAGAAGCATGAAAAGTTCTAGTTCCTCCATAACCTGTGTTGGGAGCTCCTTCCAAGGAGGATATGAGAGACGATAAAATTGGTTCCACAAGGTGAACAGCTGCCTCTTCTGGGTTAGCATGGACAAATGCACAACAAAGCATTCCAACCTCTGCAATTGCCCCAGGAAGTATATTTGTTTTGACAAACTTGGAGATCTTTTTAAGAGCCTGTCAAACAATGGAGGGACAAGTTCAAGGTGATATCTCTAAATTTCTGATCACTTGTAAACAAATTAAGCATAAATCTGATGACTGAACCTGGTTATACAGTGATTTCGACAATCTCCCCATCAATACTTCGAGCATGCAATAGTAGGTAGGACCATCCTCGACCAGAAAAGTACCTGACGTTGCTGAAGAATGAAGTCCTTCATTTCTGGGAAGCCAATAACAAAGTAGTAATGTCAACTTGGAAGAGTACCGACTATGTGCCTTACAAACTGAACATAAGGCTAGATAACAAAAAGGACACCACAAAAGAACCACTACTTACAAAACGCTACTTGGCTCCAAGTGTAGAAGTAACGAGAAAAGGCGAATTAAAAATTCATCTAGCCACTCCGAAATGCCAATCCTTGACGTAAATGAAAACCCATCATTATTATCTTCCAGAGTAGCCATCTATTAATACAGAAAGATGTCAAGTTCTGGTTAGACTGTAGGTGATATAAGCTAAACTTGATTATAGTAATTAGAACTTGGAGCTTACATTGGAAAAAATGGAACCGATCAATTGCATGCTTGCCAAAGTTTTGGGAGGATCATTTGCATCCATACCAAGTAATGCATTAGACAATGACTCCACCAAAAGATCAATAAAGGACTCCTCACTGCTATTGTCATCCATGTTTACAGTAGAGGACGATAGAGAAGTGAGAAACAGAGCCCGTCCAGCATATGCAATTGATGTCACAGCAGATTTCAGCTGGTGTGTTGCAGTTGTCTAACTAGACAAAAGAGGATAAAGCGAAGTTAATGGGATGAAACAGCAAAAAATAAATAAGCAAAGATGTACCAAAGATCCCAGCCACCAACCAAAATTCTGTCCAAAGAACACCATCAAGTCTAATGTAAACATCGGACCACCAAAAGAAGAATACTAACCGTCTCCAATGCCATATGAAAGCGAGAAGCTAAAAATGGAAGGACCAGAGAAGGTTCCACATAAGACAAGATGGAAGTTGCTGCAGCAACTGTCTCAGATAGGTGCTCACTCTTGCTGTATTGGCCACGATCAACTAATCTCAGCATTGCACTAACAAAAGATTTCCTCTCTGCCTTCCCTAGGGCCAGTTCAGCTGCTCCCTTATCGTCCAAGTTCCTGTACCATGATCAAGTAGAACTATACAGACCTTGCAGAGGGAGGAAAACACATTCTAAGTTTAAGCATTGAAATTTGAAACCTTACTGTTGTTCACAATGCAAGCGCTTCTGGAATGTAAAAACCATATAGAACAAGAAGCGTTCCAGTGAATAAGTCCACGACCCCCATTAGATGGATGGTAATACCTGTATATTTAAAATGAGAAGAATTTCAAATAGAATTTTACCACACAGAAAGAACAATGAGGAGAATAAGCCCCAGAAGACCAACTGTTCTAAGAGGTTGATCAATTTCTCTAAGTGCTCTTGGGCAGAACTTCCTGGTTTTAATGAATAAACCTGTAATGGCAGTAACAGTCAATGCATTAAGAACTGGACATACGTATATGAACTTGAGGAAAATCATGCATTGCAGGGAATACTAACTTACAATTGCATTTGCAATAGCCTTTGCAGGTGTAGTCGTCTTGTTTGGAAATAAAAACCTTGTATATCTAGGAACATCTACAGAAAAAGGATACGATGCACCTCCATTTGCCACAGGAACCTACAAATGCCAGAAACAAGCATGGAATATAAAACTTCAAGATACTCACCACTGAGATAGACAGAGATGAGACCATTTTTTTCAGATTTCAGAGATAAGAGGAACATAACAAACTCGGATTCTCTTTCATTGAATTTTTTCAAGCACACAGGCTATTTCCTAATTATAACTTCATGAAGGCGCCTCCCTTCCAAGCGTTGCACAACAAAGTACGAGCCAACAACCATGAACACCATTCAGTGAACTCCCCCACTTATAGACATGATAGGGACGAGAGTCACAGCATGTCTGCATTACAAAGCACGCGAGGACGTGATATTGCAAAAGCAAACATACTTCTTTGTTATGCCACTTCCAAACATCTATCCTCCAACCTAAATGGGAGTTTTTTTGGCAGTATATCTCAGGGGAACAAAGATGGAGGCCTCTGCCTTGCTTCAGTCAAACAAGATCTATCCTACTTCATCAATCTCCAGCTTTAGCTCTACATCATATCAGTGGTTTTATACATGGTTTCATACAGAAACACAAAAACTCATTACAATGTAAATATTTAAATAGAAGAATAATTCTCAAAATTTAAAAGCCAGAATAATGTATGGGTCAAAATGTTTCAAAAGCGTATTGTCATTAGCCAAGGAAACTAGCTAACTTCATAATTTGATTGCGGAAGATTCAGTCCTCTTCCTTTCTCACTGGTAATATTGCCAAATGGTTCTGACCATCACATTTCCACCACTATATATCTTACCCAAATGGCAAATTAGCCATCAATGACAAACTCTCTACCATCAAAGTCAACGTCACCAGCTCCAATGCCATCTCTAAAGTGGAGTTCTAGTGAATTAAAAAATTGTGGCCAGCATATCCAGGGAGAGCATTACATCAAAAACCTTTTAACACCCTTAATCACTATGTTCGTGAAACACAATGATCCAAATCTCATTTTTATGAGCTTCAAAGTTTCACACACGCACCTCAAACATATTCAAGTATCTAGCAAAGAGAGTAGGCAAGAAAGGCTCCCAATCAACAAAGTTGTAGTTCTTAATCACGCGCCCTATGATTGCAGCCCACTGACTGTTCCAGAATTGGGAGTTTGGTACAGCATCCCAGAGGTCTATACAATTTTGCATCCACTCCCTGCAATGCAAGCAAGAGAATAACTTTTCCATCACCCACAACTAGTAAGAGAATAAAAGATGGTAATATTGTTTACCATACATTGAAAAGAACTCCTGGTTATCCACATTCGCAGGAAGAAAGAGTCTAACAAAGCCACAACCTTCAAAGGACGAATTATGCCAAGGATTTTCAAGTAAGCATCTGCAAGTTTGGTTAATCAAAAACAGAAAGAAAAAGCCAATAACAGTTAGAGAGGCTGAGTAAATTAGCAAATAAACAACAGTCTGCCTTGAGCAAATGAGATCACAAAATCAGGCATTGAAATTAGCATACTAAATATGATAAAAGCCAAAATCATAATCCGGAAATGGTAAGAGAAAAAGTCACAATATCACTCCGGCATAGTCTATAACAGCATATTTATAAAGTTAAAACTATACTGCACACCCAGATATGCAATGGCTTGTCAAAGTCATAAGTTTTTTTGTCGCATGAAAAGACTAGAGAGATTGCTCAATCTCCCTCAACAATTAAAAGAAATAGAGAAAACAGCAGATGCATCCATCACACCCAGCTAAACAAAATTTGACCTGAACTTGCTACCTGTTTAATCTAAATCCAAACTGAGACTCTTCAGCGTTATTTTAACCAGTATGTCATAAGCTACAATTTTTAAGTAAAAAGCAGCAAATACAATAGACATGCAATTTTTTAAGCAATAAATAACCCTTGCATACTTTTTTATAATGCTAAACAAAGAGACAGAATGACAACTTCTCAGAATCATCAACGGACTTCCAACAGTAGTGTTCCACATCATCAAGGAATTTAAAGAGGATGAGAAAGTCAATTTGGACTCCTCAAAAACTCACTTAAACTCGGACCAAATCTCAAGGGCAGAACCAGGCGGGAAGAATCTCCGACAGGATTGAATAAGGAAGTGACAGTCTCAAAATGTCTTTGTCTCAATCTCCAACCTTCAGGGCCATTACTCCTACAAGTTGCCAATACAAATTTCAAAGTAAATAGCAAATTTACATAAAATTGATTAAGAAGAAGAAGAAAAAGAAGGTGTGGATGGAAATGCAGAGTCGAAATCAAGGAAAACTCCATGCATACGAATTACTTATAAACTGTGATAGTTTGTGGAAAAAAAAGGTGCAATCTCTAGGCAAATTAACAATTATACACAATTCCAAAATTATATAATATAAGAAAACATTCCACTGTTTTTGTAGCGCAACTAGAAACAATCATGCTCATACCAATAGTAATGAAATTCTATCAGCAAAAAACAGTTCTGACATGTAAATGATGGTCTGCGCATTGCACAAATCTGACATGTTTATGAACAACTCTCACCTTGTAAAATGTGTATGGATAAGAGTATCATATAAGGGTCGCCACATAACTTTCAGAGACAACTTCTTCCGATACTTATTAAGGACCCTGACTATAAGGTTTCCCCATCTCACCTGATTCACAGAGATGACAATCAGCAAACATTTGTAACGGCAAGTAAAAAGATGGTGACAAATCTAACGTGCTGCAACTGCGAAGGGAACACCTGAGCATAAAGCTTATTCTGTGATTTAAGGAACAATTCCAAGCCAACATCCACAAGAGCAGCCACATCTTGCAGATCTACGTCACTTTTCGCCTTTATGAAACTACAGATGGATAAAGCAGAAGGATCACGTAATAGCCATGAGACAAGATGTGTGTAATAATGCTAAACAACATTTGATTGGCCACTAGATGATAGTGTAGCAATTCATGAAGAATAATAGACTCCACTCTTCATAAATTTCAAAGTAATTCAGAAGAGAAAATTTTTTTCTGGAACCAGATTCTCGAGCAGTAAGACTCAGTAATTCAATAGCTATGATTCAAATGATACAAAGTACTTCAAATAATTGGAGGGAAAATTGCAGCCATCGTAATCCTAAATCCTAAAAATATTAATTTCCTTTCCACGAAACTAGCAGATGATCCACTTTGATTTGACACGCTGCGAAGAAGTTCCTCTCCCATCAACTCTTCGTAAATAGCAGGGACAGCTGCTACTTGGTTCATTTGCAGATGTGATGACGGGTGGAAGCATGACCAGTTAAAAATTGATTGACAGGATTAAAGTAAGTTGGCGCAAAGCACTGGGCAAAAGTATGTATCTACCGCAGGCATCTCATCACAGTTCTAACTTCTAGGCAGTGTGCTTCAAGATGAATTAAACAAACTAATGAAAAACGAAAAAAAGTCAGATTAAATCATAGTCATGAACCACTGAACCCGACTGACAGATTGATTCATTACTTTTGCAACTCCGTGAGTATTACTTGTGAAATTTCTATCCTATTTATCCACTCGAGAATGACAACATCCTATGCAATACTATCAATCTTCCCCCACGGGAGAACCATTTTGGGAGGCATCCTCTCGTTGAGCTCATTATCCGCCACGCATTCCCTCAGTCAGAGATGAAGCGCCGATTTCTCCATTCCGTCGACAACACTTCAGTTCAGCAAAGCTCCAACCACATCCAACCACAGATGAAGACAATAACAGCATCAACAGCACTCGCAGCTTCTTCCCTCAATCTCTATCAACCGACGATTTCATCCGAGACGGGAGCAGAATCGAAGCACACAAGCTCCGGCAACAACGATCGCAAGTCCATCGACCACGAGAGAGAGCGAAGAGCAACGAGGAGAAATCAAACCGAGCGAAAAGAAAAAACGACGGGAGGTAAGAGAGGGGGCGGGGGCGCTCACGTTTCGAGGACGGAAATCCACTTGAGAGTGGAGTAGACGGAGTCGGGATCGTCGGGGCGGCACGATTCGCGGACGGACCGCACGGCCCAGGCGAACGACTCCCGCTCCTTCTTCGCTTCCTCCGCCACCGGCGGCAGGAGCCACGCATTGTACAGATGCATTCCCTCCTCCTCCTCCTCCTCCGCCGTCACCGGCGAGATCCAATCCGGCCGCCGCGATCGGAATCCGACGGGAGCGACGCGAGCGGAATTGAGTTTGAGGTCTTCGCGAGAGCTTGAGGGAGTTTTATTTCTTCAGTGGAGTTAATCTTATTTTTATAGCGGAGTGTGGGAATTGGCTCTTCTGTTCATTGTCTTTCTGGACAAGAAATGAGGGAGAGGGGCTGCGACTTCTCGGTCTTATATACGGACGGACGGGGGTGGGCGCCGGGCGGGCGGGTGAGCGTTGGCCAGGTGGCATGGTTGACCGGCAACCGGAGCCACCGGCGGGGTGGAGGCGTTTCACACGGACTTCCACGGTCCGGTCAACCGGTCGCCGGTTGTGTTTTCATTTTCTTTTTTCTTTTTCTTTTCTTTTCCTTCGGGGATTTCTTGAGGGACAATTCAGGCTGAGGACCAGCGTTTTTCATTTTCACATCGAAAGTCCAGCTGACAATGACATCCTCCTGTGGGCTATCGTGTTGCTCAAGTCGGTTTCCGTACAAAGCGGTCAATACAATTGGATCAGGTAAATTGGCAAAATAAAAAAATTGGATATTCTGTTCAAAGGATGGGATAAGCTCGATTTTTACATAAACCGGTTCAGATCATGCCGGTCTCTCGTATAAGCTGAATGCAAGAGAAAGCTCTCACACGCGGAGCGATTTTTCTACCATCAGATTTAAATCGTGATTATTTTAAGTGTGCAAAAGATGCATGCTCGTTGACTCTCAAAAAAATCTATCGATAAATAGTATACTAAAAACATATATATAAAGAAGTGAGCGCGAAAAATGAAATACGAATCTTAAGAAGAGAGCGGAAAAAGAAAAGTAATGTCGAGGGTAAAATAGTCAATTTTGTAAGACATCGTCTCTCTCGAATCTCTCCTTTAGTACGTAAAGAATCAATATGGTTTAGAAATATAAAATTGGTATTCAAAATTCTATGAAGAGTCCGCATTTATAATTGACTACCATCTATTTATTTAAGCGAAAAACTACATTTTTGAGGTTCCATTTTGTTCACAAAAACTAAAAGTAATTTGAAATATATATTTTTAAAAGTTATTATTTATATTGTTGGAAATAATCAATCAACATATAAAATATTTTCAATGAAAATATTTTTTTATTTTATTAATTTTATAAGTGATGTAAGTAATTATTTTCTTAAAAACAATTTCTAGATTATCCATTTCTCGTTAAGTAATTGGAATTTAGGACCCGACATTGTCTACTGGGGGAGGGAAGAGAATCATTCGGCCCCCATGGCGAGGGGAGGGGGAATTGCATTTGGATCCAAAAAGCGCCTGGGCGTGCGTTGGGGACGTGGCAACGATGTGGCCTTTGAACTGATTGATCGACCTTTTTCTGCAATGACCTCAGCACTTACACTGGGGGGCACCCAGCATTTAGGTGCACCTTTCAATCGAGAGGTGGACATCGCTGCTGGGATCCAACCGGGTTTGACCGGTCCCCCCTTTTTTGGGTTTTTCCTCTCCTTTCTTGGACCAGAGAGATCTTGGTGAAGTAAGTGCCGAGGTGAGGAAAATTTGGGCCCCCGCGCCAGTTGGGCGTATTGAAAAGCTAAATTAAATATCCATTCTCTCTCCAATTCAAATTTTTTCTTTGGACTAGAGGAGAGATTTCTATATGATTTAGGTTGAATTTTGAAAGGATTTTTGTTTTTTCAGTTTCATTTTCACACAGTTCCATCATATGGTAGAACATGGACATACATGTGAATTAGCAATGATAATAGAGAACTCAGGGGGACCCGGCCATTAGGTGCACCTCTTTCAACCGAGAACCAGACATTGGGATCCAACCGGGTTTGATTGGTCCCCCCTTTTTTGGGTTTTTCCTCTCCTTTCTTGGACTGGAGAGATCTTGGTGAAGTAAGTGCCGAGGTGAGGAAAATTTGGGCCCCCATGGGGGCGGGGGCGGGCCAGTTGGGTGTGTTGAAAAGCTAAATTAAATTTCCATTCTTTCCCTAGTTCAAATTTTTCTTTGGACTAGAGAAGAGATTTCTATAACTGCAATTTTTCTAACTTTTTTATATCATGTTTTAGGTTGAATTTTGAAAGATTTTTTCGTTTTTTCGATTTCATTTCCATGTAGTTCCATCATATGATAGAACATGGACATACATGTGACTTAGTAGTGATAATAGAAAACTTTGCAGAACTTGAAAACTTTGAAGTCCAGCTCTTTCTTTTTCTTTTTCTTTTTAAATCAGTAAAGAAGGTAGGGAGAGGCAACTATAAAATCCATGATTTTGGCCCACAAGTCGGATCACTAACTTAGCTACACTGGGCAAGTTTGGCCACAAACCAACCCGACTCACGGTGATTCGGCTGCAAACCTTGATTCGAATAAGACAGTTGATCGTGGATGAACATGAGAAACTTTTATGTGACCCTATTAGTGCTTCTAATGGTCCATTTCTCATGTTTGTTATATTTTTGGAAAAGAACAAAATGGAATATTCTAGGGATTGGCTTAGCTTGAAGAGCAAGTTTTGATCAAAAGCATGTTACTAAATTTAAGCTTCATGATGACCAAAATCTAGACATTTAATGAGAATGGATGAATCACCCCCTTAGGTGGCTATGACCGTCATTGCACAAGATTTGGTGATGATGGTATGTGGATTGCCTTTGAGAACAAGTAGCACATGTCATTTAGAAGTTAGTTCATAAATGAAGAGAATTGGTTAGAGAACTCTAGAAGGTGTGCCTTAGAGAACAAGTTAGTGAATATATTAGCATCGTTATAAAAGATTTGGCTTGGGGAGGAAGTTAAAGAAAATGCAGTCATCATTGCCATGAGATCTTCTTTCGAGAACAAGTAGGTTTGGCCTATAAATAGGGAGTCACCTCCTTCATTTTCTCTCCTCTCCTTTATTTTGCACGCCTCCCTCTCCCTTTCGGCCTTACATATCCACCGCCTCCGCCGAACGGCCATCTCTTGGTGAAATTGTTGTTTTTTTAGCACATTAGGTAAGTAGAATCTCTAATCTTTGGCTAGGCAATGTACTACATTGTTGGGTTTGACTATGAACATACTAGTCATGTCTCTGCATAAGTAAGTGGATATTCGATATATCGTTTGAGCTAATTGTATTCTTAACCGTGCTTGTGTGTTTCGGTTGTTTAATTAGTTGTGCTTGCAATATTTTCTATAGTTTGCTCATGACTATGAATTCGCAAGTGGAAGCATACCTTGGGCTACGGATAGGTCTCGATTGGCCTTGGATCGGCATTGAGGCGTGACAAACTGAACTTCACTAGGCCTTGGAACGATAGTGAGGCATGTTGATCCGAGCCTCGCTTGGTGAAGGGTCAACGCATAAACGAGTTAGTTTGAGCCACAAACCTTATGCCTTGCTCGGCATATAATATGGTTATGGTATTACAGAATATGACATGCACATGCTTGTATGAGCAAGCCATCGGATCTTGTAAGCGTGGGCTAAAAGGAAAAATGTTAGACTGATTTGTGCATTGTACAACATGAAATTACTAAATGAAAGATAAGACCTATTGTCACATAGGTTAGCAGTGAGGCCTCATTCATGAGAACTAGATGCTTGGTGAATTATGGATTCCCAATGGATCTTGGATGCTTAGTGGATTTCAGATGAACCGTAGAAACGATTAGGTTGATGAATGAACTTCTTTGTGCATGCTTCTGTGTATATTGTTTAATGAGTTTGGTTAATTAATTTGAGGTAGAGTACACATTGATAATAAGCTGAAATGGCTCACATGCATATGATGCTTGGCTTGAGGTCAGATGCCCCGGTTGATACCATGAAGCCCCTAGAAATATGGGTTGCTTGGCTTGAGGTCCCTTAAAATATAGGAAGAATTGTTGAGACAATTAACAAACTTTCTATATATGTTGTTGTATATTGTTTGATAAGCTTACTTAGTAAGGTAGTTTGTTTAGTAAGTTGAAGGTAGCCTGCTAAGTAAGGTAGCTTGTTTAGTAAGTTGAAGGTAGCTTGTTCGGTAAATTAAATGTAACTTACTTGGTAAGTTGAGGGTAACTCGTTTGATAAGTTGAAAGTAGGCAATGCATTGAAAGTAAGCCGATATAAACATATGCATATAGTCAAGGTAAAGTAACGATAATCTGCTATCGATATTGTAGTGCATGAGATGTCCGCATGGTTGACTCAATGACGAATCATTCTCCTAGATGAAGATTAGTGATTTTACTTACTAGGTTCTCGACTCACCCATTTATCTTTCAGACTTGTAGGCATAGAAGTCTCACACCAATTTCGAAAGTTGAAGTCACACTAGAGGAGATAAGAATTCATTCCCTTACCCTACACAAATATTTTATAATGTAAAAAGAAAAGGGCCGGTACAAAAGAGGCTTGTAAATGTACTGACATGATAAAAAGGAAAAAAAAAAAAGGGTACAGCGACACACTTGGAATGTCGCAATGATAACCCCCATGACCTAGAGTCGGGTCATTATAGGGACCGTTGAATGACTCTTCTAGGTTTTATCATAAAAGTCTCACATCTTCTACAAAATCTTCAATTTGAGCCATAATAATTCCAGATCACTTAGAATCCAAAGATTCAAGATTAGTGAATTCATCACTATAGCACAAGATGCTTGGAGGTCTCCGTACACGGCAACGCCGGTTTTGAAGTCTGGTTCTTATTATGTATGACCCAAGTCAAGGACCCAAGTCAAGGAGAAAGGAAAAGTGATTCTCACGAATTTTCTTATCCCACCCAAGACGGCAACTCGTTTCAAAATAATTTAAAAAAATATTTATGAATCTCCTGCTCGAAAGTCAACGCGTGATTAGCGCATAAAGAAAAATGTCAACTATTCATGTTAAAAAAAATCAGTATCCATACCACAAAATAAATTAACAAAATTTCGTCATAAATCCTCATTCTATTTGACGTGTCAAAAACGCTAGTATCTCTAACACAACTCAACCATCCATGATGGGCCTGGCCTGTGCATGGGCCGCGCTCTGATTGGGCCCTTGAAGATGCCGTTGGGCCGCGAACCGGATCCTACTCTGTTTCTATCGAGTAAACCGTTGGCGGATCGGGATCGGATTTAATTAATCGGCGGACCGAAAATATGACCGTTGCGAGCGAAACGCGCGCCCGTTGGCGGACTCGCGCAGCGAAAGTTCACGTTCGTGCCCGTTCGCTCTCTATATATTCCACCCTCTCCTCCCATTTCCGATCACTGCTCAAGAACTACTTCGATCTCAACCTCTCTTCTTTCACGTCCCTGCTTTCCACATTCTGTTCGATTTTTCGCTCGCTCGCTCGATCGCCGATTGTTTTCTTCATGGCTTCCGAAACGAAAGATGCCCATCTGATCGAGATCCCCGTCGACGAGGAGCACCGAGAGAAGCTCTCCTCGGCCGCGAACGGGATGCTCGCCGCCATCCAGCACCACCCGCTGATGGAGATCTCGAGCCCGGGCCACCTCCTCCTGCTCAAGCTCTGGCAGAGGGAGGAGGCCCTCTTCGGCCGCCGGGCTGCGCTCAAGGAGGCGCGGCTCGACTCGGCCAGGCGCGAGATCTTCCAGCTCTGCTTCTCCTTCTTCGTCTTTCACGGGCTCTTCTTGACGCTCCTGTACACGTCCTCCGTTAACTCCGCCCACGACGACCGCCACTACCACGGTGCTTGCAAGAAGTGGTGGCTGCCCACCATTTTGTCGCTGTGTACTTCCCTAGTGTTTGTGGGCTTGGTGCAGGTTAAGCTCTGCCGGTACTGGAAGGCCTCGCGGCAGCTGCAGAGGGAGAGGAGCGACAACCGGGCGCTCGGGAGGTGCGTGCAGGAGCTGCGAATGAAGGGGGCGAGCTTCGACCTGTCCAAGGAGCCGGTGATCGGGAAGAGAATGAAGAGCTCCAGCGTCGAGATCAAGTGGAGGCCGCTCACCTGGTGTTCTCAGAACGCGGTCACCGTATGTCTCCTCTGTTTTACAGGTCTGGTGGCCCCTGCTTCGAAATTCATCCTTTGCTGAGCCGCTCCGTTGCCGGAGTTGAGTTTGCACGGGAGCGAATTTCGCGATCCGCAGAGGATGTGAAACCAGGGGAAGGTAACACTTCTGATCAGCGATTGAAAGCGCTTCCCTTTTGGGAAGATGGGTGACAAAGAAAAGGTAACAATAACGGGCTTTCTTTGAATATCCATTTTAATCCATCTTGCAGATATTCGACATGATTCAGAGCCGGACGTCGAAACCAGAGACAAGGCAGAGAGCGTGATTCCTTCGCCAGAAAGTGAAGCTTTGCTCTCGCCGTCTCTTAATCCACGATCTCTTGGGGGATGAAGCAACTGGGTCCGATGCTGCTCAGGACGACACGAAATCGGCTTACTCCTGCTCCAAGCAATGCCTGCCTCTTATATTCTTACCACGCTTCTTAGGGCTTTTGAAGATCGAGATCCCAACAGTTGGGATGATTCAAAGCAACACCGCCTGTGTGCTTTATTTATACAAAAAGAGCTGTATCAAGATATTTCATTTAAGGGCCGAAGGCCTGCATCGTGTTTAATAAAATTTCTTTCCGAGTTTCTGCAACAATTCTATATAGCTTGATGGCCTAGCCTGTTCCGATGAATTTGACGTAAATCCCGCCTTTATATAAATATATTAAAAAACCTTTTGTGGAGTAGAATAAGTTCTTGGTAAGATCAAAGAATAAGTTCTTGGTAAGATCAAAGAAAGAACATGTTCTTCCTTCGTAAATAGACTTGCAAAGAACTCCTTGCAAGAAGAGATATAGATCCGTGCCGAAGGCCTGCATCGTGTTTAATAAAATTTCTTTCCGAGTTTCTGCAACAATTCTATATAGCTTGATGGCCTAACCTGTTCCGATGAATTTGATGTAAAATCCCGCCTTTATATAAATATATTAAAAAACCTTTTGTGGAGTAGAATAAGTTCTTGGTAAGATCAAAGAAAGAACACGCTCTTCCTTCGTAAAAATAGACTTGCAAGGAACTCCTTGCAAGAAGAGATATAGATCCGTGCCATACACGAGATTTTGAATGTGTACACAAAATCCTAAGCGGACACAAAATTGGAAACTTTTGTGCATGCGTAAAATCAGTCTGCTCTGAAATCTCATGCACTCTCAAATCCAAATATCCGGAAAACACCTGAAGCAAAAGGGCAAAAGAGATTAGAGCCGACACCAGTCAACAGAACAAAGAGAATGCCGCTAACTTCAGATTAAGATCATAATAAGTATTACCTTCATCTGCCTGGTACTTGTTTTTGTCATCCCCAGCATATGCAAGTAAATTGTATTTAGGATTCCATTCCACACTATTCATCGCAGCTCGGCATGGAATTTGGTGCACTGTCCGTCCAGTTTGAACATTTGACTGTTTCCAGCAACATGAATTCCATCATTTCTTTAGCAAGAACCAACACTTGCAAATAATCAATTCATTACATTTTTTAAGAACTTTGCAGGAGAATGCTAATCAAGACTGAAACTTTAGTGCAAAATCTTTAATGATAGGTTTACGTGCAAATCCCCATTCCCACCACATGTCCTAAAGAATCAACCACTTCGTCTTAAAAAACCTAAGTTTTGCAGCTCAGGTAGAGAATGAGATCACAAAAGACAGTTTCACTTAAACATACAATGTCAATGAACAGATCTTCACTGGCAGAAGCAATGTAATCTCAGTGTGATTGAAGCTTATCGTCCTTACGGGCCATCTGCAAAAGGAAAAAGGGTCAATATTATCCACAGGATAGCAGGTGACCATTACATGCACTAAATGAAATATTAACATGAAGTATTGGAGCACTCACTCAAGTTTCGTAAAAGTCCTCACACAGAGCATCTCAGAGATATCCCACAGGCTCACTAAGGAATCTGCACTTCCAACAGCAAAATACCTGCAGATATGAAAAGGATGCTTGAGAATAATGCCCATCAGACTCTCTGCATAGGCAGGGGCATTATTTGTTAACACTTTCAGGCAGGTAACAAGACAAATAATCTTGTCAAATGGTCATAGAATTTTTAAACACAAAGAATATTGACTTCGAGTATTTCAGAGACTTCAGACACAATTAAAAACCACAGTGAATCAGATATTCCAAACCCATTGAGTAAGACCTCTCAAAGATATAGTCCTGTAATAGATACAGATCATGAACAAAACGTAAATAATCGGGGTGACTTAGTTAACAGTTCTGCCAACCCTACTTCATGGAAGAAAATGGTTAAATTTAGCTTGGAGTTTCAAAGCAACCCCACAGGAGAGGGTATGCACATCATCCGAGGACATGAGCATCTTTTACTCAATTCAAAAAGGGACGATATTTGGTTCATTAAGCTCTGGTTGGTGCCTTGACCATAGTGACAGACAGGTTACATTCACTAAGAACATATACATGAGGCTGAATGCAATAGTTCAATTGTGCATAAAACTCTGGACAGACATACTATTCTTCCAACAATGTTCTTTAGATATTGCTCAATCCATGAATTCAACTAAACAACACAAATAAGATGTCAAGAACTGTGACTGTATAAATTTTGTCATGTCAAGAGCATGTTGATTATAAGTGAAAAGGTGGTACAATTTAAACAGAATAAAGCAGCTTTATAGCACACCTTCCAACTGGGTCAATTGCAATACAATAGCAACCAGCAGTGTGAGCCATAAGGGTGTCGACAGGTCGAAGAGATGGGTATGCTAGTACTTCAACAGTACCTGGGGCAGTTCAACAAGCGGCAGCATATAGCATAATTAAAATACATAGAGAAGTCAACACAATAAATTTGTTGGGTGAAACAGGCCCTTTTGCCTGTTGAAAAAAAGAAAAAGAAAAAGTAGACGGGATAAAAATTGATCACACCATTTCCTGTTGTCAAAAAGAACATCTCTCCTGACATGTTCCATGCTATTTCATTTACCTGGAAGAGCAATGATTAGTCAGGTCAATTAATCAACCAAACAAAGTGAAGGGCAGTATAGATGTATATCATTGCCAATCAGTGTCATGGATCTTGGCACGGAGAACTGTCCTTATTTCACTAAAGACAAGTTCAAATGATCCATAACATAGGATATAATAAGTCAGCTACAGAGACAGCATTTGAAACGAAATTGTCAGTTGATCATTTTAATTCTTGTAGCAGAATCATGAACAGATAAAATTGTCAGCAGCTCATCTTATGTTATTCTGCACCAGAGTTCCAGTGCATCATCTCATATCAATATTTGGCCAAATTATAAGCCAAAAATTTTCCCAAGCTATTTCTCAAACCTCACTAAGAGAAGGCCACACAACTAAAGCTCATTTGAAGAAACCTTATAACCTAAAAGACTTGCCAAAGTTTTCTATGTCTGTTAAACAGGATTACCTCATAATTGAACTTCCGCTTGTGAATTGGCTTAAACTTCCGAACATCCAAAATCGTTAGCTCATCATCCTACATAGAGAAAGAATGGATTTAAATTTTTGTATTTGCTGGGCACAATAAATGACGAGATAGAGATATATTTTTGGATCATCTCGATGACTGAAACATTCTAGAAAGCTATCATTCCACAATTTTTGTAATATTGCTTAGAGAACTATCTCAAAATGACTTTCTCAATCCTTATTACAGAAACATAGAGCATACCCTATTACCAACTGCCACATGTGTTCCATCAGGTTTGTAGGTTATGTTGATGTTTTCCCCACTGAGTTCTGCTTGCTGCGAGCATTTTCCACCTGTGTGACCCAAGGGATACATAATCAAAATCATCAAATATCCTCTGCATGTCACTGTTGGGCTTAATTTATCAGATTTCTGTCTACAGGTTAAAAAAATTGAAATAAGTAGATTTGAAATAAAGAAATGACATTGCAAAGTATTCCTTTGAAGGATAAACAAATTGTATCAAGGAAATGTACCAAGAGGGCACCATCCCTACACAAATACTTCACAAAGGAAGCGTCCCATGTATAAAATTACAAACCTGTTCCTATCATAGAAAAAAAAATTCTCACTAATTGATAAGAACTGACAGTACTGGAAGACAAGAGGTCAATATGCAGTCAGTTATGCTCATCCACCCAAGCCAACCGGAAGTAAAATTTGAAAAGAGCTAGAAAAAACAGTGAAATGAAGATTGTCAAAATAGCACAGTCACTTACTTCGTGCATCCCACAGCCGTACAGTCTTGTCGCCTGATGCTGTCGCAATTAAATCGGCATGCTTTGGATCCCAACACAACTGATCCACGCTGTCCGTGTGCCCTTTCAATTCAATATCTTTAACCTTACCCTGTAAACCCAATTTGACATGGCAAGTAAACATTCTTTGTAATTGCTCCTAGCAATAAATGCTGCAATACTTCAGCAAATAAACGCCCACTAGAAAAATGCACTCCTGCCCCAAACCCCAGTCCTTTTCAATCCTACTACAAGCCAAGACCAGTTTACTCGACACATTGGAAGCAAAATCTCGCAATGAATGAAATGAAGGCCGCTCAAGTCTTGACGAAGCGGAAAGTTTTATGGCTCCAATTCGAGCATCCTATAGTGAAGATATATTGGATTGGTGTAGCTAAAAAATTAGTCATTCATTTCTTCTTATCTAAAGAAATAGCAAATCATTCATTTCATTACTTCAGTTAAAAGGGTGTTCACAAAATTGAAGCTTGCGTGCAAAGAAGGTGAAAGTATCAGAACAATTCACCCAAGCTCGTTTAAGCCTTTTCTATTTGCGTTGGCACCGGCCCTTCTAATTCAACCCTAACTCCACTCTACCTCACAGTCCCAGTCCTTCACCACTTCCATCAAAAAACCAAAAAAAAGAAAAGAAAAGCAAGGAGCACAATTCAAAATTATACACATATAGCCCTAGCCGCCTAGCTGCAGAACAGCAATTCAAGACTCAAGGACGCACGAACCGACGAGAAATCAGACAAAAATCGAAGAGAGACGAAGCGCGGAGCAGGGGACTCACATGGCCGTGAGGCTCGATGTGCCAGACGCGAGCGGTCTGATCGACGGAGCCGGACGCGAGCTTCGTCCCCGTGCAGTTCCAGGCCACCGAATGCACCTGCCGTCACACCATTTCCCCGCGTTTTGCGGGGGAACGCGATTCGTCAGCGCGTTCGCTTACGGTACCAAGAACGACCGAAGAGCTCGGAAAGCCAAAGCGAGAGAGAGGAGGAGAAGGAGGAGGAGGAGGAGGAGGAAGAGGACGTGCCTTCTTCTTGTGACCTTGGTATTCTCTGCTTGGGAGATTCTTGAAGGGGATCGCCTCCTCCATGCGAGCGAATCGAAAGCTTGCGGAAGCTTGCTCTCGCGCTGCTGGCGACGCAGGAGGGGAAGAAAGTATTGGAAATCGATGGGCCGAAATTTTTGGGTTTTGGCTTGTTATTTATTGGAAGCTTTGTCCAGTCCCCCTTGTTATTTTAAAAATCTCAAATCAATTAATGACAGATTTAATTACTAAATAGAGGAAAAGCGACATCAATTGAAAGAGAGTCAAATTCGAAAAAAAAGAGTCAAATCGGAGTCAAATTCACTTTTTTTTTTTTGCCAAGCAAGTTAATCTTGGATAAATTCATCGCACTTATTATTCTCATCATTTTTATCTTATAATCACTTATATTGTGAAAATAAATTCAATGAAAAATGGGAGGAAAATAGGGCACTGGTCTTTTTTTTTTTCAATAATTGTGATGATAAATAACGTAACGACCCATATCTTGCAAGAAATGGGAATGCGGCTCCAACTCGGGGATGGCGAAGGGGGCAGAGAGAGATGCGGCAAATGTGTTATATAAGAAGTAACATCAATCTTAACTACTAATGAGGCACTTTGGTAATAATTTTTGGTACACTAGGGATAAAACATTTCGAGAGATAACAATGTTGCTACGCGTAAAAAAGGACTATTAGGTCAAGCCGAGGGATTGTTATCTAGTTGTGCCTCTACCTTGAACAAAAGACTTTTTCTAGGCAAAGCCCAGAGGAACAAAGTCATGAGAGCTTGGGATAAATGAGTCCTGCAGCCCAAAACGAACAATATCATTAGCAAAATGAACAATATCATTAGCAAGTAGGGCTAGAGGTCAACTATTACAAATAGGATTTTTTGTGTGTTTTTCATTGAATTTTAGCGGAATTAGGATTAATGATTGAGATGGCAGCATAAATAAAAAAGACCACATGAAAATCAATGACTATGTATGTCCAGACAGTGATCTTCTGTGCGGCGTTGCTCGTTGGATTGGTGATGGCAGGTGGACCGTTGACAGATTCGGCTGCTGTCGGACAATTGTTGTGTGGGATTCTTCTTCTTCTTTAGGCCAATCCTGATGGGGTTTGCTCCCAACTTCTTCGTCTTGTTGGGCTGATTCGCTGCTCACATAGGAGTCGGCTGCACCCTCATGATTGCCCCCCACTACGTGATGGAGATCTCCCCTACCTCCTCCCATGGCTTCGTACTTATCAATTTCTATTTTCAAAAAAATTATGTGGCATCTTTTCTATTTTTTTTTTTTTTATGTTATAAATTTGTCTTTTCTGTTATGCGAAAATCATTTTTCATACATTTGTATTTGTTTCATCATCATCATAGTCCACACCATGCGAAATCCTCTCGAGAGTTGGTCATGTAGAGACGCTCAGAAGATGCGAGGTGCATCCTTGCTAGGATTTTCGACTCCGAGGAGGAGACTGCTGCCATCCCAAGAGAGTCTATTGGCATCGTTGTCTATGTGCAAAGCATTAGCACAAGGGACGTGTAGTAAGAGCTCCTCCACACAACCTATCCATCTATCATATGATGCAATGTAAAGGTGGAAAATAAATTGCAAGCAAGGGAAAATTTACCTTGATGCAATGTAAGCATATGTAACAAATATTAGTTAGAAACATATATTTTAAACCTAAATATGATTTCTAAGTGTCACAAAATTCCACTCAAATCTCTTTATGGGTTTTCTCTTATTTAAATGAAAACTAAGCCATATGTCATGCAATTGAACTAATTAGCCTTATTCTAATGATGGGCAATAATTAACGTGCAACTACTCTACTTAACATGCAACTTAATTAAGTAGACCTATCATGCAATTTCTAAATGACGTGTAAGTATCAAATAACTTGTCAGATGGAAATTTTAGCAAGCTCAGAGACATTGTAATGGATAGCCTCGAGAGATATGGGGTTGGGCTAATAGACCCTCGGAGGATACATGATCTTTATTATGATCTCCATAGCAATTTGGCGAAATACGGTGCAGATGGAGTGAAGGTAGATGTTTAGAATATATTGGAAACCTTGGGATAAGGATATGGTGGACGAGTTGCTTTGACCAAGCAGTATGAAGAAGCGCTTGTGCAATCTATTGCAAGGGACTTTGAAGAAAGCGATATCATTTGTTGCATGCGCCATAACACAAAGTCCATATATATAGGCTATGTAATACCGAACGTAGGCACGCTGACCTGTCTATTATGACAATATTGACACGTCATTTGTAAAACAATAGAGAATTCAACACGTTATATATTAAATATATTTTTGGAATAAATGTAATAGAAGTCCTAAAACTTGTTACGAAAATGCAATTGAATCCTAAAATTTGCAAAAAGTGCAATCAAGTCTAAAAATTATCAAATTGATTCAATTGAGTTTTAAAGTTAACACCGTTAGACTTACTAATAGAAAATGCCGATGTGGTGCGGACATGGCATTTTAAATTATTTTTATTTTCCACGTAGCTTTTTTAAAATTATTTTTATTCAAAATTAAATTTAAATACTAAAAAAGAAAAGCTAAATTTTATTTATAAAAAAAAAAAGTGGCAGCTCTTCCGCCGCCGCCCATCATCGGAGGGCCGGCGGGTGGGATTGCCGGCCGCCGCCCGACTAGGGCAAGGCCTCTGGCAACCTCCGCCCAAGGCTAGCGGCGTCGGCGGTGCCTCCAACGATGGGCAGTGGTGACGGCGGCGGTGGTGGCGGAGAAGCTGCCATTTTTCTTCTTTTTTTTTTAACATTTTTAAAAAAAATAAATTTTAGTTTTTAATATAATTTTTTAAAATTGAATAAAAAATAATTTTAAAAAGCCACGTGAAAAATAAAAAAATCATTTAAAATGTCATGTCCACGCACATCGGCATTTTCTATTAATAAGTACGACGGTGTTAACTTTAAGATTCAATTGAATCAATTTGACAAGTTTTAAGATTTGATTGCACTTTTTTTGCAAGTTTTAGAACTTAATTGCATTTTCGTAACACAGTACAGAGGACTTCTATTACACGTATCCTTTTTTGTATATCATTTTGAACAGCAAAGAGCGATTAATCAAGTCCGACAACGGGTTTTCCAACAAGCCTTACAAGGAGCTCTAGGAACTCTGAATAGTTGTTTGAACAACGAGTTACATTTACGTACTATCAGTGCTAATATTGGCATGTTTGGGGCGATGAAAGAAATAACTGATTAGTCCTTCTATTGTAGGCATTATTTTTTTTTTCGTACAAAAAAGAATTAAGAAATACTCATGGTAACCATTAGAGCCGACGAAATTAGTAATATTATCCGTGAACGTATTGAGCAATATAATAGAGAAGTAAAGATTGTAAATATTGATACCATGCACATAAATAAATAAATAATAAAAAGAACTTAGAATTAATTTACACTTAAAAAATAATTTAATATTTATTAATATCATTCATTATTTTAATTTGACAAATTCAATTACATTCCATTACAATAATCAATAAAACTTGAAGGAAAAAAAAGGAATCTATATTCTACTATTAAAATCATGTGCCTCTACTGCCTATATAATCCATGCTGAAAATCCCACTACAAATAAGGAATTTAGCCTTTGTAGGCAAATGGACGCATGTCATAAAATGTACGAATTCATTTTATGCTTAAGTGAAAATCAAAAGTTATTTCTTGTTAAAAGTTATAACCGTACCTAAATTCCATAAATTATGGGAAATTATATAAAATATATGACATTAAAGTTAATATATTATGAAAATTTCGGATATTGCCGAGCAACAAAAATCAAAATGCGTTTATTTGAAATCACAAAAAAAGAAAAAGTAGGAAACTATTCAGACGGAAAATAAACTCGAAAAGCAAAAGAGGAATAAAAACCGACTTGTTCCCCCGAAAAAAAGGAGGAGGAGGAGGAGGAGAAAAGAAAAACAACGAGCAACATTTTCCGAGGTTTATTCTCTCTCATCGATTCTTCTCGCTTCATCTTCTTGACCTAGAAATAGGACATCGCCACACTCTCTCTCTCTCTCTCTCTTCCCATCTGCGATAGTAATGGCAGTCTCTCCACACACCAAGCTAGGACTCCACTGACCCTCTCTTAGGTCATTGAAGCGCTCGCTTTTCCCGACCCAGTACCCGCCTTGGCTAAATTTCTCAGTCTTGTTTTTTCAGTCGATTTTTTCAAGTTGTGGAATTTTGGGTTGCGAAATTTGCAGTTGCACCACTAAGCTCTATTTGGGGCTAAAGCTTCAATCTTCAAGTCCGTCTCTTACTCTTATGCCATCTGTTTGTTCATAAAAATAAGTGGCAAAGGGGGGCTGGGGAGCCTCACCGGCCACGGCGAGGGCCATCATTGCCTAGAGCGAGGGCGTGGCGTCACCCATATCTAAGGGACCTCATCAGCCCTTGCCTAGCCGGTGATGGCCTCACTCGGATCGGTGAGGGCTGCTCCCCCTCTGCCATCGCCATGTCCCGCTTTGGAGGCGGTGATAATGGTGCCCAACCACAATTACTAATATTTTTTTCTTTTTTCTATTTCTCATATATTTAGATTTTGACCCTCAAGTATGGAAAATTTTTAAAATTGATCCCGTGCATATCGGAATTACGTGTCGAAATTCGAACTCACGTGTCGGAGCGTGTTGGAGAGTTGAATACGTGTTGAATTTTCGACACTCATTGACGGCGTGTCGAGACACATGTCGAAGTGTTGGACGTGATACGAAGGCTCTGGAGAATGTTAGAACTTCTTAGTATACAAGTCTGCCAAATGATTCTCGTTTGCATATATGATATTTATAATGTGTGTTTTTAAAGTGACAAAGTGCCAACAAGGAGAGGATGCATTGTCGATAATTCGAGAGAATAAGGGTGGGTACGACATTGTCCCAACGAATTTTCCAATGCCTGGCATGGATAGATTTCAGCTTCTCGCCAGGATCGCTACCATGGGGATAACCATGCCTATAGTCAGTAAGTTCTTAATATGTCAATTAATTCAAGCTAGATTCATAAATTTATGGAATTAATGTGATATATTTATTTTCCGTTGTTTAAATTTGCCAGCATTTTCCAGTGATGCTAAAAAGGACATCATTGTGATGGGAGTGAATAGCAGGGCTTGCAATTTTCTAATAAAGCCCATTCAAATCTCCACTCTTAAGATTCTATGGCAACATGTGCTTCGGAGCAACCGAATGCTCTGATCACATCTTTGTCTAACAACACCCATACTTGGGTAGAGGATGAGGAAGTTGATGGGTTTTATAGAAAATGTCGGGCTGCCCATGTTGGGCCAAACCTAGCACGTAACTCCAAAAAAGCAATTACTTTTTATGTAAAAGAAACTGCAATATAAAATAATGTTAAAAAGAAAGATAATGTTCTGCAAGTTAGTATTTTGTGGATTCTCTCTCGAGTAAAAGAACTTGAGGTTTCAATTGACGATTGAAGGATTGATCCCTCTTGAGACTGCAATAACGTTTAATCCGTGAAAAACAATGTATGTCCGTCTTGATGATGTCTTTACGATTGGTGTTACAAGGATCCTTGAGCATGTTTCCACATTTGTGTTTTAGTATTACTCAATAGTTAAAATATCCATTTTTATTAGGAATCCGTTTTCAATATTGGTATTACGTCTTCAACATTAACATGTAAAGAAATATTTACACATAAAATATCTCCAACCAACCTAAGAAAAATAATAAATAAATAAATTCAACGAATCTCAATTATCTCATAAATAGGGAAAGATATTTCAAATTTCATAGAAAATTCCTCTAAAAATTCTAAGGTCATAGTGGGTAATCACGAAAAGACCCTCAGAGATTCCTTATGGCTCCTTCAAGGCGCATTCATTCAATGCCAAGCTATATTCAACTTGAGGGTTAAAGTTTTCGTTATCTCAATTCTATAGTATTACATCAAAAACTCTACTACAAGTTTTTATAAGCTTGTCCTCCCATAAGCTATCTAACATTGCTTGCCATCCAAATGGAAAAGTGTTCATTAAAGTTAACACCTTCTCAAAAGTCGATATAGAGTAACTACTTTAAATGATTCCTTATATCATCATGTTGACACGATCACAAACGTCAATATATCATTGTCCTTCTACCCATAATTACATAATTCTGCTCTTAACCCTTTAAGTTTCACCTTTTGTCATCCGTTCTTACGAATATAGGCGTGTACACAAAATACATCTTTGTTCCTACAGCAAATGCAAAACAAAAAAGGAATTATACATAATCCTTAATGCAATTCATCAGCATTTCGTTCTTTTTCCTATCAACGGTTAGTGGTGGTCAATGCTGATCAACAATCAACGAATGGTAGGTCAGTCAACTAGGTCATTCGATTTGGGTTGACCGAGGGGCAAAACGGTAACATCAATGAAAAAAAGGACATAATCATAAAACAAAATGTTGATAGGGGCAAAATCATAATTTTATGAAAAGTGAGGGATAAAACTGTAATTGTAGAGGCAGGCGCGTGCTACACACGCCAACGGTTGCTATTTGCATGCCAAGGAGTCCCCTTTTGGCCACGCATGGAGGCATGTCTGGCCTCCCCCAGCAACGTGCCACCCGTTGATTTTCTCATCTTGACGAGAATTTCGACTTTGTACTTTCAAAAATAAATTTTATCGCATAAAACTTCGAGGAAGGGCGTCGAGTAGAATGGCCGAGTGTCGGGTTTTAAGCCCCCAAGTGTTCGTTGGCATTGTTTCATGAATTTCAGCCATAAATCCATTTATAAATAACAATAACGGTTGGCAAACAACAATACTATGCTCTGATACCAATGTAGAAAACGGATTCCTAATAAAAATGAATACTTGAACTATCGAGTAACAATAAAATACAAATGCGAAAACGTGCCTGAAGATCCTTATATCACCGATTATAAAGTACATCACCTAAACGGATGTACCATGTTTTCCATGGATTAAATGCCGTTGCAATCGTGAGAGGGATTGATCGTCAATTGAAGCCTCTTTCACTTCTTAAGTAAGAGAGTTTTTTACTTGAGAGAGAATCGACAAAATACAAACTTGCAAAACATTATATTTCTTTTAACGTTTTTTTATATTGCAGTTTCTTTTTGTACAAAAAATAACTGCTTTATGGAGTTACGGACCGGGTTTAGCCTGACATCTTTTATAAAACCCATTTTTGAATTCTAAAAGCTTGAAATAGAGCAGCAGAAAATGAAGCCGATCATGGCAAGAACAAGAGCGGGACGAAGTGGCCCCGCGTTGCATGGACATCTAAGCTCAACCAGATGCTTATCACGGCCGTCAATCGTCTTTGAATCGACGGAACGTGATGTGTGCATGAACTCATTTCCTTTTTGAGTGAGACAATGGTTGGCCTGACTGACCTGTTTTTACATGACACGCAATGCAGATGCCAAACCCAAGAAGATATTGCAAATTATTAGGAAAATGACGGGCGTCCCTCATCTCCTAGGCAAAACGTCTCCAGCCACCTTCTGGTAAGAGCCCCTAGTTCTATCTCATTTACAAAGATCAAGAGCAAATTGGGGGAAAAAAAAAGCAAAACAAAACATAAGAGCGCCTTAACTATTGTATTTATTCCTTGAACTCCTGCAAGAAATGTTTATTAAATCAAGCTTTTTGATTGTGCAGAAATATCGCAGGAACTCCAAGAAGATAGGGTGATGCCTTGGTGCTGCAAAGTGCACATTCTTCAGCTCAATATCCATCACAAGCTATGAATAATAATATCGCCCCTCAACAGCAGTGCACAGGTCGTAGCATGAGGATGCCTGGTCTCGTTAAGTTCCCAGGTCATAACGCGCTCCCAAAGGTACCAAATGGGGCTCCAATTACAACTGCTCACGATGTTCCAGCAACCGAACTCGCCTTTCCAGAACTACGGTCGCCAACAGCAGGTGAATGAATCAGCTCAATGCCTGCCGTATGCTCCTGCACCATCCGTTGGGTTTGCCTCACCAATGAATGGCACCCCCAGTTCTTCCTAAACAAAGTGACAACTCGCTCACCATGCAGATGTCTCGAACACCTTCAAATATGCAAATCCTGGAAGAAGTTACAGCTGCAAGACACTATCTTTCCGCCATGACTCACCCTCAGCCATTGCATAGCCAGATTTCAACACATGACATTCAAAGCCTTAATTCAAGTACTCCCCATCCTGCTTCTGAGCAGGGTCGGCCTATAGCCCTCAGCACCATCGGGGCTAAAGCGAACAAGTTATGCAGTAACAGTATCTTCACAGTCAAAGGAGAGTGCTATCGGAAAAACTGTAATCCCGTTGCCAAGGCTATGTTATCAGATTTACTTGATTTGTTTGCAGATATGCTTGATATGGTTAGTTGATTTGGTGGCTGGTCCTAGCTCAGATTTGGTTGCTCAGTTTAGTTTTGATATAGCGATTGACAATGACAACTCATTTCGATGATTATTATTTTCATCTTTAATGCAGAATTTCCTCGAGATCTTGGGTTAGGGAAGACGTTCGTGTTCTCGACAGCTACATCCGGGACAAAGGTGCCATGTAGGAGAAGACTTGAGAGTAATCTCCTGCGGCGGCATATTTCTGCTAATAGTTGAATAGATAAAGTTAAACTCTGGTTATTCTGTTCGTATTGAAGCGATAGCTAAACCTGTGAATATTTCATTAAAACCAGTTACAATTCTCTCTTTCTTTATTACTTTTCTTTCCCTCATTCTTTCGCCATCCTTCTTTTTTTTTTTTTTGTCCTTTCTCTCTTCTTCAAGTGGCAAGTCGCCGAGGGCCGGTGACCTCACCGGGCATCGCCGGCCCTCGTCGGCTAAGCCTCGCCGGTGGCTAGGCTAGCCTCGTCGGGTTTGGGTGAAGCTTTGTTTGGCCACCAGCGAGGCTCACCCGGTCCCGCCAAGGTTCAGCCTCGCCGGTGGCCGGGCGAGCCTCGGCCGGCGGCTGCACTTGCCTCGGCAAGCTCGCTAAACCTTGCCTTGGCTTGGTGAGCCTTTGGCGAGCTCACCGAATCGATTGCTGGTGGTGGGCGGCGGTTGGCGGCGAGCGGCGGACAGCAATGGACGACAATCGCGGTGGTATTGATAGATGAAGAAGAAGAAAATGGCTTGATTCTTGAATTTGTTCCCAGGAATAAGAATCAATTTTTTTTTTTTTTTTATTCTTGATTCCGTTCCAAATCTACTTCTAGAAAAAAAAATTAAAAATTTGTTTTTTAGGAACAAAAATTTTACCAAACACGATTTTGTTTCAAAACTACTTCGGGGAACAAAAAATTGAATCGACACTTTGTTGAGTTGGTTACCAAATGACCAAAATGCAACAAATTTATGAAGTTTGTAACATTCATGCTGAGATAGCAGAAAGTTAACAATTGCGATTAGAACAAAGCAAGTCCGTACAATGACATCCGGCATTCTTATTTGTTTTCAAACCTCAGTACATTCGCTCATAAAGAAGGCATGTTCAAGAGCACACGATCAGAAAAGAACGTGATCTACACTCCCAACGAGTGCACCAGCTACTATCAACAAGCAGTTGCGACTTGGCATGTTCCAATCATTCTTTTGAATAATAATTCGTAGACGTGTACAAATGAACCCTTAAGATGACTCAACTCTCTTCACGATCTTTGCATCAACCAGGGTTGGATGAATGTAAGAATGAGCAAGTCCAGATATGTTTCCAACCAATATTAGTCTCTTTGAGCAAATTCACGTTTAAGAGAGGACAGAGGTCCAGAGAACAATTTAAAATAAGATAGTACATTGGAAATTATAAAACTTATCACAAAAGTACAATTGACTTCTAAAACTTCAAAAAATTACAATTAAGTCATAAAACTTGTTACAAAATGCAATTAGATCCTAAAACTTTCAAAATATACAATTAAGTTCTAAAATTTGTCAATTTAGTTAAATTAAGTTCTTCCTTTGAAATGCACGAATCTTTTTCCTGTTGAGTTCATAAACCCTTCAGCGACGATCAAAATGGCCTCACCACCCTGAGGAGACACCTTCCAATCGCGTCGTTTTTAACTTTACCCCAAATTTCTCCAACATCATGTGTGCTAGAGAGGACGTGGTATCCCCTTAACATCGTCGTTTTAAGGAGAAGGTGGGCTATGAACAGGCCACGACACATCTATTGGCCACAAATTATCCACATGACGAATCGGATTTTAAATGGCCATTACTACGATAATTCTAATGGAAGGTGTTTTTGGGTAAGTGGCACAAATAGAAAGATTTTGGTCAGGCGTCTGAAAATTTAGGAGTTCGTGTCACTAGCGTTAAAGTTTATAAGTTAGGGAGGGATTTGCCCTTGTTTTTCAAGAGTGCAATATAGCATCTTAGCCTATGTTAAGAATACAAATGTTGTCAGCTTTCTTTTGGCATAATGAAAGAAGAGGGCTTAATGCCCCGACATCAAATTTCGAACCTCATCCTAACATTAAAATGTCCAATTTTATCTCCCAAAAGAAATATAGTCAATCCAAAAGGAGATCGAAACGAAAGCTAAGGCATCTTCTAATTCAACAATTTCCCAGTTGGCAAGCCAGTTTGCTCGCTTCTTTGCTTCACGGTACACATAACTTGGCTCAAACCACCAATTTAAATCCCACGTTGGCAAGTATCTTCGATCACATCATGTGTTAAAGCTAGAGGTGTTAAATGGGTTGTGCAACCCATTTATGAACCCATTTATAGTTAAATGGGTCATTAATGAGTCAAGCTTTATCTTATAAAGCACCCATAATAAGTTTTAATGGGTAAACACTAAGATATATGGGTTTTAAATGGGTCAGCTCTTTGACCTGTTTATGACCCATTTATTAACCCATTTTCACTCAAAACCTCATTATCTCTCTTTCTTCTCTTTAACTTTATAATTTATTTTTATAAAAACTGAAATTATAATTCTTTTTTTTTTTTCTTTCCTTTTTTTTTTCTTCCTCCGGTCGTCGGCACGGCGATGGCGCGGCATTGACCGGGCGAGCCTCGAGCTCGGCGGCGTTAGGCGGCTCGAGCTCGCCGGATGCGCGGCGAAGGTCTCGCCGTCTGGCAAGCCTTGAGCTCGCCGGATCTAGCGGCGGAGGCCTCGCCGGCGTCCGTTGAGGCCCGAGCCTCGCCGATCGGGCGAGACTCGAACTCGCCGGCGTCGGGCGAGGCTCCAACCTCGCTAGATCCCGAGGGCGAGCTCGCGCTCGCCGGCGTCGGCAAGTCGGGCGGCCCGGCTCGCTTGTGTGGCCGGTCGCCGGCCGTCGTCGTGGGCGGCGGCCAAGAAGAGGAAGAAGAAAAAGAAAAAGAAAGAAAAAAGAAAATTAAAAATAATTAAAATTTAATTTTTAAAAAATAAAAATAATAAAAATTTAATTTTAAAAATAAAAAATAATTAAAATTCGATTTTTTAAATAATTATTTTTAAAATTTGTATTGTATAAAATCATGTTAGCAATACCATTTTAAAAAAAAAAATATATAAGCTTTTTATGTTTTGTTAAATGGGTCGGGTATGAGTTGGGTATAGGTCGGGTCGGGTATGGGTCAAAAAATTTGTACTACAATAAATGGGTCATAAACGGGTTAAATGGGTCAATTTGGATCGGATCATTTATGACCCGACCCACCGTTAACAGGTCTAGTTAAAACCATATAACAACTGCCCCAACTCGTACCTTAATGACAATTTTCTTTTCATGAGGAGTATTGTTTTGGTGTTTTAGCTGTCATTCCACTTATCAAATGAATCCTTACCCTATGAGTGCGGGGAGAATTCTTGACAAAAATCCTAAATGTATTATATAAATGCCAATTTAGTCTCAACTTTTTTTAGTTCCACCAATTTAGTAATGTAGCCCTTTCGGCTGATTTTGATAGCAAATCTTTGAGACCAGTCATTTTTATGGCTTAACCAATGTTAAAGTGAACAAAATTTTCATTTTTATAAAAAAACAAGGAAAAAATTTTAAAAAATTGTAAATATCAATATTGATCGTAACACGTACAATAACCAACATCCACTTTAATGATTTCCAGTTAAAATTGACTAAAATGACTACATTATTTTGATCGAATTACTACATTGGCTAAATCATCAAATGATTTTGGATTAGATTTATTAAATAAGAAAGTTCAAATTCAATAAGTTTAGGATCATCGTAATAATTATTTAAAAATGGAAAAAGGTTAAAGGCTGAAACGCTACTGAAATATTTCGCCCACCTCATTGATGAAGTACGAGACCGGAATTATCCAATTACCACTTCCAAAAAACAACAAAGAAATAGAAAGAAAAATCCAGCCATTGATTATTCCACAATCGAGTCGAGCCCGTTGCCTCCCTCTGAATCTCCGCCGACGACCACGCGAGTCCATCGTCACCTAGCGTTGCAGGTTCACCTCTCGATGCAAGACAAGACAATAACTTTGATGTTTTTTTTTTTTTTTTTGGTCAGAACAGGAAATATCATTCAAGATAACACAGTTTACACCCAGCTGCCAACTAAATTGCACCGACACGGACACACGCGACATGCGACACGACACGACACGACACGCGTCGATACGTTATTTCTCAAAAGTAGAAAATTTCGACACGTTCCTACACGTTATATATTAAATAAATATTTTAATATATAAATACATAAATAAATAAATAAATAAATAATAAAATAGCATAGAATTAATCTATACTAAAAATATTAATCATACATTTGTTAATATTATTCATTGTTTTAATTTGTGAATTCAACTACATTTCATTGTAATAATCCATAAAACTTGGAGGAAAAAACAAGTAATCCACATTTCATTATTAAATTTAAAATTTAACAATAAGAAAAAAATCAACATTCCATTATCAAATATAACAAAAAGTTATTTATTCACATTATCTACTTCTTCTGAAAAAAAAAAAAAAAACTCTCCGGCTCATCAAGTGAAAAATTTGCAATTTCAAGCACCCAACATCTTCAAATGAGTATTAGAAATTTGTTTTAGCTTTTATTATTATTTTTATTTTTATATAGTTATATTTAAACCCCAAAAGTTTTGGAAATTTGTAAAAAAACTCCGTGCGTGTCGAAGTCGCGTGTCGGAATTTTCGACTCGCGTGTCGGAGCGTGTCGAAGACAGTTGGCCGCGTGTCGGAGCGTGTCGAAGCGTGTCGGAGCGTGTCGGAGTGTCGGACGCGGCGAAGGGTCGAGAGTGTCCGTGCAACCTAGGCTGCCAAAGCATCTGAAATCAAAAGGTCTAACAAAAGTGAAGAGAGCGATATGGGCCGAAGCTCTGTTAGGGCACCAGTTCTTTGACTCTTCCGGCCCAGTCCGCTACTGAATTTGCCTCTCTTCGGCAGTGGCAAACCCTAGCACTCGAAAAGAAATGAAGGAGATGGATGGCTTCGTGGAAGATTGCTCGAACCTCCCAAGGCGGCTCAGAAGCACCATTGACTGAATCAACCGGTAGCAAGCTGTCCCATTCGATGACCAACGGATCATGGATTCTGCCGATCTTCTGCAACTGGCGAAGAGTGACCAACAACGCCATAAACTCTGACTGAATAGCCGTATAGGCGACAAAGATGATGGTAAATCCATCGATCATCTTACCATTCTGATCTCAGATTATAGCGGCCATTGATCCCTGGTTGATGTGAGCCTGAAAAGCTCCATCAATATTTACCTTGAAAGTGGTCGGATCTGGAGGACGCCATAACTCACCCGTGTTGATTTGTTGTGGTCCTGTATCTGCAGGATTTCGAGAAGAACAAAGAACCGATCGAGCATTGGCGATAGCATTATCTACCACTTGACGCGCATCCATTTTTTGGCGGTGAAAGATGAAATTATTCCTTGATTTCCAAATATTCCAGAGGACATATGCCATGGTGTTCAGATTAGGTACGTTCTGCTTTTGTAGAAACAGAGCTACTATCCATGCCTCTATTCCCTATGTAGCCTACAACTGAATAGGAAGGTTAATCGCCGAGTCTGACCATATAGCATTAGTCCAAGGACAAAACAGGAATACATGTTCGACTGATTCAGAAATGTGATTATGACAGAGAGAGCAAAATGGGTCAGTGGTAATTTTCCTGTAAAAAAGATTTGCTTTGGTGGGTAAGACATTGTGGCAAATTGACCAGAGAAAGAACTTGATTTTGGGAGCAATGTTTAACTTCCATAGTTTTTCCATAAAGTCTGGAATTTGGTAGGTAGGCGATTCTTGTATCTGATGTTTGGTGATTGTTTTTTGCCTGATTGATTGGTAACCACTCTTAACGGTATAGTTGCCGTGAGTGGTTTCTGTCCATATCAAATTATCCTATGCATAAGAGGGACTGATCTGGATGCTAATGATCTCCCTAACTGTATGATTGTCATAAAAGTGGTTAATCAACGGGATATTCCAGGCACTGGCTTGCATGTCAATGAGGTCGGCGACCCTAACAGGTTCTTCTCGGTTGGCTGGACCACCTAGATTACCTTGTGGCAGCCACCGATCTTCTCTAATGCTAATTTTAGTCCCATCACCTACTGACCAGCGGAGTTGAGGCAGAATTGAATCCTGACCTAACAAAAGACCTTGCCAGCCCTAAGATGGTCTAGTACCTTTTTCAGCATTCAAAAACTCTCAGGAATGAAAATAGATACCTTTAAACACTTTACTCCATAGTGCTGTAGGATGTTGAATCAAATGCCATGCTTGTTTGCCGAGCATTGCATTATTGAAGTCCATGAGATCTCTGAAACCGAGACCACCTTGAAGCTTGCTCGTTTTAAGTGCATCCCATCTTTTCCAGTGTAGCCCAAATTTAGTAGAATGATTTTGCCACCAGAAGCGGGCGATCTTCTTTTCAATGGATATACAAATAGATGTTGGAAGTTTAAATATAGACATAGCATGCGGGGATCGCTTGAACAATGGACTTAATGAGGATTTCCTTGCCGCCCTTAGATATCAAGTGTTCTTTCCATCCATCCAGTTTTTGATTCACTTTCCCAATAATCCAAGAAAACACTTCCTTCCTAGAACGTCCCCAATCAGAGGGGATTCCCAAGTATTTCCCAGTTTTGACTAACACTGGGACTCTCAAAACACTTGCCAAATTTTCCTGTAGGGCATGAGGACACATCTTGGAAAAATAAATTCCAGATTTATTCCGATTAATGTCTGTCTTGTAGCTAAGCAATATTGATTCAATAAGTTGGTAAGATTTTGGCATTCTTGAAGTTTAGCATCTAGGAAAAATATGGCGTCATCAGCAAAAAATAAATGAGATAAGGTAGGACACCACCTGTTAATCTGAATACTTTTCAGATGTCTCATATGGATAGCTTGGTTGATAAGATTTTATAAAACATTTGCCATAAGGATAAATAAATATGGGGAAAGTGGGTCGCCTTGTCTGATTCCTCGGGTCGGATGAAAAGGGTAACTGCTCACCATTGAATTTTTATATTATAGGATACCATTGTGATACATTGCATTATCCAACGAACCCAAGTGAGATGAAAGCCTGACTTAAGAAGATAAGCTTCAAGAAAATCACATTCCATTCTATCATAAGCCTTTTTCATATCCATTTTCAGCACTGTCTGAAACTTTTTCTTGCGTTTTCGAGTGCGTAATTGATGTAGTACTTCCTGCACTATAAGAATGTTGTATTGGATCTGGTGGCCACTTACAAAGGTGCTCTGTTCAATAGAGATTAAAGCTGGGAGCCATGGTTTAAGTCGATTTGCTAGCACTTTAGAGATAATCTTGTAGGCATAATTACAAAGACTAATAGGTTAGAACTGGTCTAGGTTTTCTGGGTGAGGAACTTTGGGAATCAGAGTGATAAAGGTTTTATTCAGATCTGAAGGCATAACCCCTGTTCGAAAGAATTGCTGTACTAAACTAAAAATATCAGCCTGCAAAATATTCCAATGAGATTGATAAAATAGGCCATTCATACCGTCGGGTGCTGGGGCTTTAGTTGATCCCAGCTGAAAAGTTGCAAGACGAACCTCTTCTTGAGTAACCTCTGCCACCAAAAGATTGTTCATTTCGGTTGAAACCCCTCTCGGGCATTGATCAATAATGGGCTGATAGTTCCGGTGGCCAACCGAGTGGTAAAGGTTGGTAAAGAACTGTATGGTCATCTGTTTAAGAGTGCCATCATCCCGAATCCATCTTTGATCACCATCCTTCAGCATGCATATTCTATTCCACTGTCTTCTCTGAATCGCCGTTGCGTGGAAAAACTTTGTGTTCTTGTCCCCCACTTTAGCCAACTAATTCTGGATCGCATGGCCCAAAATTGCTCCTCCTGCTGCCATAATTTATGTATCTCCGCCTTTATATTGCTGATGGCCTGCTTATCATAGTAAATGTGAGGCTAGTTCATGTGATGTTGAAGCTGCTGATGTAATTATGCTATTTGGTTCTGTGCTATGGAAAATGTTTTACGACTCCAATTTGTAAGTGCCATAGCTACTAGTTGGAGTCGTTGAGTCAGAGTGTAATCTTTTCCATGGCTTGAGTTCCAGGATTTATGAATAATTTCACTACAATCCTTATCCTGTAACCAAAAAGCTTCGAATGTGAAGAACTTACGTCGACGTCGTTGTATGCCATCAATGATTAATAGGAGAGGATTATGGTCAGAACCTACTGTAGGTAGTGCAAAAACTTCGGCTTCAGGGAAAGCAAGACGCCATTCAGACGTGCAAAAAGCTTGGTCGAGCCTTTCTTCAACAAAATCAGCGCCTTCTCGATTGTTAGACCAGGTATATGCACACCCCTTACCATCCATTTCCATTAAAGCACAATCTTGTACTACTTGTCTAAAGGAGGACATCCTATGGGCTTCAGGTGGTTGCTTGCTGACCTTCTCCCAACCATACATGACCTCATTGAAGTCACCTATACAGACCCATGGTAAAGTATTAGTTCAAGCAATCTGCTTAAGTTCTATCCAGAATATTTGGCGAGGGTGATAAGCGGCAGGTGCATGGACACACGTCAAACGCATAGGTATGTTATTCCAAGATTCCACACAAGTCATATCGAACAAAGCTTGAGAAGATTGAAGCAAGTCAATTGTAAGGTACTCATGCCAAAATAAAGCCAAACCTCCTGCCAAACCAACAGGATTTAGAATATAAGAGTTCCTAAATTTCAGCAGTCGTTGTTGTCGAGTGATAACCTCCTCACGATTCTTGGTTTCCATCAAAAAAAGGATATCTGGCTTTTCTTTGGCCACAAGGGCCTTAAGGGCTCAAACTGTCAGGGAGGAGCCCAAACCCTAATAGTTCCAGGTTATAATCTTCATTTGTGTAAAGGCGACTGTTGAGGGCCAGTTGCCATTGCCCATTCTCCAGCCTCAGTAGCCAATTGAATAGGAGTGTCCATAAGTTGTCGGTCATCTATAGCTGCTGCTGTGATGTTTGGTGAATCATATGGGGTGTATCTCTTAATTTTCTTAGCCACTGTTGTTCTAGTGGAGAGCCTTGTAGTCTTTATCTTCTTATGAGTTGGAGTCTCCATTACTAACTGCTTAGTGATGTGTGCTTCGGTTGGAACAGGGCGTTTGGAAGTTGATAGCGGTTGCTCTGAAATCTGACAATGCTTCCCCTGGTCAGGTACATAGATTACAACACTAGTGGATGTGTCACCAGGCTCTGGAAGCTGACTTGTCCTTCCCTGTGTGGGGTGCGGTTGCATTGCAGGGGGTGGTGCAACGTATGGAAGTAGTGTTGGATTCAAATGAGATGATGGAGGAGTCTCTGGAACAAACTCATCGTCGGTAAGTTGGTGCTCCTCATAAAATGCATTCCAATATGGACTAAACTCTTTTACCTCGGCCCTCAACCACTGACCGTAAGGCATTTTTTCTCTCCCTTCCATTTTCGCTTCAGTGAAAGGAACCTCCTTACAGGACATTGCATGATGACCTATTATACCGCAAGAATAGCGGAAGTGTGGGAGCCGTTCGTACCTGAAGTCAAGCCAAAGTGGCTTCTTCCCTATGCGCAGAAGTTGTCCTATTTTCAGTGGTTCTCTCAGGTTTATCTCTACCCGAACTTTACCAGTCCTAACAGTTACACCCTCTTTAGAATCCAACTTGACAGCAATCACCTTGCCAGTATTTTTAACAGCTCTGGAGATCATAGTTTCGGAGTACCATTCGAGCGGCAAACCATAAAGTTGTACCCAAAAAGCACAGGTTGAAAAATCATAGCAGTGCAGCGGCGTGTTCGGTATCCATGGTTTAAAAATGACGAAATGGCCAGAATATAGCCAAGGTCCGCCTTCTTGTATCCTCTGTTTTCATCTTCTAACTTAAACTTAGCAACATAGATGTCACCCTCACGTTGAGTAATTTCTACTTGTTCAGTTCTCCATATCCTTTTTAAGGTATTCTGAAATGCTTTGACATTGATAGAAGGGTTGGATTGGATTTTACCGACCAGTAGCAACTTACATTCTTCGACCTTTTCCACAGGTGGCAGATCGTCCCAGTTGTCAATCTCCTGTTGATGCCACAGTCGACCCAGTCGGTCACATAGGGCAGCAAGTAGCGGGTCTTGTTCCTCGCCAGGGGGGTCCATCCGGCCAAAGTTCTGTTAAGATAGAAGAATAATCCAAATGACGCCCAGGACAATAGCAAGCCAGCGAACAAAGTCCGAATCCATGCATGTACTGAGAAGGGTAATTGTCAAGCAGGAAAGTGCCGATGAAGAGGATTAAGCGAAGAGGAGCTTAGTGGGTGAGGGTCACAGCAACCATTGAAGTACGATGAAGCTCCGAGGAAGTCAAAATCAGAGAAACAGAAAGCGAAAAGGGATACTGGTTAAAAGGGGTTTATGGGTGGACGACCTAATGAAGAGAATTGGTGAAATAGGCCATCAGAGCCTGCAATGGGGAACACAATCAGCCGGGATTTGCAGGAAATTGCAAGAAAGGGCCATGATCAAGTGAAAATGGCAAATAGGGTTTCAGGACAGCAAACTAACATTGATGTTGGTCGCTTGTTTTTGTCTCCTTTTGTCCCCCTTAAACTTTCATAAATACACCGACTTAATCAACCTATATTCATACTAAATTAAAAAATATGTATATGAAACGTAAAATCTGATTGATCGAGCCTCATTTGAAATTCACGAGTCACATCACTTTCGATGGTCCAGGTTCAGACATTCTATGGTTGAGAAATTTTTTTTTTAGGTGTGATGATAGTGATTTATCAAATTTTTAATGGTAGGCGATGCGACCAAATTTTTAATGTTAAGTTGTGCGACCAAATTATTTTCAACGTAAAATACAATCCATTTATTATTAAAAGGTCCAATTATGATTTATCATGACATTTACTACAATTTAGTGAGCCGATTTTAGTATGCCTGATATCACTCTCCACCTAAAAGCTCGAGAGCAAATTGAATAAGAATTCGCCTTAGTAAGAGCTTTTCCCCACTTTGGAAGGGCCATTAGATGTCAAAAGCTTTTCCAAAGACACTAACTAAAAGTGTTTCTATAGCCTATCGAGGAGGAATCGGACAGCCAACTCACAAAAAAATCAATTTGACTCATTAATGGAATGGACTTTGAGAAGAAACATTTATAGTTCGACGCATCACAACACTAAATCAATCATTCGGGTCGAATAATTGACTTCTCAAACATCGATTTGCACGTAACCGGGTGAAAAGATGGAATTGCGAAATGAAATTTTGGAGCAACAAAAGTGAATTCTCTTGCGGGAAAGCGATGCGATGCATTGCATTATGAGTCAACCCCAATCCAAAAGGAACGAAGAAACCCCAAACGACAAACCGCGAAATGCGGATCGCAGCGTCGGACGGTGGGCCATCACCAACTTGGCCCCCGTCCAAAGCTCTCGCCCACCAACCATGTTGCGTGAGATTTTCCTAAACTATACCATTTTATAATATAATTACTTTAAACTTTTTTTTATGATATCAAAAACTCCAAATTATACCCAATTTCTAAAATTTTTCTTATAACATAAAAAAACTACAAACTCATATCTATGTGACACATTCATATATCATAAAAAACAAAAAAAATAAAAAACCTCAAACTAATACTTATGTAACACATTTACTGTCATCTATCAATGTTCTTTCGGATGATCATTTCATGTGGGTGCCGTATTAATATTGTTTGCTTGTCGGTATCACGTAAGCAAAATTTTCAACAGTATTGATTGACGAAACCTTGATGAAGAGTACATATGTCACACAAGTATAAGTCTGAGATTTTTGTATCATGAAAAAAGTAAGTGCATCATAATTGATATAGTTTGAGATTTTTTTGTGGTTTTTTCCGTCTTTCATTTTACTGTCTTTATAATATTCTCGGGACTCCATGTAATTCCCTTGAACAAAATGTTTTGGATACTAGAAATCTACAGAATCCGAATATCAAATATAGCGAACAAAATAAGAAGCAAAGAAGCTAACGTGGGTCCGGCCGGTACGCCTCAAAAATCAATTTTACCGGTCCAACCCACATGACAAACAAAACACTAAGGTCCTCGTCATAGAGCCCATCCAACGGCCTCACACAAGCCTGACCCATCTCAGCTCAAACTTCGTTATAAAAAATCTGCTTAAAATTTCCAAAATGGTAGCAAAAGCAAAAAAGAAGAAATTCGAAAAAGGGCAAGTCCGAGAGAGAGGGAGATGGGTATTGGAGAGGGGAGGCAGAAAGAACTTCACAACACGTCGCGCTCGCTCCCGGGGCCCCTTCGATCGGTTTCTTTGCATCGCGTCGTCCCGAGATAAAGCCGCGCAGCAGTGACCCCATGATCCGAATGGCGGTTGTCTGGTCCATTCGGTTGCATCGTTGCGGGTTTGTAACTCACGCCACGTGACCAGGACCAGTCGTCGACAATAAAAGACAGCGCAGGTGTGATTGGGACTATCATGCCTGGTTTTTTTCTTGTCGCCTTCCAGAGTAGTAGGACGCCAAAAGCTTCTTTTGCGCAGGACGAGATTCTCTTCCTCGCCCAAAGGGCTCCAGTTTCACCCAAAAAAAGATTCACATTCCCACCACTTGAAGTCGATCGGAGTTGCTTGGCTCAATCTAAGATATATAATTGCATTAGAAAAACGACATAAGTAGATCGAACCACACGGTTCTTGCAACGATTTCTAAGAAGAATTCGTATAATAGATCCTTAGGGTTTCCTTTCGGCAAGATCACGAGGAAACCAAATAGCAAAAAGGAGAGAATTTCTCTCTTCTTGTCGAAAAAAAGGATAATGTGAATCGCATTTTCTGTTGCCCCGGCCGATAAAGAGCGAACATTTTTCACTGCATTGACCGTTGACCTTAGTTTTGGATCGGCCATATTGCGTTATTCTTTTGCACGCAAAAGAAAAAAGGCATATATAAAAGGAAAAAAAAAGAAAAAAGGTTAGAAAAGGGCATTGGTGTTGGCGCCTATTCGATGTTTCCGATGCGTACTTTGTGGTAGGGGTGTAAACGGTTTGGTTCGGTTTAGTTTTTGAAAAACCGAACCGGAACCGAACCATTTTCGTTAGAAAATTTTCAAACCCGAACCGAATGGTTCGGTTGGAGTTGATTTTCGGTTTTCAAATTTTGGTTTTTTTTTTTTTTTTTTTTTTTGCGACGGCTTACCTTCTATATAAGCTCCTTGAAGCATTGATTGACATTCTCTCTAGTTTTTGTGCTATATTCAAGAAACGAACATCTATGTCTTTGAAACAAACATCACATCATGAGAAGTGAGATGACTTCTCTTCGAAGAGAAGTCAAGCAAGAAGAAACCAGGGAGGATAAGAAGCTACGATGAGGACGGGAGCTCGGAATGTTGTGAGAGAATTCTTTGGAAGGAGGATGGCGTCCCGAGATGTGGTTTCTTTTGTGGGCTTGTCCCAGTTGAGCTGGAAATGGCTTGAGTTTTGCATTGCTTCCAATCTAGTTGGGTTTCAAAGAAAGCGAAAGCTTCACTTATGACTTTACGAGTTTCATGGGCAACTGGTCTGAATCAAAAGCGCCCTGCTTTTTAGCTTTTCCAATTTTAATTTGTTCCCAAAAGGAATATTTGGTCCTACATGTAGTATAGCGATTTTAAGTGTTTTTTTTTTTACACTAGTGATTCGTAAATACAGCCATAAGCATATGAAATCGTGATAAAGTACGCTAACAACTTATCTTCTCATATGAATGTTCTACTATAGTCTTTATGCCTCACATCACATTTCACTCAGCAAGTATACCCATTTAGTCTAGGAAATTGTCCTTCTCCAAGGACAAGAGAATCAAGACCTCTTTGAGACTTCAAAAGATGTTGTGTAGCATCCCCATTGTACAACAAAAATCGGTATTGACAAAGCTCGAAACAGGGATTCTGTTCACCAAAGAAACAGGGATTACGTTCACCAAAGAAGAAGAAAGAATCCCAGATTAACAAGAACTCAAAGGAAACTAGTGCTTTTCATCCATAAAACAAGTATCATAGGGCAATTAATTATTACAAGAATCCAAATTATAGTCATGGCAAGGAGCAAAAGTAAATCACATTAGACATCCATTCGGTCACTTCTTACAACCGCTTCTTCTATATGATTCAAACTACGAGTTCTCCAATGGCTCAAGGCCATTCGCCTCGGGAATGGCCGGTTTCTCACGCATCTCCACGGGAGTTGTGTGCACACTAAGCCCAATAACCACAATGTTGCTCCTTTCTTTTGTATACCCTGACCAAAACAATTGAAATAAAATTAGTGATCTCAACTTAGGAATCGATGTCACAATATATACTTTTAAACACGTGTTTTCTATTTGCATCATTGCTTGAAAAGGAAGAAAGTCACTCTCTATGAACATGCAGGATTGTTTTAAGCTCAACATATCTAAGAAGAGAGGGAAATAAGTAGTTCCACCTCAAAGGTGAAGAAAGGGGTACATCACCATAGGAACAAAATAAAATCCAAATTGCTCAAGCCCCATACTAGATTCTCAAGTTCAATCAAATCATTATGGTTTTAACCCAATTTGGACATTAAAACATCAAGAGAAATTACCTCTTTGAGCTTTCTTTGAGCTTAAAGACGACATTCAATCATCAAGAGAAATTGCTATTGAATTCAGGTCCATGGTTGTAGATGACAACTCTGCATTAAATTCACAATGAAAATAAGAATTGAAATATCAATTGTAATATTGAAAAATATAAATATTCCATGGTTTTTTCTCAAGCGACTCAAAATTTTCAAGTTCTTCTAAGTTCTCCTCAATCGATTGTGAAAGTGGTGCGGATCGTAGCCAATCTTGAGTACATATAAGAGCTTCTACCATTAGTGGAGTCAAAGAGCTATGAAATACATCAAGTACTCGACCCCGGTGCTGAATGCAGACTCTGATGCTACAGTGGAAATGGGCACGGCCAAAATATCTCGAGCAATAGAAGATAAGATAGGATATCTAGAAGAATTGACTTTCCACCAATTTAATATATCAAAGGTGGAGCTATATCGTTCACATCCTTCTTCTAAATACTTATCTAATTCAGATTTTTCTTCCACATATTCTGTCCCGTTTGGCTAAGATACATTGCAGTCATAATGTCCGCACCAACCACGGGAGACATTGAAACGTTCACTGTCCTTGTCCCCTTTAATCTCATGTTGCTTTGGGGGCATGTATCGGTGCGATATTGCTCAAATAATAACGTCAAAGATTTTGTCACTCTATCTCTCAAAGTTTCTGCCCGAGTTGCCGTCATACACTTTATTAATCATCCATTTCACATACTCCATCTTATGTCGAGGGTCAAGTATACATGCAATGAACCATGTGAGATTTATGTTGTTCACATTCCCAAAATATTTATTGAACTTGATCTTCATTCTCTTGGCTGTCTCTTGCAAACTCCTATCCTCATCCCCACAATATTTATCAATCATCATATAAATCCCATAGACATCTTTTGCCATATCATTGCAAGTGACGTAAGAAGAGCCCGATACTTTTAAAGTTGCATCATAAAACAACTTCAAGAAAGGAAGAAATCGACGGGCATAATCCCAATCATCATCAGTAGGCAACCCTCTCACCTTGGAAAGCTCTTCGGCAAATCTTCTATCTTGAATATCTAATGAGATGAAGGCATTTCGAAACTTCAAAGCCACTTCCAACATCAGGTATGTTGAATTCCACCGAGTCTCCACATCCAAACATACAAGATTATTGGAATCAATATTTTCCAAGCAGAATACACTCCTTAAACCGTTGCAATCTCGACGGAGAAGATCTCACATAATGTACAGCCGAGCGTATTCTAACAATAGAATCATCTATATCTTTCAAACCTTCTCTCACAATCAAACTGAAAATATGAGCACAACATCTCACATGGAGTAACTCACTTGATAATATCAGAGCATTCCAAGAGTTAAGTCTTTTCTTCAAGTATTGAACTCCCGAGTCATTGGAGCTAGCATTATTAATAGTGATAGAAAAAATGTCTTTGATCCCCCAACTAGTTAAGCATTTCTCAACTCCTTTCCCTATAAACTCAGCCGAATGTTCTGGGATTTGACAAAAATTCAAAATTTTCTTTTGCAACTTCCAATCAGCGTCTACAAAGTGAGCAGTAAGACACATGTAACTTAGATTTTGACATGAAGTCCACGTGTCAGTCGTAAGACAAACCCTTGGAGAAGTATCGGAAAAATATTTTTCAATTTGCTTCTTTCCTCCAAGTATAACTTATAACAGTCCTCCCTTAATGTGTTTCTTGAAGGGATTAAAAACTTTGGCTGGATTCTACTCACGAATTTCGAAATGCCTCAAGTTCCACAAATTTGAAAGGTAGTTCACCAATAATAAACATCGCCACTAAATCTTTTCGACTAGCATCTTGATCAAATTTCCAAGAACCAGCTGAAATAGAACTACTAACCCCAACAGATTCATTCGAGGCACTTCTTTGCCTTTTCTCCACGTTCGCATATGGATAATTCTTACATCTATTTAAATGATTATGCATCCCACTAGTCCCTTGAGCAGTAGAACAACCAATAATAGCCCCACAATATAGACATTCGGCTTTATCTTGGCTATTTTCTATCCTTTTGAAGTGTTCCTATACAATAGATCTCTGCCTCCTTTTATTTGTACCGCTAGATTCACTTACTAAAGATTCGCTCATTGTATGTTTGGCTTTGCAAATGATGTTACTGCCTTGACAGGAAGATCTACAAATGGCTTATCCTGAGTAGAAGAAAGAAACCCTTTTTAATGACGCAAGTCTTATGTAATGATGGTTAACTATTATAAGAATCCTGGGAATTCTCTACTAATGATGCAATGACAATTTGTTTGCAATAACTAGTATAGTCAATTATGAATAAACAAACAAGCAAACAAACAAAAAACAACAACAACAACAACTAAGCTTTATCCCACTAAGCGAGGTCAACCATATAAATAAATAAACATGTTTCCAGCTTAACCTTCGGGCAATTCATACCCGCCCCTATAGAGCTAATGAGTATCTTCTCAAGCAAACCAGATTCACAACTCGGAGCGTCCAGCCAATTTAAGGAGACAAAGTGATACATATAGAATCAGAATATCACTCACTCCCACAAATCATGATAACCACTGTTCTCTAGTTTCTTCATCAACCAATTTTACTACTCTTCCATTAACCAAGAGAAAACAACATGGAAACACAACAAATGAATAGCATGCGGCTGCCAAATTTATCTTACCACACGCCGAAGTATGGGCTCCAATGATGAGCAAAGTTTCTGCAAACTATCCACCTTGAGAGCTTCAATGACACTGCATCAATATAAAGGAACATTAATATATTTGCAATTGAACGATGCTCCTAAACAGAAAATTGAGAAGCGATAAAATTCATTATGCAGCATGTATGAATGACTTCTTTTGGAATTAACAGCCTATTGCATCAGCAGATGATGGGACTGGTTTGTCATATCACAGTTGTTCCTCATCCCGATGGAAAATGGAGTGATCAAGCATAGCAAGTATATGGATATCACTTTCCCACAGACTATAAAATCACAAGCAAACTCCAGACAGTGCCCCCAACTCTATCGGGTTAGTAACTTGTAAATTTCAGTATCCTATTGTCACGATTAAATTCATTTACTACCACAGCAGTTAAATCAGCTATATAGTCGAGCCAAACCTGCCAATGCCAACCGCATTAAAAGAAGTCACAGAACTTGGCCCCAAAAAAAAACCCCTTCGAAGAATGTTACAATGATAATGTTAGCAAGAAACAAGGACTCACAGATCAGCCAGAGGAACCATGCCATCAGAAATCAGCCCCTTTGCATCGGCCTGGAACTTCCATCAGAAATCCCACATATAACAACTGAATCGGCAAGTACCCAAAGTAATTCTCGACAACCTCCGTTTGTATTTTTCAACTAATAGAACCCTGCAGACTAGAAAAACTCCAGAAGTCGAGAGCACTTTCTCACTCCATACAATCAAATCGACAATAATTAAACGCCATTTTTGTTTGGCCAAAATTACCAAAAAATCGAATAAACCATTTGGCCAAATTGAAAGTGCTGTCTTGGTCTAGTAAAAAGCGGGTGAGAAAGTGAATGCGAATACCATGTCTTTTCTGATTAAAAATAGATACAACAACACTTAAACCCTCTAAATAAAAGAAAAAAAGTTGGAGGCTACTCAATTGCGAGACATGTAGATCACTCGATATGATGTCCGTCGTGACCATTTCACCGAGTAGATAGTCCACATGCCATTCTAACATGAACTAAATGTTAATTTTAACTACAGCAACATAGAGGCATCAACTCATGGATTGATATAACAAGTTAGGAATCATAGCTGATGCCATGAGGAAAGAAAATGATGAAACCGGTGCTCGTATATTCTTTCTACCACCTAAGATACATGTACTAAAAAGATACGGGGTCAATTGAATTTAGTTGCTTAAAATCATGTATCCCTTCTGGTTCTCACTGTCTATCCATGTATTGTCCAAGTGTAAGCGGATGTGAGTATGCATGTGCTAAAAGACATTTTTTTTGGAAGTCTTAAAGCCTCAAACTAAACTATTAGTTCCCATTGAATCTATGGAGGCATAGTCATTAACTAAAAGACCAGAGCATCCAAAACACAACTAATATAACAACATAACAGCGTTATGAATGACAAAAAGAACTGCTATTACTAATTCAGAGTTTTTGGACTACCGAGGCCAGAAGAAAAGACATTGAAATTGCCCTTTGAATTCCTAACCATGTAATAAAAGTCAAGCAACAGCAGCAAACAAACAGTTCGTGATGTTAATGCTCACGAATTCATTTGCAACGAGAATCATAGAAGATAAAGACAGAGATTACCGGTTGCCTCTCATTAGCCGCAGAGATGTTAGTACTTGGGGTAGAGACCAGAGCAAGCTCCCATCTAGTGGGATTGAAGTCTTTAGATTGAGTAGCACTAGAACCAAATGCTGAAGAAGCAGCACTGTCAACCCACCAAACTTCTCTCAAGCAAGCATAACAACAAAAAAGTAGACATGAGTCATACACAAAATGCTTACCAGGTTACGAGGGAACTATTGCCAAGGCTAAAGCATTCTTTTCCTCAATGGAAGAAGCATCGGGTGCATCAAAACCAAGTCCCCGAAAGGCCAAAGAAATAAAGATCATACGCAAATAATTTTACACTGAACAACCATCAAGATACACCATAAAGTTAATGCTCATACCAGCAAATCTCCCCTACAATGTTAACGTTGTAGCTCATCACCGCTACAATGTTAAACAAGGATGAACTACACTGAACATGAAAGAGGACCTAAAAATTCCCACCAAGAAAACCAGAAAACAGCATCGCCGGAACTTCCATCGAAATCCCACATACAACAACCGAATCGGCAAGTACCCAAAGTAATTCTCAACAACCTCCGTTTGTATTTTTCAACTAGTAGAACCCTACAGACTAGAGTCCGAAGTCCGTGCACTATCGAACGAAGAAAAGTAAAATTCCGAGCATGCTACTTCTCAGGCGAGTCTTCCACCACACATCAATTCACTACGCAAGCCCCCAACATCGATTCTCACTTACCCTTGAGCTCGATTGGCCGGTCACCCACGATTCGCGGCGAAAGACCTCGCATCTAGTCACAACTACACACCCTACAAACTATCGAATCGACAATCGAACGACTCCTCATCCGATGGAAACAGCAATCGACGCTCAAAATTCGACGTGGCACGGGAGACGGAAATGTAGGGACAGTGGAGATCCGGCAGAGAGAGAGAGAGAGAGAGAGAGAGAGAGAGAGAGAGAGAGAGAGAGAGAGAGAGAGGAGGGAGGACTTACATGGTGGGAGAATCGGAGGGACGGTGGCGAGGCCTCTTCCTTCTTAGAAGCCGTCGCCGTTGAGAGAACTCGGACGGGAACCGAAAAAACCAAGACGACACAAGAGGACTCGAGATGGGAGTTGGGAGAGAACCGATAAAAAAATTTTCAGTTTTCGGTTTGCGGTTCGGTTAACCGATAAAACCGAACCGATAAAAAAATTTCAAATTTTGATGAAAACTGAATCGAAAACCGAACCGAACTGAAAAAACCAAAATTTTCGATTCGGTTCAGTTCGGTTCGGGTTCGCGGTTCGGTTCGATTTTCGGTTCGGGTCTTGACACCCCTACTTTGTGGCACTCCTTTCTTCTTCTCCGGTGCTTTTGATGGTAGTTTCCCACCTAGCTTAAAGCTCATGACCAAATTTCCGTTTCTATATTTTTCTATTTTTTTGTTTATCGAAACAGATTTGGGACAAAAATTTGCTTGATAATGCAATTTTATTTTTCTATTTTTGAAACAGATTTCTATTCTAGAATTAGATTTGGAGCAAAAATTAGAAGTTAAAATTTTTAACTTTTCTATTTTTGGAACAGGGAATGAGAAATCAAAATTTTTCTCATTGTTCACTCTCGTTACCGTCTGTTGCCCACTTGCCGCATGTGGAATGCTGGCCACCCGCCGCGCTTGCTGGCCACCGCTGCCATTCGTTGCCGGCCGCCGGCCACGGACATCGGCCGCCGGCCACTGCACTCTGGCCGCTTGTTGCCAACTGCCGGTTGTCGGATGCCGGATGCCCACAAGTCGTTGGTTGCTCATCACCAATCATTGGATGCCAAAGGCTCATCACCAAGCGCCGGATGTTCGTTGGCGACCATCCGCCGCTACCACAAAGCCGTCGGATGTTGGCCGCTCGCCACCCACCGGGACTCGGCCACTAGCCACCTATCGCCGGACTCTAGAAGTTAGATGTCGACATCGAACTCGGACGTTGGACGTCGGTTGCCGGGCCGGATTTTGGTGTCGACTTTGGACTTGGGCCGCCCGTGGTTGGTCATCGAACTTGGCACCGGATGCCGAACTTCGAACTTCAGTTGACCATCGCCGGTCACCGGACTTGGTGCCGAACACCGAACTTCAGACTTTGGCCGCCCGTTGCCCGTCATCGAACGCCGAATATTGCTCACCGAATGTCGGACTCGACCATTGGACGCCGGTCATTGCCGTTCCTAGAAATAAAAATTTTATTCTGTTATCAAACGAATTTTTATTTCAGAAATAGAAATTTTGAATTTTTATCGAACGCATTTCTTTACTTAAAAACTCGTCCATGGAATAGAAATTGATTTTGTTCCGGAAATTTTGTCATGCGCACCCTTAGTTTCTACTTTTTGCCTCGCATTGCTTATAATTTCTTACAAAAAAGAAAAAGAAAAAAAGAAGCAAATTACAATGATTTTTTAATATTTAAATTAAATTATGGATACCCAACTATTTGAAAAGTTTACAAAATAGGAGAAGCACGATCGATAAAAGAAAGTTTTTAGAGGATATATCAAGCTCACCATGTTGCACGAAAAAGGGGATTTAATCTCAAGATCACGACCAACCTTTAGCTATATTATAATAATACTTTTTCTTTATAATCTCAAGACATGAAAGCAGACGCTCGACTATCTACACACACATGAAACGCGTTATATGTCCTGTATCAGTTAAGTCCGCGCATTTAGTCTATACGAGTGGGCAATTGAAAGCACTTTGTGTATGATTGCTGCAATTTATACAATTCATCCCTGATATCCAAGTTGGAAACTCTCCCCACGCCTAACTAAATATTGCTAGGTCTGGAGGATCACGTTATAAGAATTTTAGTTATGTGTCCTTGAAAAACTATTGAGTAACCTTAAAGTCGGCAAGGGAATTTTATCCACTTTCAATAGTCGAAAGTTCAAATCTATTGGGAGCACTTTAAAGGTAGAATCTTGAATGAATTAGGTTGATACGGGAAAACATGCACTAGACTAGTTCGAGATTTACAAAGAGTTGAACTAGACACCACCACCTAACCGTGGGCAGCTGTGTTGGTACTAGAGTCTCTCATTCATCACTGAGGTTGAGAGTTCGAATCGTTGCGTTGTTAACATGTTGTAAATGGAGGGCCATGGTATTAAGGTCTTGTGCTAGTTTCCCTCGAGTTATAGGCATCGATCCTAAGGTGCTATCGGGCACTGGCGGGCCTTGTGACCCCGCAAGGGGGGCTCGGGCGGATTTCTCGATTATCAAAAAAAAAAAAAAAAAAACTAGACACCACCCAACCCTTGTCGGAACAAAAGATTTGCACAAGCTGGAAATCCAAACTCCATTCGGAAAAAAAAAAAAAAAGCCTTGCCCAATAAAATATTCGAACTCTCCCTCGGCACATGGATGATAAAGAAATAAGGCACAAGGGCTAGAGAAGAGGGAGATTGGTCCTTGAGTTTGATTAACGTGACGCGAACGGAATCTCTTTATTTGTTCTGCTGAGAAAATAAAAAATGAAATCTGCAAAATCTGTTCGAAAATAGAGAACGAAAAATCTAATAATCTTGTTCGGATTTTGATCATACGTTAGATTTCGGTAGACCAAGGGGATCCAAGTCGTTCGATCCAATTGAACTTATTTGGTGGTTTGAGCCGGGTTTTTGAGCTTGCGATACATCCTTTGCCCACGGGTCTCATATGGGACCCACATTGATTTGATGCTGCTCCATTTAGGCTAAATCTATATTAAAATAATAAGGAATGATAACTATTTTATTGAGCACGGTCATTTAAATCATTAAGTTATGTAGACTTCATCGTGAAATCGACGTAATTAATGGTTTAGACCGTGTGAATTCAAGTGATTTATTGATCGTGTTAAATATGCATAGACAACCACTGGGATTCGCGGTCAAAGGGCCACCCTTCCAACATAGAAGGGGGAGGTGAGGGGTTCAAATCCCCACATTCTCGGGGGATGGGGTGATGATGCGTAAGTTTGAAGTGGATTCCGACTCCCACGCCCTGCAAGAGGCATGGCAAAAGTCCGAGAGTGAGTGTAGAGTAGGCATAGAGTAGAACTGAAAAAAAATGGGTTTTACACTCCATTTAGGCGAAATGTAAAACCATTCAAAAGTCGACACGTGGACTCCACATGTAAATCAAGTCCCACGGTTCAATGATTCAAAATTTGTGTCTTCCCCCTCTGCTCTCTCTTGTAGCCTTGGCTCACCTCTTTGCACACACGCTCTGACGCTTTGTATCCTAGGAGTGTGTATGGTCTAGGTAGACAGTTCTCAGCCTAGAACCAGAAACCGCCTACTAAGGACCGGTTTCAATTTTTTGGAACCGGGAACCACCCGTTAGGTGCGTGGATCCACCGAGAACCGGACTACGGTCCGGTCCGGTTCCGAGTGGATCTATGGAACCGGTCTCACCAATAATAATATCATTTTCCAAATCCCGCAATGAATACTCTTTATATTGAGTAATATGTTTCTTTAAATTGAACTGCTTAATTAATGGTACCATTTTTCCTTATTTTATTGGAAAACACTACCAAAGAAGAGAAATATGTTTTTTTTTTTTTCCTATTTTTGAATCATTTCAGTTGAAATCTAAAATATTCTTTAAGTTCAAGGTTTTGGATGATTATTATATGTAGATCATCTTTTCCTTTATCCCTAACAGTGCTTAATCTCTTACAACATTTGCGTTACTGAATTCTTTTCTGTAGAAATAATTCCACCGATACTTCACATATTCTTGAACACACTGTCCTATGTGAGTCTGGAAGTATCCTTTGAAAGAGCCATTTGTTGAGTTGCTGAAAAGCAGCTTACACACTTTACAAAATTCTTATAAAAACATGGAAACCGTGAGATGAGATGGAGCCATAAAATTTAGGTTTGCTAATTAGTAATTTCAAAATTTATTTTAATATTAAAAATTAATATTGCAACATCCTGGATTTTTCATTTCTGATTTAAATTAAATTAATGGGGCATTTCATCGACGCGTTTATAAGGGTGTTCTCTGAGTTGATCACCCTCGAGATAACTAGACTATCTGGGAAAGCCATTAAGGAATTTTAATGCAATAAACTTGAGAATTCAACCAGGAATTAGCTACTCGACTATTGTTGACACCTAAGTTTTGACGATTCGGTCATTCATTTATTGTATAAAAAGTTATGGGTTAATTTTATCCCTAAAAAAATATTAATTGCATAGCATATTAATTTATGTGTATTTGTTTTTAATTTGCATTTTGTGCATTTATTTATTAGACCGGTGGTAGATGGGTTGGAATTAGTGTTTCGAGCTTTAATTTAGCAGGCTGGATTAATCCCATGGAGTGAGCAAGATTGGCCCAAAAATTAACGATAAAAAATCTCGAGAAAAATAGGTGGCTCCGCCTCGGGTAGGCTTGATCCTTTGAGGAGAGGTCAGGAGTTCGAAGCCCTTGCAACTTGCGTTGCAAAGGGGCTGGTGGGCTATTAGATGATTGACGCGTGGCACCGGGGGTGGTGGTTTCCTTGCTAGTGTCACCTAGGGGTTTACGTGGCGGTTGTCGGCCAAAGTGGTTCCTCCAAAGACAAAAAAAAAAAAAAAATCTCGTGAAAAATAGAAATTTGAAATTTTTTTAGGATATGATGAATTTTTTTATATAGGGCAAATGTGAGAAGTAAATGTTGCGTTTGGAAAAAGAATCTTTGTGGATATGAATTTGGAAAAAATTAAAAGCCTAATCCTTGGCCTATAAAAAGTTGTTTGAGTAGGGTTTTTGGGAGACCACACATATTAATACATATGGCCACATGAGAGTTTTTTCTTGATTCCATTGAAGAGGCTTCTCTTCGTTCTAAGGAAAAATAACATGAAAAAGTCAAAAAAAGAAAGAGCGAAAAAACATGAAAATGTCAAAAAGAAAGAGTGAAAGAAGAGAGAAAGCGACGTGAACAGAGGGAAAAAGGGGAAAAAGCCGGCGGGAGGGAAGTGACAGAGCAGCAGAAAGAAGAGAAAAAGAAAAGGAAAAGAAGAACATGGCTTCTTCTTCGTGCAGCCCCGCCGGTTCCTCGCTGCCCCTCGCCGTAAGCTCCGAACGTCGGCGTCTTGCGCCGCCAGCACCACCGCCCCGTGCCGACGCTCGCTCCACCTACTGTTGCGCTCTACTCCTCCCCTGCTCCGTTCAAGCGGCTGCGACGCCCTTGACGCCGAGCTTCTTCACGCCCAATCGACACCGCGACCCATCTGCTCTCGCGGCCTTGCCAATCGATGCCGCGGCCCGACGACCCACGATCCGCGCTCCAGCTCTGTCACCCCCGGAAACCGCCGCTTGCGACGCCGCCACCGCCCGCTCCGACCAACGACCGAGGCCTCTACCCGCCTGCTCCCGCCACTAGATCCGAAGCTCGAGCGACTCGCCTCGTGCCCGAGCCTTTTGCGGGCGCCGTGCTCGCAACCCTCTAACTCGACGCCCGCCTTTTTTGTGGATACGTCCGCTGCCCCTCCGAGTGAGCTAGTCACGGCAGCTCGCTCCTCGCCGCTTTGCCGTCCCCTTGCCGAAGTCCCGCGCCGAAGCTCCGACAACCGCGACCGGCGGCGACGAGAACCAACCACAAGCCGCACGAGCCCAAGCCTTACTTGAAAAAAAAGAAAAAGAAAAAAATCAATTTAGGTAGTTTTCCCCTTTATTTATTTATCTTATTTTATTATTTTTGTTATTTTACTTTATTTGTTCTTTTTAGTACAATTATTTCTTGATGCAATGATGAATTATCCGACATGAAATAACCACCCGTGGTGGTGGCGTAGTGGTTGGACGGTTCCTTTCGCGAGAGGTTCGGTGTTCGAATTCCTGCGTTGTCTGCCTTATTGGAAATGAACCCACGACTTACTCGGGGAGCAAGGGTGGTGGTGACTCTACTCCCTCTAGGGTTCACTCCAATCGCAAAGCGGCACATGGAGGTTCCCTGGGTTACCAAAAAAAAAAAAAAATTATCCGACATGAAATAGCTTGTGAAATTTGTGATTGTCGGTCCGATTTTCGTGCACGAAATTCGACTCGCAATCACTTAAAAAAATCGCTAATCTGACGCTCAAGATTCAATTCGCGATTTATGTAAAATTGGCCAACTCGATCTCATGCGCGAGATATGGCTCGTCAATTTGGGTATCGACATTGCTTGATTTGCTGTCGTGTCACTTAAGTTAATTTTCTTTAAAAAATAAAAAATGTATGTTTAAAATAGGTTTATTCCCTGTTTTAGGGTTTACATATTTAGAATAGGAATTTTAATTCGAATTTTAAAAAAAAAAATAAAAAATAAAAAAATAAAAAAATAAAAAAATAAAAAAAGTCAAAAATAAAATCAATTAATTTAGGTTGCTATTTTTTTTTTTTTAAAACTTGGATTGCATGTTTAATTATTTGGCAATTATTAATTTCGAAAAAAAAAAGGAAAAAAGGAAATACACAAAAAATCATCATGCATATGTCATGTAGAATTAGTGCATCTTTTGTATGTCATTGCATATTAGGGTAAAATTGCACTTAGTTTAATTTTAGATGATTTTTTTCTTAATTTCTTATAAGTTTAGATATTAGATAGATTGCATTTTAGGATTATTTGGGTTAAGATAATATTTTAGTTTAAATTAGGATTTAGCTTAACCTAATTTCTAATGCAAATTGAATAGAATCTTAATCTAGTTAGATAATTTTCACATTTTTCCAAATTCCGAATTAAAAAAAAAAAAAAAAACAAAAAATATCTTAGAATAAATTAGTTCCATTCTCTAGGATAGATTGCATTTTTTTTTTTAAGGAAAAATAAAAAAATGTCATGTAAATGTCATATATGATTAGATTCATGAAATGCACGTCATTTAGAGATTGTTATTAGGTCCATTTAATTAGAAATTGCATGTTATTAGAATTAGGTCATTTAGTTATATTGTATTGCATATTGCATGATTTTCATTAAATAAGTGAAAAAAAAGATATTGCGTGTTAATTAGAAATCATATCTAAGACTGGCGATGTGAATTTCGATCTAACAACGTAAATGCTTTTTTTTTTTTTTAAATTTTTTATGATGACCCGGGAACCCCGTATAGCCAGCCGGTGAGGTAAACCCGGGGTGATGCTAGCTAAGGACCCACCACCTTGACGTCACACTTAAGATCCTGTGGCTAGCGGGATTCGACCTACTCTCCTCCTCGCAAAGGATCATGGGAGTCTTATCCAACTGGGCCACCGCAAGTGGTGGTATGCGAGATGCTTTCATTGCTATGAGGTAAGTCCTGCAATTTATTTATTGCTTTACTTGGGTGTTAAATTGGTAATTTGCGCACTGGCATGATCACTTCATATGTTAGGGAAATAGATTTAAAATCAATTTAAGCTGCCTGCAAAAGCATTTTTAAAAATAAAAGAATGATACCGAAATTGCATTAGAGAAACTAGTGTAACCAACTCCCGTACCTAGAGTCTCGATTCATAGGAGTAAAGTAAAACTCCCGTTACTTTACTTGGGTTTCTAATCGATTTACTAAAAAATAGATTAATGGCGACTCCTAAATAAAATTTATCTGTATGTTAAGAATCTAAACATAAGTCGTGAATTGGTATGGGCTTGGGAGAGCCCAAGTTAGGTCTAGGCTTAATAATCCATTAGCCAAACTTTTAGTGGTTTACACCCGAAAATTTGGTTGCGACAACCGTGCTCATTTGCTGAGATCATTATGGCACAGTAAAGTTCGATTGTAAATCGAGATAGGTCAGTTTGACTGAAATATGTGGTTAAACATGGGTGATTCCACTAAATTGCAAAATTCTCGTCGATTGACATTAGGTTGATTTTTCTATTGTTTTAGTACCATGTGTTCGTAATTGAAACCTTGAGATTTTCATGACAACCGAGAGTCGCCAATGTGTCGAATGGGTTCATTATGGCCCAAAGAAAATCGATCATGAGTCATTTGCACTAAAATTTTTGAAAGTTGCCCGGTAGCCTAGGTTACGCTAAAATCACATCGAGTTGAAATTAACCACGAATTTGAATTTGATTTCATAAATTGAAAGGCTTGTCATGTCATACTAGGAACGTTGACTCATCTTTCGAGGAATTTTCGGTGAGTTCGGGATTTTTACGGAAAATCGTTTCGGACGATCGGAAAACGAATGAAAATTCGGATTGGCCAATTTGAAGGAATTGTTGGCGTCTAGTGTAAGTGAACTAGTGACAAGAAATTTTGTGGGCTTTTTCCTCAACGAATCAGACCTTAATTAGAGAAGTTTGTTCGAAAATCGGATTTCGAGAAAAAATGAAATAAAATTTAGAATTGAAGGAAATGACCTTTTTGTTGCTCGAGATTTGTTGTTTGAGGGAAATTCGAAGCAAATAAAGCAAGTGAGGATCAAGTACTTTAGCATGGAAATTTTCGGGGACCTATTTGGACTAAACAAGAGCAAGTGGGACCAATAAATTTCAATTATAGGATTTCCTTTAAGTTTCTTTTTATTTTCCTAAATCCCCCTTTTGGCCGCACACCTTCTCTCTCTCTCGCCGTGCGAACCCTCCCCATGTCGATGTCCCCTCTCACTGCCTTGTCTCACTTTTCTCTCTTCACCTTTGGGGATAAGTACACTAATGGTGCCATAAGTTGTGTGTACGACGCTCATTTTGATGCCAAAAGTTTCTGTCGGATCACTTAAGTGCCAAATCGGAGGAAAAACGATCACTTTGGTGCCACCGGCGAAAGATTCCGGCCAAAATTAATACGTGACTTTTTTTTAAAAAAAAAATCGATAGGCCTTTAAATGACGTCGTTTTCGGTCCTCCTTAAGAAAACGACGTCGTTTTGCCGTCCTACATGGATGGCTTCATGGAAACAACGCTGTTTAGCTCACATGGGATTGAAATTAGGGTTTCCGCCGCTCGGCCACCGTCGTTTGCCCGCCGTCGCTCGGCCACCGTCATTTGCTCGGCCACCGTCACTCAACCACCATTGTAGTTGCTCGACCCGTGTGAGTGAGGAGAGATTGAGATTGTTGCAGGAAAAATCGTGAGGAGAGATTGAGATTGTTGCAGGAAAAATCGAAGGCAAGGGTGGAGGAGGAGGAAGAAGATGGGTCGAAGGTGCTGCTGGTGTGTTGCTGCTGTTGGTGCATTGCTGGTGTCGCGCTCTTTGGTGTGCCTGTCGGTCTTTATTCTTTGGTGCCGTCTTGGTGCCGTTGCTGGTGTGGGTCTTCGAGGAGAAGAAGACACGAAGACAAGCCTCCCGCTCTCTCAATTTGCGGATTAGGGTTTCAAAGTTGGGAAAGATGCCAAACGGCATCGTTTTGGTGTTTGGATGCTGACTCAACTCTCCGACGAGCCACGTCGGCTTCAAAAATTAATAAAAAAAGGCCACGTCAGATTTCCGGCCAATTTTGTCGGCGTTGGCACCAAAGTGAGCATTTTTCAAATTTTTTGGCACTTAAGTGATCCGACGGAAACTTTTGGCACCAAAGTGAGCGCCGTACACAACTTATGGCACAATTAGTGTACTTATCCCTCACCTTTGACTTTGCTTGAGTCATGTTTATCTTCTTTTTTTGTTCTTTTACCGACACAATCAGCCCCTTCAATCCCTCTATCTCGCATTCGCTCACCCCCTTCGGCGACTTCATTTCTTTTTTTCTCCTCTTCGTGCGCTTGAACATTGCCGCGGCCCGCTCGATCTTCGTCCAACTCACGTCTTCGTTCAACAGCCCGTTGAAGCCACAAACCCAGCCCTTCTCTCCGCGTGAAATCAGCCACGCGAAGCAGCCATCAGCCATGGAAAATCCAGCAACCTCGTGAGCCTCGCGGGCCAATTTTCGAGCCTAATTTGTGCCTCGTTGGTGTCGCCGATTTGGAGCTTTTCGTTCCTCATCGCGTCTCCGTTAATTTGATCCGAGCGGATCGCAAAACAAGTGAGTTTAACTCACTAATCCTCGCTTAGTAAGTTAATGATGCTTAAGGATTGATTAGATTATATTAAGTATGGTTTCGGTGGATAGTTATATTAGATTAGTGAATTTAATTAATTATCGATGTATGTTAGGTGGATAGTTAATGCAATTAGCGAGTAGATAGGCTCTAGTATTTATTTAGTGAGTCTCGAAAATTTTCCAGGGCCGTTTCGGTATTTAATTAGATTTTTCGGGCCTAAGTGTGAATTTTTAGTATTTAATAATTAATTTTCGAAATTAATTAGTTAATTAATTATTTTCTAGAAAATTAGACTGGGATAGACGGTGATCGGAATTTTATGCCGATTGTGATGGTGTGATTAGATTATTTTTCTGGATGTTAATTTGTGCTGATTTCGAGTGATTTGTGATTTTGGGAAATTATTCCAAAAATAATTAATTTCAGTAATTAATTATAAAATCACTAGGCATCGATTTACAGCGCCAAAAATGAGTTTATGAATTGAGGAAATTGGTGGGATTTTCAAGTGAGAAAGGTATTGTATTTTGGCTAGGGCCGACCGTGTACCACACACGATATTTTATCGGGAATGATAAAAATAGTGATTTAATTAAATGATAATTTTCAGCATACTATGAAAGTATGGCTGGCAGTTTCTGGTGAGCATATATATAATTTTCAGCATACTATGAAAGTATGGCTGACAACTTCTAGTGAGCATTTATATAATTTTCAGCATACTATGAAAGTATGGCTAGCACTTTTGGTGAGTATATATATAATTTTCAGCATACTATAAAAATATGGCTAACAGCTTCTAGCGAGCATATATATATATAATATTATCTCAGTATTTGAGGCAGCTTCTAGCGGGTTATACTATCTATTATTGGCTTAAAGTGAGCAGTCTTGGACTATGATCGGACTCATAGATAGTATTGATTAAGATGACCGGGGAATGGTCATGTTTACATGTAATTGACTGGGTTGATTGATCAATGATTCGATCTGAATTCTTGATTGATGTGATGATGTGATTCAATGATTGTTTATTGAATTGAGTTGCGGAGGAAGGAACCGAGGCCAATGTAAGCCCTCTGATCCGTGGTTGTGCCTAGGTAGCCCTTAGGGCAGATTTTCTTCCTAATCAAGTCTTGGGGGGTTGAACTTGCCGAGACATCGTCTCACTAGTTATTGTATAACTATTTTCAGGTCCCTAGTTGATAGCGGTGGAGGACCCAAGACTCGAAGTTTAGAAGGTGAAGCCCGAAGAATCGGCGATCTTGTCTGTCTAGTTAGTCATAGGACAATTCTCTTTTGTTGAAAGCCAATCCCTTTTTGTGGGCTTCTGTGTATAAACCCATGTGTTTATAAAAATGTATTTTATGAAAAATTGGCCCTACTTTTCTATCCCATCTTGTTGTTGTTTGGGGATTTATTAATTGCTTCTGCATGTGTATTAAAATGAATGAATCGGCGATGCGTCCTGGGACGTCGCTTTTAATCGACTAACTCGGGATGGACGTGTGCCCAAAGATTGGAGCGTGACATCCTAATTTAGTGGTATCAGAGTATGGTTTAGGATTGAAGTGATAAGGTGCGATGAATTATGGGATAGTAGTAGGAATGGCCTTTAAAATTCATGCTACTGGTGCATGTCTATGATAATTGTTTGTTGAAATTGCTCAGCTTCTAATTTAGTGTTGAATTGGAAGACATGTTTAGTAGAAAGCTTGTAAGATGAGCGACTAGGAGCCGAGGACTCCTAGGCAAAGGACCTTATCTTCGGTGACTTGGGTTAGGACCCCGACAAGGGTCTAAGTGGCCAAGGTAGAGAGTAGGTTGAGGCCAGCACAAGTGGAGTGGCACCACCTCTCGTTGGTGCTGGGGCAGTAGCCTTAGGTGATCAAGGAACCATTGGGATCGCACAGGCATTGGACACCATGCGAGAGATGATGGGGCAACAAGCCCTGAATTAAGTAGCCGCTTCACCGCTGTCATTGCAGCCGCCGCTCTTGTCCCGCCAATGCTGTTGTTGCAGCCGCACCTGCTGAGGTTTCGCTAGGAATCGTGGTCACTCGGAGACCGATTCATAAGTTGGTAGAACAATTCTTAAAATTAAATCCATCAAAATTTATTGGGGTAGGAGACCCCGAAGTCGTTGCTTTGTGGATCCAAGGACTTGAGAAGACCTTTGAATTGTTGATGTGCAATGAGACAGAGAAAGTTGTTCTTGCAACCTACTAGCTGGAAGGAGTTGCAAATACCTGGTAGAGAACTACCCAAGGAGCGGTATTTTCGGAAGGTGTCATCCCGAGTGGAACGCATTTATTGAGGCCTTCAATGATAAATACTTCTTAGAGACTGCTAGAGAGATGAAGATGACAAAGTTTCACCGCCTTCGCCAAGGCTCCATGTGTTGATCGTATGAGGCAAAGTTTGCTGAACTATTGCAATATGCTCCTGAGCAAGTTAAGAACCCGATGTATCAAGTGAGAAGATTTAGGGACAGACTCAGGCCGGAGTTGAGGAGTTCGTTGATCATGCTCAATCTGAGGAATTATAATGACCTGTATGAGAGGGTCTAGATGATTGAGAGGGATCAGAATGAGAGAGCCGTCGCATCTGGATTGTGGTTCGGCTCTAGTAGAGAAGGGATCCGACATAGGAAGAGGCCTATGATCGAAGGAAGATTTCACATTCCGCCTAATAGGAAGGGTGGAATTGGGAAGACAGGACCTAGTCAGAATGGCCTGTGTCGCTTCTGTAGAAGGTGACACGGTATAGCCCCGTGCCCTCGAAGGACGGGTGCTTGTTTCGAGTGTGGTCAACATGGTCACATGGCCGGGGATTGTCCTAGATGACCAAGGGGACAATCGCAGTTGCCATCGCCACCACCACCACAAAGGGGATAGATCAGAGGGTATGCACCTCAGAATGCTCTACAAGGAGGACAGCTCAAACCCCTAGTTCAAGGCATGGTGTATGCCATCACACAAGGTTAGGCAGACGTTGCGCCTAACGTGATTACAGGTATGGTTTCGTTGAACGACCATCCTGCTTGTGCTTTATTCGACCTAGGAGCGACTCACTCTTTTGTTGCTGAGCGATATGTTAAGTTGTTAGGATTAAATCCTATATTATTAAGGTCGGTAGTTTGCATATCTACACCATTAAAGGATAAAGTGATAACTGCTTTGGGTTATTTTGGTTGCAAATTAGAGATTGGTGAGTGAGAGGGAAAAATAGACTTGTTAGTCTTAGCCATGTATGACTTTGATTTGATAATTAGCATGGACTAGCTCACCAAGCAACGAGCTAAAATGGACTACTATTGCAAAGCGATTCAGTTTGACCCATTAGAGGGTAAGAGCTTCGAGTTTGTCGGGAGTCGAGGAGGACCCTCGATTACCTTGATCTTGTCACCTGAAGCAACTTGTCTGTTAGACGAGGGTCGTCAAGGTTACTTGGCAACTCTCGTGGATACGACAGTTGAGGAGCTGAAGATGGAAGACATCGCCGTGGTACAAGAATTTCCAGATGTTTTCCCGAAGGAATTGCTAGGATTATCGCCAGAGAGAGAAATCGAGTTCGTGATCGAGCTAACACTCGGGATAGAGCCAATCTCTAAAGCTCCTTATCGGATGGCATTATCTGAATTGAAAGAACTAAAGGTGCATATGCAAGAGTTATTGGATAAGGGATTTATTCATCCCAAAGTGCATCACCTTGGAGAGCACTAGTTCTATTTGTGAAGAAGAAAGATGGTTTGTTGCGCTTATGCATTGACTATCGCTAACTCAATCAAGTAATGATCAAGAACAAGTATCCACTCCCAATGATCGATGATTTATTCGATCAATTGCAAGGAGTGTCGATATTTTCAAAAATTGACTTAAGGATAGGATATCATCAGCTGAGGATCAGGAAGGAAGACATTTCTAAGTTAGCATTTTGTACTCGGTATGGTTATTATGAGTTCACGTAATGCCATTCGGGTTGACAAATGCTCGAGCTGCTTCATGGATTTGATGAACCGAGTATTCAAGGAATATCTAGATCAGTTTGTGATTGAGTTCATCGATGATATTCTAGTGTATTCGAGAAGTGACGAAGAGCATAAGAGTCATCTGAGATTAGTGCTACAAAAGCTGAGAGTCCATCGCTGTATGCTATGTTTAGCAAGTGCGAGTTTTGGTTGACTCGTGTCGCTTTCTTAGGTTACGTGATTTCAGGTGAAGGAATCTCTATGGACCTGAGCAAGATAGAAGTTGTGATCAATTGGCCAAGACCGACTATAGTGACAGAAATTCGAAGTTTTTGGGTTTGGCAAGTTATTACAGATGGTTTATGGAAGGGTTCTCATCATTAGCGTCGCCACTGACAAGACTCCTGAAGAAAGAAGAAAAATTTGTGTGGACAGACAAATGTGAGCGTAGTTTCCAAAAGTTGAAGCAAAAATTGACTACCGTACCTATGCTGACCATCCCGTCTCGGTCCCAAAGGATTCGAGATCTATAGTGATGCGTCGTTCGAGAGGATTGGGTTGCGTGCGATGCAACATGGTAGAGTTGTTGCATATGCCTCTCGTCGCCTGAGACCTCATGAGCAGAACTATCCTACGCATGACTTAGAACTTGTGGCAATTATTTTCGCCCTTAAGATTTGGAGACACTATTTGTGCGGGGAAAGATTCCAGATTTTCACGGACCATCAAAGTCTCAAGTATCTATTCTCTCAAAAGGAGTTGAATATGAGACAACGCCGATGGATGGAATTCGAAGGACTACGACCGTGATATTTTATATCACCAAGAAAAGGCGAATAAGGTTGCCGACGCTTTGAGTCGAAAGTCTTCAATTGCGCATATACCAATTAAGGAGTGGAATTTAATTGAGAGAGCTTGAGATTCGGTATTCAAATTTGAGGTATGCCACATTTCAAGTCTTATGGCCACCTTCGAATTGAATTGGATGTCCAGATCAAGATCAAGTTACTCCAATTGATAGACCCCGATGTTCAGAAAATTCTACAAGAGAAAAGAAAAGTTGACTTTCAGATTTCCGAGGATGGAACACTAAGATTCCGAGGACGTTTGGTTGTACCTAACGATATGGAGCTTGGAGAGGATATTCTATCGAAGCACATCATAACAGTTATAACATTCATCCTGGTAGTACCAAGATGTATTAGAATCTCGTCAACACTATTAGTGGTTAGGTATGAAGGCGGACATTGCCAAGCATGTCACCAAGTGTTTGACATGTCAGCAGGTTAAAGCTCAGCATTGCAAGCCGGAAGGACATCTGCAATCTCTCGAGATCCCATAATGGAAATGGGAGCATATCACGATGGATTTCGTGACCGAACTACTGAGGAGTCAAAGAGGAAATGATTTGATTTGTGTGGTAGTTGATAGACTAACAAAATCAGCTCACTTCATTACGGTTCGGAAAGACCTAAGTCGGATAGGCACGCAGACCTGTATGTGTGTCAGGTAGTTTGAATGCATGGAGTGCCGGTTATGATAACCTCAGATAGAGACCCGAGGTTTACCGCCGCCTTTTGGAAGAGCTTACAAAGTGCTATAGGTACAAAGCTGCAATATAGTATGGCATATTATCCTCAGACGGATGGCCGCCCGAGAGGACAATTTAGACTCTCAAGGACATGCTGAGAGCTTGTGTGCTAGATTTTAAAGGAAGTTGGGAAGAACAGCTTCATTTGGTGGAAATTGCCTACAACAATAGTTATTAGCAGAGTATTCAAATGGCTCCTTTTGAAGTGTTGTATGGTAGAGTGTGTAGGACACCAATGTGTTGGGATGAAGTTGGCGAAAGAAAGATTACGGGCCCAAAGTTAGTTCGGAGTCGAGATGCCGTTGCGGTGATCAGAGGCAGACTTAAGACCGCTCAGAGTTGACAAAAAAGTTACGTAGATAAGCACCGGAGACCATTGGAATTTCAAGTTGGTGATCACGTTTTTCTGAAGGTGTCACCAATGAGGTGAACTTCGCACTTTGATAAGAAAGGAAAACTGAGTCCGAGGTACGTAGGTCTATTTGAAATTCTAAAAAGAATCAGGACCTTAGCATATCGTTTTGTGTTGCCACCGAGACTGGCACAAGTGCACGACGTCTTTCACGTGTCGATGTTGAGGAAGTACGAGCTCGACTCGACCCACGTGCTCAATTTTGAAGAATTGGACGTGGATGACCGAGGTCATATGTTAAAAGCTTGGTTCAGTTTGTGGATCGAAAAGAGTAAGTTCTGCGTACTAAGACCATCTCGTCGGTCAAAGTGGTTTAGCAACACCATAGTACTGAAGGAGCAACATGAGAGGCTGAAGAGTTGATGGGCCGTTTGTACCCCCACCTTTTTGCTTAAGTATTGTAATGGTTGAAATTTTGAGGACGAAATTTTTATAAAAGGGAAAGAGTTGTGACATTCCAGATTTTTCACTTCGCTTTCACTTAAATTAATCGGGCATTTCATCGACGCGCCTATAAGGCTGTTCTCGAGACCCGATCACTCTTGAAATAACTATATTATCCGGGAAAGCCATTAAGGAATTTTAATGCAATAGACTTGAGAATTCGACCAGGAATTGGTTATTCGACTGTGCTTATTTGCCGAGATCATTACGGCACAGTAAAGATCGATTGGAAATCAAAGATAAGTCAGTTTGACCGAGATATGTGGTTAAACGTGGGTGATTCCACTAAATTGTAAAATTCTCGTCGATCGACACTAGGTTGATTTTTATATCATTTTGATACCTTGTGTCCGTAATCGAAACCTCGAGATTTTCACGACAACCGAGAGTTTCCAATATGTCCAATGGGTTCATTATGGTTCAAAGAAAATCAACCACGAGTCATTTGCACTAAAAATTTTTGAAAGCTGCTCGGTAACCTAGATCACGCTAAAATCACGTTGAATTGAAATTAACTACGAAGTTGAATCTGATTTCAAAAATTGAAAGTCCCTGTCATGTCACAGTCATACTAGGAACGTTGACTTATCTTTCGAGGAATTTTTGGTGAGTTCAGGATTTTTATGGAAAATCGTTTCGGATGATTCGGAAAACGAATGGAAATTCAGATTGTCCAATTTGAAGGAATTGTTGGCATCTAGTGTAAGTGAACTAGTGACAGGAAATTTCGTGGGCTTTTTCCTCAATGAATTGGACCTTAATCGGAGAAGTTTGTTCAGAAAATCGGATTCCGAGAAAAATGCAATAAAATTCAGAATTGAAGGAAATGACCATTTTTGTTGCCCGAGATTTGTTATTTGAGGGAAATTCGAAGCAAATAAAGTAAGTGAGGATCAAGTACTTTAGTATAGGAATTTTCGGGGACCAATTTGGACTAAACAAGAGCAAGTGGGACCAAGAAATTTCGATTATAGGATTTCCTTTAAGTTTCTTTTTATTTTCCTAAATCCCCCTTTTGGCCGCACACCTTTTTTCTTTCTCTCTCTCTCTCTCTCTCTCTCTCTATCTCTCTCTCGCCCGTGCGAACCCGTCCCTACGCCGACGTCCCCTCTCCCTGCCGTCTCACTTTTCTCTCTTCACCTTTGACTTTGCTTGAGTCATGTTTATCTTCTTCTTTTGTTCTTTTGCCGACACAATTAGCCCCTTCAATCCCTCTCTCTCGCATTTGCTCACCCCCTCTCGGCGACTTCATTTCTTTTTCTCCTCTTCGTGCGCCCGAACATCGTCGCAGCCCGCTCAATCTTCGTCTAATTCACTCTTCGTTTCAACAGGCCATTGAAGCCGCAAACCCAGCCCTTCTCTCCGCACGAAATTAGCCACGCGAAGCAGCCATCAGCTGTGGAAAATCCAGCAGCCCCGTGAGCCTTGCGGGCCAATTTTCGGGCTCGATTTGTGCCCCGTTGGTGTCACCAATTTGGAGCTTTTTGTTCCTTGTCGCGTCCCCGTCAATTTGATCCGAGCAGATCGCAAAACAAGTGAGTTTAACTCACTAATCCTTACTTAGTAAGTTAATGATGCTTAAGGGTTGATTAGATTAAATTAAGCATGGTTTATGTGGATAGTTAGATTAGATTATTGACTTTAATTAATTACCGATGCATGTTAGGTGGATAGTTAGTGCAATTAGCGAGTAGATAGGCTCTAGTATTTATTTAATGAGTCTCGAGAAATTTTCCAGGCGGTTTCGATATTTAATTAGATTTTTTTGGGCCTAAGTGTGAATTTTTAGTATTTAATAATTAATTTTTGAAATTAATTAATTAATTAATTATTTTCTGGAAAATTAGATCGGGATAGCCGGTGACCTAATTTTATGCTGATTGTGATGGTATGATTAGATTATTTTTCTGAATGTTAATTTGTGCTGATTTCGAGTGATTTGTGATTTTGGGAAATTATTCCAAAAATAATTAATTTCATTAATTAATTATAAAATCACTGGGCATCGGTTTACAGCGCCAAAAATGAGTTTATGGATTGGGAAATTGGTGGGATTTTCAAGTGAGAAAAGTATTGTATTTTGTCTAGGGCCGATCGTATACCCCACACACGATATTTTATCGGAAATGATAAAAATGGTGATTTGATTAAATGATAATTTTCAGCATACTATGAAAGTATGACTAGCAGTTTCTGGTGAGCATATATATAATTTTCAGCATACTATGAAAGTATGGCTGACAACTTCTGGTGAGCATTTATATAATTTTGAGCATACTATGAAAGTATGGCTAATAGCTTCTATTGAGCATATATATCAGAAATTGAGATAGCATCGGTGAGCATATATATATATATATATATCAGTATTTGAGGCAGCTTCTAGCGAGCTATACTATCTATTATTGGCTTAAAGTGAGCAGTCTTGGACTATGGTCGGACTCATAGATAGTATTGATTAAGATGACCAGGGAATGGTCATGTTTACATGCAATTGACTGGGTTGATTAATGGATGATTCGATTTGAATTCTTGATTGATGTGATGATGTGATTCAATGATTGTTTATTGAATTTATTTGCAGGAAGGAACCGAGGCCAATGTAAGCTCTCTCGATCCGTGGTTGTGCTTAGGCAAGTCCTTAGGGCGGATTTTATTCCTAATTGAGTTTTGGGGGGTTGAACTTGCCGAGATATCATCTCACTAGTTATTGTATAACCATTTTCAGGTCCCTCGTTGACAGCGGTGGAGGACTCGAGGCTCGAAGTTTAGAAGGTGAAGCCCGAAGAATCGGCGATCTTGTCTGATTAGTTAGTCATAGGACAATTCTCTTTTGTTGAAAGCCAATCCCTTTTTGTGGGCTTTTGTGTATAAACCCGTTTGTTTATAAAAATGTATTTTATGAAAAATCGACTCTACTTTTCTATCCCATTTTGTTGTTGTTTGGGGATTTATTAATTGTTTTCGCATGTGTATTAAAATGAATGGGTTGGTGATGCGTTCTAAGACGTTGCTTTTAATCGACGAAGCTGGGATAGGCGCATGTCCAAAGATTAGGGCGTGACAAATATATTATTATAATATAATTGGTCCGGTCCTGTGTGGGCAGATCCGCCCATGGAATTGGGAACCAGAGTAGTTCCCTCAAGAACCACCGGTTACGGGTGGTTCCAGTCCGGTTCTGGGCGATCTAGGTGGGTCCCGGTTCTTTTGCACACTCCTACTGTATCCTCTACTCTCCTTTGCAGATCGTCTCTCTCTCTCACTCTCTCTCTCTCTCTCTCTCTCCATTCTCCATTACGTTACGGTGAGAACAAAATCACGAGAGGGTTTAGAGAAAAAAATAAAGGTTCAGCCCCTTCGCCTTTGCCTCGCTAGTTGCTTCCATCGCCCTCACCCCGATGCCGATGCTGCTAATGCTCCTCCGCCTCCCCTCTTGCGACATTTGCTCCGCTCTCTCTCTCTCTCTCTCTCTCTCTCTCTCTCTCTCTCTCTCTCTCCCCACTCCGCAAAGTCATGCCTTTCTTCTAGTGAAGTGTGACGCCGACGCCCTCCACCTCCGCTTCTGCCGGTTGCCTCCGTCGTCCCGACTTTGATGCTGACTTCTCGCCCTGCCTTCGCCTCTACCTCCACCTACGCCCTCGAACTCGACGCCGATGCCTTTGCCTCCCTCTCGTGACCTCCAGTCCACACTCTCTCTCTCTCTTTCCTCCTCAAAGTCGCACCTCTCTTCCAATGAACCGTGACGTCGATGCCCCTCCGCCGGTTGCCTCCGTTGCCCCCGACTCCGACGCCAACGCCCGCCTCCGCCTTCGCCTTTTCCCTTGATGCCAACGCCGTTGCCGACGCCCTTTCGCCTCCCTCTTGCAAGCTTCGCTCCTCTCTCTCCCTCTTTCCTTTGCAAAGCGCCCTTGTTGGCCAACCCCGATGCCGACAAACCCTTGCTCACGTTTTGGTCTCCCTTTTTGCGAGCGAAGGTCGCTCTGTTCAATCTCTCTCTCTCTCTCTCTCTCTTTCCTCCGCGAAGCACCCCTTGCTCCTGAACGTGGATGCCACCGACGCCATCGCCTCTGCTGTCACCTTCCCAAGCCCCACCGATAGGCACCCCATTGGCGACTCTTGTATGTCCGAAGGTTCGTTTTTGTTTTTGTTTTTTTGTTTTGGATTCTACTTAGTAAACTTCGGTGCCATGTTAATATTTAAGTTTATAGATACATCTGCATTAGGTATTGCTTTATCTTACTTATTGCTGACTTGCTGTGTTATTAAGATGGTTAGTGAAGATAGGAAGAAGAACGGTGCTTCTTTCATAATCTTGTGCAATCATCACTTAAGCAACTATATGTGGCACCCCCCGACGGCCCCCGATCCGTTAGGGTCGCCATAGTTCGCTTACCTTTCACTTTCCCTATTAATATGTCACTCTGATACCATTTCAATTGCAGCGAGTCCATACAACTTGGGGGTTTACATTTTTTTTTTCTTTTTTTGATCGGTCCCTTGTGCAATTTATATGCGGAAGCACATCCAACAACTCCCTTCCCTATATTCAGAAAACGATGCACACCTACTAAACATCTTATATAAGTTAAAACCGAACACGTTTATTTACATAGAGCGAGATGAACATCTTTAGTTGGTACATCAAGTTTTCTATACTCGGCTATACTTTAAAAGATGACCGACATCTCCTCCCACAATCGTATGCTTAAGGTCCATCAACTAGTGTCGGCGTTCAAAGGTTCCCTCCTTTGCTATCCTTCTCCTCACGGTCATATCCAACCGTTCAAACCATCTACTAATCTGAAATGTTGGTCCCCAAAAGGGGTGAGTACAACCACTCAGCAAATAGGGAAATCCAATAACAACTCAATGCATCAGGCAACCATACACGCATTGCAGACGTTACTTACCTTGAAGCCATGCACATACTATCATGCATCATCATATCAGTTTATAACACATACATGTGTATCATCATCGTATCATACATGTCATCATCATCATGACATCATCGCCTTACACATGTCATATCATATATCATCATCATTATCATCACCATGCATATCATCATGCATGTCATATCATCATCATTATCATGTATATCATCATGCATATCATATCATGATCATCATGCATATCATCATGCATATAGTCATCATCATCATCTTGCATATCATCATGCATATCATCATGCATATCATATTATCATGGGTGATCATCGTTATTTCACATCACATATCATTATCATCATCATGCATATCATCATGCATATCATCATCATCATCATCATCTTGCATATCATCATGCATATCATATCATGGGTGATCATCATTATTTCACATCACATATCATTATCATCATCATGCATATCATCATGCATATCATATCATCGTTTAATTTCCACTTTTTGCTTTTCAATTGATCACCACATCACCTATTTCTCAAATCATCAATTTCATCATCCCCTCGGGCAAAGACCTCCGAGGCTTTCGGCATTCAGCCTCCCCGACCACCGAGCATCCGGCCCCCACATTCCGGCATCTCGCATCCCAACTAGCATCACGAGGCATTCCCTTGGGCGAAACCTCCGACAGGCTTCCGGCCTTTACCCTTCTAGCCGGGCATCTCGCACCCCAATCCCGGCATCGCGAGGTATTCCTTTCGGGCAAAGACCTCCGACAAGGCTTCCGGAATTATGTACCGACATACCACCAGGCCTCCCCGGAATTACGTACCGTATACCACCGGCATCCCGATACTCCGGGGAATCTCGGCAATGTATCTCTATACATTCCGGGCATCATCCGCCATCACAACCATCTCCTCATTTACCATCATCCATGTTTACCAGTATTTTAATCTCATTTTAACATGGCACATGGCATGATATCAAACAAATCATACTAGGCATGACATTTACACATGCATTGATTCAATGCCATACATATGCCAAGACTTTATCACATATGCATCTCAATTCAATGTCATATACTTACCAAGACTTTATCACATATGCAACTCAATTCAATATCATACACACATCAAGGTTTTATCACACATGCAACATGAATTAATGGAATCTATGGCCAATGAGATAATCCATTTCATTTATTTATTATTATTATTATTATTTTTTTTGGTGACCCAGGGAAACCCGTAAGACGACAGCCGACGGGCAAACCCTGGGGCTAATGCAAGCTAGCCACCACACTCACGCCAGCGGGTAAGTCACCTTGCGACGCATTGGGGATTTGAACCCCTCCCCTCCGTGAGGGGGAGGAGGCCCAAAGCCAGCTACGCCACCTAGGTGGGTGGTTATATATTATTATTTTTATAACTATAAATTCCAAAAATTATCAAAATTCAAGAAATTATTAAACCAACCCATAGGATGATAATTACTTGCAAAATTCATGGCCAAATTGAATTTTTTACAAAATCTCATAATTTTCCCAAAACATCCTATGCTTCTCGGATGAAACCAGAATGCACAGTTTTCGAATAAATTCAATTAAAATAATATCCATATGGCCTCCAAAAATTATAAAATTTTACTGGATTATAGCCAAGACATTTTCGTACAACTTTCATGAAGAAATCCAAGCCAGATTACTTATAGATTATTTTATTCAACCTCACGAAGCTTCTGGATCTATTACCGCGTCGTCCAGTGCTTCCATCTCCGAAATATTAAGATTTCACCAATCTATTCTTTTTGTTTCCTCTGAAATTTGGATATGTTATGTATCAAGGTGTCCTTTACAAGTTTCATGAAGAGATCTAGGACAAATAACCATAGTATAGTCCTCATTTTAGTCCTTTAAATCTCGGGTGTCTCGGAATACTTCACCAGAATCATCGTCTTCAAGATCTAGTCGATTTACCAAGCTATACTTGTTCTTTTCACTTCAAATTTGAGTATGTTCTATTTTAGGATGTTCCCTACAACTTTCATGAAGACATCAAAGTAAGATTCTCAACAAAAACCAACATGCAACCATGAATCCAGCAGAAGGTCAGTAAAAACTCTCCAGATCTGCGGTGTCCGTAAGATGCGACTTTAACCCCTCAAATCTCCATCATTTTTCCACGAAATTTCAGTATTTATAGTACAAGATGTTAGCTACAACTTTCATGAAAATATCGAAGCCAAAATCGGACTCCAAACACACATGCAAGCTCGAACAAGTTACTGACTCACACGATCCGAGCAAGAACAATCACACCACTCACACACAACTCATCCATGCTTCGGTTTTTCTCATCTAACATCCAAAAATTCGACATGCAAACAATATACAAACATGCAAGAGAAGTTAGAGGACTCCCACTTGCCTCTAGACCACACGAACGGCGGCACAAGGTGGCGAGCACGGCGGTCGGACAGCGGTGGCTCCTTCCTCTCTCGGCCTCCCTCTCTCGGCCGCACCCTCTTCCTCTCTCTCTCGCACGGTTCTCTCTCTCTCTCCCTTTCTCTCTTGGCCAAATGGCTAACCAGCCATTCTCTCTCCTTTCCTTCCCTTTTTATATTGCATGTACCCCCTCTTTGCATTGGGGGACACTTGTCCCTAAGAAGGAGACAAGTGTCTCCTTGGTTGAAGACACTTGGAGGCCATGCGGCTACCCCTCCATGCGACAATGGGCCGGGCTTATGGCCCACTTTAGGCCCATCTCACTTGGGCCTAAGGCCCAAACTTAAATGGCCCAAGTTTCTTTTATTTTATTTTTATAATATATCTTAATCATCATTTAAATAAATATCTAATTGCATAAATAATAAGGCCATTAGACCTATAGTCACAAATCCATAAATTCCAATTTATGATGCACATGGCCAATGATAGAATTTTCTTTCCTATCACATAATTATCCATTCAAAGCTTGGCCATAATTCTTATTGCAAATTATGGATTAAATGGCCATAAAATAACTTGATGGTACTTCCATCACCTATTCATAGACTTTAATGTAACTAGAGGTCATTATGAATTTTGGGATGCCACACTATAGGCTATGGCACTAAAAATAATAACAGAAATTATTGCAAAAAAAAAAAACCAACTTGATTGGGTACTTGTAAAACGGATTCTATAGATGCTTCATGGTAGTTGAAATGAAAAAAGCAAATAAATTTCTTGATTTTGTGTATGTTCCTTCTAAGAGATTTTTTTTTGGACAGGATGTTCCTTCTAAGAGATTAGAGGCTTCTGAATTTAAATTGTTTGCTCCTCGTCATGATCTAGAGTTCCAAAAGCTGGTATTGGGATTGCTTGCATATAGTCCTCCTAAGAGATTAGAGGCTTCTGAGCCTAAATTGGTCACTCCTTGTTTGAAGCAAGAGATTGTGAAGCTGGTATTAGGATTGCTCAAGTGTACTTGTAGTTGATTATGTCCAAGTCATGCCACACTCTCCACATATGCTCCTAAGTCTTGCTTTCATCACTGCTTCTACTTTATTCTCCCATACAAAATGCAAGCAATTCATTAATTGATTGTGTAATTGGATTTGCAGGATTGTCGGAATGGTGATTCATGTTCTCTCTCATAATATGGGCACGTCATTTTCATTGGCAAGTAAGCCAAGTCCATGCATTGCAGAAAATGGTGATGCCGACCCAACATTACTTATTCAGTTATTTCCTTTTGTTGATGATGGGAAAAATCTCATCTTGGACGACACCAACTTTCATTTTACCTCCAACATTGCCCGCAATTATGATCCTTTAAGAATGGCTGCCACCACATCTCTTCTTGAATCCTCCATATTCGACCCGTTATTGACTGGTGTCAAGATTATGTGGGGACTCCATCACCCATACCGGACCATCATAGGGAAATCATGCGGAGAGCCAAGTTCGTGGAAGTCAATAAAATGCGTCTTGTGGTTCCCGATTTTGAAATTTATGGATATGAAAAAATTTGGAGGGACAAAGAAGTTTTGTGAAGAACTTCTTCGAGTATTTAGCGATTCGGTTACTTGCCGACACTTTATATGAGGGATAAGTACACTAATGGTGCCATAAGTTATGTACGGCGCTCACTTTGGTGCCAAACTTAAGTGCCAAAAATTTTGAAAACGCTCACTTTGGTGCCAACTCCGATCTGGTTGGCCGGAAATCCGACATGGCATTTTTTTTTTTATTAATATTTGAAGCGACGTGGATCGCCGGAGAATACAATCAGCATGCAAACAAAAAAAAGACGCCGTTTAGCGTCTTTTCCCCAAATAAGAAACCCTAAATCCCCAAATTTGAGTAGAATCGGAAATTGAAAACCCTAAATCCCCAATTCGACCACCCGAGTGCATACTTCGATTTTCTCTCAAAGTTATCAGCTCGCTCTTGCGAATGGAGAGCAGAGCTTCAGCAAGAGCTCACATTCCTATTTAAAAAGCAAATTAGATGGTGAGTGTTACTATTATTATGGGTTACCGAGTTCGAGAAGAACATCTTGGGCTCGGTTGAATCCCAGGAGAAGATTCCATGGGTGCGGCGAGATATAGAGAAGGCTCGAAGTGCAAATATTTCAAATGGGTTGATAGGAAATTCTCGATCGAGCGACGGAGGTGATCCCGGGAGTTACTTGAAGGCCGAAATCAACCTCCACCTGCGTTAATGGACAAGTTGGAGGATGTTGACTCAATGCAAGCTCAAATGAAGGGTTTAACATTTTTGGTCGACCATTTGAAGAGGGAGGTTTCAAGGCTGAAAATTGAAAGAAACTTTTATCGAGCGTTGATTGTGTTCTTATTCTCTTGTGTAGTTTATTCAAATGTGAAGTTAAGTAATGAGAAGAAGTTTGTATGTCTACCATAGTCGAAGTTTGTATGTCTACCATTTTTGTATGAAGCAGAAGGTTTTGTTGTAATCCATGGTAGAAATGCAAGATTGGAGTTGGAATGCATTAATTATAAGCACTTCAGAAATGCAATGTTTGTTTGTTGCATTTTTTATTTGCCCTCCCGATTTGTGTTAAGAGAACTATACAAAGTATCGGTAATGTCAAGAATAGAGCAAGGAAAGAAAGTGTCGAGAACAGAGCAAGGAAAGAAAGTGTCGAGAATAGAGGAAGGAAAGAAGCCGACAAAAATGAAGAAAACAACAATAGAGATTATAGCATGTGTAGCATGTTTACATTAAGGAATCGGTATTCGTTTAAGCGTGTAAAGTCAAACTTTCTGTTTCATTTTCAGTTAGTTAGTTGGTTTTCATTATGTTGTTATCCTCTAGATCGATATAAAAATTGATGAGCCAAGAGTAAACAAGTAGAAAAGTTCTTTGATGCAAGCAAGCTCTCATTGAATAAGAATACACTTTTTCTCTCTCGCATCGTTTTTCATTTTTCTCCCTCTCATTTCCATTTTTTGTTCTGTTCATCAAATCTCTTCAAGCTGGTTTGTAGGTTTGCTGCAACCGCAAACTATGCCGAAATGGAAGGTTAGAGTTGGAATGCATTAGTTTTGAGCACTTTTTATTGTTTAGTTGTGTATTGACAATTTTTGTTTTGGTTAGTTTTTGCTTCAAATAGAATGGTTGCTGCATTTTTATTGTTGTAATGGTTTGCTAGTTTGCTGCAACCGCAAACCATGGCAAATTAAGGGATGGTGGAAAATTAACGATTGACCATTTCGGTACCAAAAGTTGTAAATAGTGATCGCTTGAGTGCTAAGTTTTTATAAAAGTGATCATTTAAGTGTCAATTGCGATTACAAAGTGATCACGTTGCACAAGTTGTAAATAATGATCGCTTGAGAGATAGTATCAACGCATCAACGACTTCAACTAGCAATACTATATGCACACATTCAAATCTAAAAATAATACCAACCTCATAAGAACATTGCACCAACAGCAAAATATACAGAAACAACTATTGTCATTGATATTGATTGATTGTTTACAAAAGAAAAGAAAAACATGAACTTCACTCCCTAATCACTGAAGGTTCAGCACCCTCTAAAAAAAAAACCAATGGCAATATGGAGGCAGCAACTACCATTAGTGATATAATATCCAGCACCCTCCTAAAAAAAGAAAACATAAAAAGATGTGACCATGTCCAGCACCACATAAAAATAAACATAAACTATGTCCAGCACCCTCCCATCAGCAGCACCACATAAAAAGAGACCAAGTTCAGCACCCTCCCATCAGTCAATATGGACAACACCCTGATCTCCTTTTCGTCTTGGGGCTTTGAATTGATTCATAATCCGAGCACTCTTTCGAATTGGATGTGCAGGTTCTTTAATTGGGCGTTCTGTCACCTCCTTTTCCTTGTTTTTGACGGTGGCTATTCTTGTTCTAGCACGTGTCATGTGTTGGTCCATATCATCACTATCTCGCCCAATCGTTGGTTGAGATGGAACTGGTGCTGGGTTATGTTTGGATGGCTGTTTTGCAGCTATTCTCACTGTCTTTTTCTTTGGAGCACTCTTCTTTGGCTGCGCCCTTGATTCTTGAGTTGGCCCACCTTGAGAGAGAAATACCTCCGAAGTTATCCTAGGCTACAAGAACATAGCGATATTGTCAACCAAATGATTGAAGTACAATAAATTAAATGCATGAGGCCTACAAATCTTACATTCAAAATAGTCATTCCAGTTTGTTCATCTGTGTAAATCTCATAACCATATTGCCTTAATCTTTTTCCAATAGCCCCTCTTGTTCGTTGTGGTGCATCATTTTTAGCGGTAACAGATGGGGGAGCAGCCTCTGCAACTTGTGCAATTGCTAATCTTTTCACCTAAGAAACACATAACAAATTTAAAATTCAACCCATAAAGGACAAACACAATGATGTACAACTTACATGAACTTTTTTTCTTCTTGTTTGCTCAACGGTGGACTCGGTTGTTGTTGCTGTCTTGCTATTTTAGTCCCCTCGTCCCTACACTTGAGCCTACAACATGGCCTTTTTCTGGCCCTTTAGAAGGCCTTACAACAATGTACTATATCAGGATCATGACCAACTACAATGAATAATTAGACATCTACTCATTTTCGTGGTGGAAACAAATGGAGAAAACTTATCAAATTACAAATGCATGATAGAGGAAAAGCACAAAAGAAGCCGATGCACATGGTCAACCATCAAACTCTATCGAATAGGAAATGTGAAGTTACTGAGGTAAAGATGATACTTACTTTACAGCAGGGCTTTCTGTTTGCCCTTCAATAGGCACTACTACAAGGCCTTCGTCCTATCTTCACTAGGCCCACAAGAAGCTCTTCAAGAGAGCCTTTGTCCTACCTTCAGCCATTACATCTTGCTGTTGATGCTGCCTTTTCAGCTCACAACCTTTCTTATTATGCCATTCCTTGCGGCAATATGAGCATTTCATCTTTGAGCTAGTCTTATTCATCCTCTGACTTGATGCCTCTTCTTGCTGCATTCTTCTTTTCTTTTTTGGCCTTCCAATTTGCTCCTTCAGCGGCAAAGGTAGAGGGCTTTCATGATTTGTTGGCTCCCAAAATTTGCTTCTGATAGGCTGCATCATGAATTGGTATGAAGCAAGGTATGAGCTTTTTTTGTACCAATCATGTAGGTAATCATCTGGATTTTCTTGCTTCATCTGAATAGCACAAATTGCATGGGCATAGGGAATTCCATTCAGTTGCCAGGCTTGGCATGAACACTTTCTTCTATCCAAGTTGACAACATACTTATCTTGATTTTGAATAATCTCATATCCATTATCTCCATTCCAAACTGGATGGCAGAACCTACTAGCAGTAATATTTGCATCCAATCTCTTCATAATCTTAGGGCTGCAGTCTCTAGTCCATTTCGTACTCTCATCTCTTTGCCTATGCAGTCTAGTCATCACCATCACTCGAATATCATCAAGCATGCTGATGATTGGTTTGCACCTGGCCTCTAAAATTCTGCCATTGAAAGCTTCGCTGAGGTTGTTATCAATGATATCGCATTTGAACTCTTCGCTGAAGAAGGCCTGACACCAGTGCTTAGCTTCTGTCTGGAAGAGTGCATCAAAACTTTCCTTTGTCAGCTACAACAATCCTTATTTGGCTAATCTGAAATCAGCCATGTTGGTACTCTTTGCTATCTGCGAATCGCTTCTAGAGCCTATTTCCTTTGAAGTTCTTTGACCAGTTTCCATATATGTGCTCTCGCGCACTTTCTATGCTCAGCATGTGGCATCAACTCAGCCAATGTAGGAATAAGTCCATACAAAAATTCAAACCAATAAATACAAGTTAGGAAAAATATGCAAATGATTAATATTAAAAAGGAGTGAATTAGTTGACAATGAAATTATCTTCGTTGGTTGCTCATGAATGCCCGTCCTCCCCCATCGGTTATCTCAAGGTCAGCTATTAAATTTTTGAGAAACCAGGACCAAATATCCTTGTTCTCTATCTTCACCACCGCCCAAGCTATCGGAAACATTTGATTATTGGCATCTCTCCCCATAGCAGCCAACAACTTCCCCTTACACAAACCCTTTAGAAAGCATCCATCCAATCCTATAACTATTCTACAACCAGCCAAGAAGCCCCGTTTGCATACATCAAAATAGACATAAAATCTATCAAATCTAGGCCCAAGATTAGGGAGTGGCCTCTCCACAACCTCTACATACACCTTACTAGATGGGTTTTGAAACATGCATTCGCTAGCATAGTCCCATACCTGCGCATATTCTTCTTTATACCCACCCATTAGTATTTTCATCACCCTCATCTTAGCTCTCTTGCATTGATTCCTTTATACATTAACCCCTACTTGCTCCTTCACTAACTATTGAAATTGAGGACTCTTGATCCCGGGCATTGCTTTGATAGTGTTGAAAAAATGCTTCGATAACCACACACTCGTTATCCTTTTATTGTTAAAAATAATTGGACAAATATGTTCATCCTGTAAGGACCTAATTTGGAATGACCCATTCTTACTCAAAGTGCGCCATAGAGCTTCCATGGATAATTGGGTTGTGAGCACTTAGCTCTCACAAATTCCTTCGTGTTTCTAATGAATTTAACATTCCTTTGTTCACCAATGGAGTTCTTCACAACAGCTTCCTTGAACTGTTTGGCATCGTCAAATCTTATGCCCATAGACAAAATAGGTTTATCTACAGTCGGATCAAAGTAAGGGTACTTACTTTTTCTTGGACGAGCAGGTTCTTCATCATCATTCTCAAGCTCATTCTTCGAACCGGCAACTTCATCGCCGCAGCTTTCTTCATCTTCACTTCTATTACCTTCGCTGGAACTCCATCCCCATTTACTCGCTTGGGCCTCTTTGCTGAAGGTGCAAGTTTTTTTCTCAGAAATTCCCTTTACTTTTGTCTTGATTGTGCAAGTTCATCATCATCTTTGTCACTTATGAAATTTACTGAAGCAAAATATTCATCTTCCGATTCACTGGATAAAGCAATTTCCCATTCTAATCCAATGGAGTCCTCATCGCCCAAATCTTCACCCAAATCTTCACCCAAGCTTTCAGGACATGTCTTTGTTTGTTCATCTCTATCAAAGTGAGTTCTCTCCCTTTCATTCCCAACTGATTACTCGCTTGAATAGGATCCCTCACTTCTCCTCTTTCAGTGGTGGTTTGCTCATCCCCATCCTCATCCTCATCCTCACCATCCTCATCATCATCCTCATCCTCACCATCACTATAATACTCAACATATACCTTAGCTTCTTCGCCATGAAGATAATAGTAAATGATATCCTTAATACCATTATCGTCATTAAAAAATCTCAACCCATCTTTCAATTCTTTCCCAAGAACATAGTAATGTAATTTTTGCACTTTGCATCGTAAAAAATACACCAAATCCTCAGAAAATCAATACATGATGGCTTCGAATATTGACATAAATAGTACATTCATTTCCATCAGTATATTCCCAATCATCGGTGCCAATAAGAAACTCTCCACCATAGCAAACAATGATGTCTACCTGATTCGCGTCCATGTTGATGCTGCACCCAATAAAAAAAAAATGTCATTACTTGTTGGGACCACATGACAGAATCAGCAACTTCACATGGAGGTCTTTGTCATTTTGTTGTCAAGAAATAAATGCAACTAATCTCCCCAATTCAGTGCTTTTACAGAAACAAAAGAAACCAAGTTGAATAATCAAAGTGAGGTCCCACCACCCATTTTTCAATTCAATCACATTCGGTCCCCCTGTTTCCCCAACATAAGCAGTCCAATTAATTAAATAAATTCAGTCCCACCACTGTTTCCCCCGAGTCGAGCCCTATTTTCCCCTTCGCATCCTATTTTTCTATTCGGTCCCCACAAAAGAAAGGGAACGAACGACGAAACCCTCAAATTTTCTATTCGGTCCCCACGACTTTCCCCACGACTTTCCCCACGACTTCCCCTTGAGCTGAGCCCTCAATTTTCCCTCCACGCCTTAACTTGCCCGTTGGAACCCTAAATTTTTCAGTAAATTGACAAACCTGAGTGAGCGACAGTTGAGGACGCAGCCAGTGAACGATCGTGAACGACGGCGCAACTACAGTGGTGGCCGAGAAACGGCGGCCGAGTGACGACGGGCAAGTGAACGACGGTGGGTCAGCGAGCTATGGCTGGCGGCGTCGAGCGAGAACCCTATATGAACACCGTGTTTGGCCCACGTTGTTTTTTACTGTATTGACTCCACTATACGATGATCGTTTTGTAGGTAATCCACGTGGAATGTAAAACGACGTCGTTTCTTATGAAGAAAAGGAAACGTGTCGTCGTTTTTTGCCATCCATCGTGGACAATATTAAGAGTTGTCGATTTTTTTTAAATATAAATGCCACGTAATTATTTTGGCCGGAATTTCTCACCGGTGGCACCAAAGTGAGCGTTTTTTCTCCGATTTGGTACTTAAGTGATCTGGCGGAAACTTTTGGCACCAAAGTGAGCGTCGTACACAACTTATGGCACCATTAGTGTACTTATCCCCTTTATTAGGGGTGTAACGGGTCGGGTCGGGTCGGGTCTTGATGTTACCCGACCCGACCCGAAACATGAGTCACATCTTGTGACCCGACCCGACCCGACCCGAAACACGTTAAGCTCGCATAGGAAATTCGGGTCGGGTCGGGTCGGGCCGGGCCGGGTTTCCGGGTCTTTTTTTTTTTTTTTTTTTTTTTTTTTTTTTTTCAGGTGAGAGTCGAACGGGCATCGGGCCGCAAATGAATGTATCTTCTACAAATGAGCACAAGCATAATTTAGTGCCACATTGATGTAGAAAGTCAAATAATGGAATACCAGAAAATTAATGAAAACACTAACCAGCACTCATTTCTAATGAAAACACTAACCAGCACTGCCCACTATCCAGGAATACCAGAAAATTAATCTCATTCTCAGCCTTCCTCACACAAGGGAGAGTCCAACTCAGCCCTTAGTCAAGCAAAATCAAAGCTAAAGCAACAGCAGAAGTCCCCACCTGCCAAAAGCAACAACCCCTAAATTCTTACCCACCCCAGACTTTAATTTGACATTCTTGTTCTTCTTGCCGGTGTTCTTAGCAGCCTGATCATTGAGAGTCACATTAGCACCCACCACTATTACCTTATACCTCTTGGTCTTCCAAACCATGATCTTGAACCTCACTGCAGTGGCCAAATCCACCCTAAAGACCGAAGACTCGTTCTTGGCCACATGGGATCTTCAAGTGAAAAGATAACCTTTTCTGTCCAAAGCTTCCAATAATAAATTCAGGAAGGGCAGCATTGTTAGGAGCGCAAAAAAGAAGTAAGACTTACACAAGTTGCATAAAACATGAAGCAGTGAATTGAAAAGCTAAGTGAGCACTTGTATATTTGTAAGCTGATATAACTAAAAGGATGCTGATCTTGTCAAGTTTTATCCCCGCATTGTGTAAGTTTAAAAGTTCAAGGAGAGAGGAGTCATTGGAGAATACAATCATAGAGTTCCAATTCCATGAGGCGGAGCCTGGCAACCAAATAACTAAAATTTAATGGTATGGGGTTTTCTATCATCCGCCAATGTCCTAGAGGATCATTTGACAATGGAAGGGTCTGGGCATCTAATCATGTTGCAACCAAAACATGGAACCCACCTGCACTCAACCCCATCAGCCCAATAAACTATAGCATACGTGATAGAGAACAAGTTCGATATCTGCTAAGTTGTCTGCATATCTAAGCAGAAACCAAAACATGGACCCCACCTGCACTCAGCCCCACATCAGGCCACTAAATGACAGTATACAGAAACCGAGAACAAGTTCAACATCTATTAAGTTCTCTGCAATTCTAAGTGGAAAAATCAGTATCAGAGAGAGAACTTCAACAGCTTATTGTAACCATAGATCATCTTCAACACCTAGTTACTGCACTCCGTTTGCACCCACTTAATACAACCAGCACAATTTCTAGCACAACACAGCACATGAAGAGGATGTGATCTCATGCTCGTTGGTACACAAACACTCGATGAGTGAGCAATTCCGTATGAACAGAACAAATTAGCTCAACCTTGAAGCACCCATCTCCTTTAATTTCAGTAAAGATACTTGCTTTCTATAAAAAGTCATAATTAATCTTGCAGCATACCAGGGTATATGCGGGACCACGATATGGAGAATCGATAAGCATCAAACCCAAGCTTTGCAATAAGATCTATGTCTTCCTGCATAACCAGTAATCAGATCAAAGAAACGAACTTTTAGGGAGAGGCCTCCTGCCATGACAATTTTCTTCGTCAGCAAATTCACAAATGAAACTAAGCTTGCTTCAAAACTATTCATGCCCGCTACTCCTCCTCCACACCACAGAACAGAACAAGTATGACAAACAAATTCGGGAGAAAAAAATCAGAATGGCACCTTTCAAGAATGGCACCTTCCGCATGGAGCTGGACCAAGGAAGACTTCAACCTCCGAACCCATCATGTCCCGTGGATGATCCTCACTTCAGTATGGTTTCACGGAGATGCGAGCAAGCTTCGCGAGATATGCCGTAGTTCACTCAGGAATTGAAGCAAACACAGAGTCTACACACAACGCGAAAGAACAATCACCCTCGCAGCTCGAAAAGAAAAGGAACAATATCCGGTGTCTTAGCTCAAGCCTCAAGCAAATATACATCTAAACTTGGAAATGAGGCGAGAAGCGAGCGCCATGATCGCCGAGCGAACCCAGTCCCCAAGCTGTCGAAGATGGTCGGCCGCACGCGGCGGCAAGGGTTTCGGCGTCGGCGAGGCGGAGGCGAGGGGTGGCGAAGGCGACGGCGAGGCGGAGGCGCGTCGATCGCAGGGTGGCAGCGGACTCCACGAGAAGGCGCACTCGTCGGAGAAGAAAGCGGAGCCGACGAGGTATGTGTTCAACTGTCGTGTTTTTGGGGCTAAAGTCTAAACCCTAAAGCGTTTGTGTTTTTGGGTTTTGAACTTGTTTCGGGTCGAACAATGTTCGAACACGACCCGAACACGAAACACATTTTATTTGCTTGTTTTATATTTGTTATTGAACACGACCCGAACACGAAACACGTTAATACATGTTTTGTGTTCGGGTCGTGTTCGGGTTTGTTCGGGTCGGGTCGGGTCGGGTATTTTTGACACCCCTACCCTTTATATGAAGTGCCGGTTATTCTAACCATGAATAACCTTAGGTTTCACAACTACGGGTAATTACTGCTGCTGGAACATGGTATCATGTTTTCTCATTGCTCTGTTTGCTTGATCATAGGGTCTTGTAAAGAATCTGTGATCGTGAGGCAATTGCATGTGCACGGCAGAGAGCATACCAGTTCCATGCATGGCCAGTAATCTAGATTTTCATTTTTGTTCTGAAGTTTTTCTTTCCTAATCGGTAGTTACACTGATGAATTTTTCAGCTCAGTTTTGAGTGGTGGCTTTAAAAGTTCATAATAGTGCATTCAAACCGTCTTTTGTAATTATCCGTCCTAAGCCCCAGATGTTGTTTTGACGCCTTTGTGATTATTGTTCCAGGTGGAGAAGCTGGGAAGGAGTAGCTTCTTTCTCAGTGGGTCATTTCCTTTCGATGAGCAGTGCTTTGGGAAATTGTCAGATTGTATACCCTCCAAGAATCCGATGGTGGTATCCAAAGTCCATCTCGTATGTTCTTCGCATGTGCCCTCCTGCCGATGTCGTATCGGATGATTTCCAAGCAGGAAAGGATCAAGGTTTCTCAAGAGCTGCAACCCACGAGGTGTAATTGATACTTGGGTCATTTCTTGAGAAAGGAGACAATTAGTTGTCCTCCATGGTGCTTTGAGCTCCCCTGCGGAGACAGAGAGAAGACAATCTAGATACCTGGGTTGCTAAGTTTGAGATACCTGGGTTGCCAAGTGTGAAGAGCAGCAACATGTCATTATATAATAATACTTGGTTGGCTTTTATATTTGAATAAATTCGGTCGTTTGATTCAGACTGTTTGCTCCCTCTTGCTTCATTAACCTTTCTGGAGAAAGATTGATTAGTCCATTTCATCTAAACAATTCCATAGGCAACAATACAACCACATTTAATTTTGAATATGTTTTTTTGTTTTCTTTTTCCAATTTTTTTTGTGCGATGTGTCGTGTTTTTCTCGAGAAATGCAGGTCGAGCTTTAAATTATGTGATGCTCAAAAGCTTTAGAATCTGAACTTTACTTTCTTCTATGCATGTTGAGGCTTGTATGAATGCAACCTAGAAATCATTAACGACTTTTGGGGAGGTGCGTTTATGGAAATTCAATCGATGTGTAACACGGCTCAAATGGGTTGATGCTGCCTACTTCTCAATCTAACCCTTTACTAATGCCTCGTGGAGCCGATTCTTCCTAACTAATCCAGCTGAATTATGTTAGATTGGTTCTAGTAACTTGAAAAGGTTAGAAACTTGTTTCAGAATGTTGATCATATGTAAAGAAATTTGTTAACATATTCACATTATGTATGTCAATTACAGGTAGTTGTGCCTTGAATTGACAATAAAGGCTTTAGCTTGGGGAAGGTTTACCTGTAATCGATTGCAAAACAATTGACTCCTCCCTTTCCAGATTAACAATTAGGCCTTTGCTCAGCAGGTTCGTACCGCCAGAGTCGCTAAAATGGAAAAAGAAATCCTGTTACCAGGTTTTGTCAACGACGATGAAAGAATAAGGGAACTCCAAACTTGCCGAATATAGCATCTTCGTTAATCATATTGAGCTAATCGGAGCACCAAGAAGTCTTCAAAAGTCTTGCTCAAAGTTATGAAGTAAGAACAACTATTCACTTGAGGTTGATCTTTCATGATGGAAACTGGGAGTACTGTGTGCATGATGGTGTCAAGCTGCTGAGGTTGTAAAGTAGAAATCAGATTTCACATTGTAGAAGCTTCCGCAAAACTTGAGAATCTCGAGAACATGTCTTCCAGAAGAACATGAGGGTTTCCTTGTTCCACCTAAAATGGACAATGAGGTACACAAATTAGGCCAAATCGAAAATCAGAGGACTTAGACAACTACTAATGCCATTCTGAAATATATACTTTTAAGTACTCTTACACGTAACAAATTGTTGAAGAATAGTAATCGAGTTTCTTTTGAAATCTTTCACGAGGATAAGTAAATCAAAAGAATGCCTCCTATCAGGATATGGGGAGAAACAAGAAGCATACCAGTGTCCCACGGTCGAGAACAAGGATGTTGTCCATATCAAGCACTGTTGAAATACGGTGGGCAATGGTGATCACGGTCATGCCTTGGCATTCATTAGATATTGTGTTCTGTAGTATTGAAGCTGTTCGGGCATCTACGCTTGCTGTACACTCATCCAAACAGAGCACCTGAAAAGTTTGAGTTTCAGCATACTCGGACTGACCGAAAGAGAACTAGAAAAGGGGACAAAGAAAATTTGTCCAGTGTTAAGAACCTTCGAAGACTTCAGAAGTGCGTGTGCAAGACAAAGAAGTTGCCTTTGCCCGATAGAAAATGTTACCCCAGATTCCTTCACATGAATATCGAGCCCACCTGCTACTTCCACTTCCTCTTTCATATGGCACTTCTCCAGCGCATGCCATATTTTTTGGTCATCAGTGACCCAATATGGATCCATATTATCCCTATAAATATCACAAAAAGGGAGCTAGCATTAGATATCAAAGTGAAGGGCCTCAATGTGAGTAATTGAGTATTAAGGAAACAGGAATAGAGCTCTTGATTTCAGCAAATAGAATAGAAAGAAGGATTGGTAACATATCAAAACACATTTTTAAGCTCCACCTCAAAAGATCCTTTGAATAAGAATGGACTCTGAGGCACAATGGCAAAGCGGGACCGAAGATCTCTAGCAGGAATGTGGTCTATATCAATGCAATCCACCAAAATACGGCCACCACAGAGGCCATTGAGGCGGAAGAGGGCATTCAAGATGCTGGATTTTCCAGCACCGGTTCTTCCAATAATTCCAACCTGAATGAATATGCCGCAGATTAAGCACATCTTACAAGACACTGTCGTCCATCACATACATTGACCGGATTATAGTAATCTTTAGGCTTAACAAGATAACAAAAAAGTATGAGTTCAACCTGCATCCCCCAGAAATGGTAAAGGTGACGTCATTCAATGCAGCTGGCAGGGAAGGCATGTATCTCATGGTGACATGCTGAAACTCTATCAATCCTTGAGAAGGCCAATCTAAATTTGGTGGTGGTTGTCCACCAAGTTGCTCTTGAGGGACGTCCATATACTACATTTCTTGAGGGAAGGCATGTATCTCATGGTTCTCTCAATCGAAACCATCCCTTTTTCCGTTTCTGTGAAGCTTGTCAAAAACTACCAAACAGAGACACCAATGGGGCTGCATAAGAGAGGGCCAACCCCACCTGTGAAACAACGTCACTTGCTATTATTACTACATACTCTTTTGAGCTTTAATTGTATCGCTGGTCTCAAGTTCGAGAAGAAAAGAGAAAGATAGTCACTAAGGTCGCAAGAGGCAAAAAATAAATTGGAAGAAAAGAACAAAACATGTATCAGCCCCGAGTACCAAAGTTGATAGGCAAGAGGCCACGAGATCCAACAACAGACATGACTGCTACGAATGAGATTATAAATGCTGCCAGAACATTAGTCTATAAATGTAGACAGATGCAAGAATCCCTTTATTTATTGTCAAAGTTCCATAGAGAGCTGGAAATTACTGATGCATCATACTTTCACAAATTTGACATTTCTTGAAGTTGAAACATGAAGAAAATAAGTCCCATTGACATAAAATGTGTACTGACTCCGGATATACCTGTAGGCGCAGGGAAAGCCATAAGCTCGCTGTAAACTCAAGAGAGCGAAGTCCACTGATATAGCCCTATTTGCTCAGTGAATCTGGTGAAAAAGATTCTGTTTAACAACCAGAATGATGCTGATATAGGTCAAAGACTATAAATAGCACAAGCAAAATAACTACACAAATAAATAGTTAAGGACATTTTCTCATGGACAATGAAGTCCTAGTTACATTGTAGGCAGCTGATTTCAGATAGATTCAATGATTTTCCTTACCATAGTAAGACTTGGTTCTTTGTATACACATTAGGTTGATACTGAGCTACTCAATCAAGGATAACTGTCTCTTCTACAATGCTCAAACTGCTCAACTAGTTTCTTAATTACCTTAATTTACCATCAAGTTATCAAAGTTTTACCACAAAAGAACAGTCAAGTCACGGTCTGCAACTAGTAATATCCTTTAAGCAGCAATACTGTAATAAATCATGCGTGTCTTCTGAAGATAGAGATACTCTGCTATAAAAAGGATCTGATGAGAACATCCAATGTCTACCTGAGACTTGAATGCATGTATAGTTGATGATCCATCAAGAGTCTCAGAGAAAGATGCATAGATAGGAGAACGAGCAACGCTGTCCAGCCTTCTTAACTCCCTGGAAGTTGATCTGTAAAAGAGCCGTGGAACTTCCAAGTTAAAAGAGAGCTCCAAAGTCATATGTCAGGGAAATTCTTTTTGTTTGCTTTCATAGATAAAGCAATACCCACTACAGATGTATCTATAAACTTAAACATTAACATCGCACCGAATTATACTAAGTGGAATCCAAAAAAAAAAAAAAAAAACGAACCTTCGGATTGTATGGGAGTCGCCAATGGGGTGCCTATCGGTGGGGCTTGGGAAGGCGATGGCGGGAGGTGACGGCATTGGTGGCATCCGCGTTCAGGAGTAGGGGCCGCTTCATGGAGGAAAGAGGGAAAGCGAGCAGAGTGACCTTTGTTCGCGGAGAGGGAGGCCAAAACGTGAGCAGGGGTTCCTCGGCATTGGGGTTGGCTAGTAAGGGTGCTCTGCAGAGGAAAGAGGGAGAGAGCGGAGTGGAGGTCGTGAGAGGGAGGCGAAAGGGTGTCGGCAATGGCGTTGGGGGCGGAGGCGGGGCGGAGGCGTTAGCGCGCACGAGTTGGGGGCGACGGAGGCAACCCGTGGAGGCGAAGGTGGAGGTGGAGGGGCATCGGCGTCGTACGGAGGAGCGTCGGCAGCGTCGGCATTAGGTGGGGGGAGAGAGAGAGAGAGAGAGAGAGAGAGAGAGAGGAGAGAGGAGGGAGATGCTTTGCAGAGGAGAGTAGAGGAGAGAGAGTGTCGAGTGTACATAGAGGTGGGCCGATCTACAGGAGAGAGAGCAGAGGAGGGGGAAGACGCAAATTTTGAATCACGACCCCATTTACACGTGGCTCCATGTGTTGACTTCTGAATGGTTTTACATTTCACCTACGTGGAGTGTAAAACCTATCCAATATTTTCTCCTTAGATCTGCCACCAACCAAAAAAAAAAAAAAAAAACTCAGATCCGCCGATTTCTTACCGTTTTTCCTTTTTTTTTTTTTGTGGGTGCAATGAATAAATCGTATGTGATCCGAGGATAAGAAATCTTTTAAAATTTTTATGTTAATTTTTTGGTAAATTGTAGTTACTTAACATTCTAGACCCCCTCTATGAGGTGTTACGAAGTGATGTTGGAGTAAGGGCACTTGATTGTTTTCAGCCATCTTAATAATTTGACAAGAACAACAAACAGTGAGTGATCTAATTGCCTTAAGATTGTTGGAATATAATCCAAAGAAAACAAATTGTTCGTTGTAATCAGAATATCAATGTAATGGAGGTGAGGTATGGATATTCGAATCTTCTTAAGGTAATTTGTTCCCGCCAATGGTGCTCCGTAGATCCATGAACTATGTCTTCCAAGATACAACACCTTAAACCTGTTTGGATTAGCACTATGCAAACATGACTCGCCGAACCGTTCAATTGAACAGTACACCCAGAAAAATCAGAAGAGTGGAATAGTATATCAAATCTCTTTTGGAATCGAGTCGAAAAAAACACTATAATGAAGCTCTATGCTCCTATCTATTTATAGAGCTTTTTAGTTCATGTATAGAAGAGATACATAAATTAAATAGACGCATGTATCCACGAAATTCATGAATCAAAAGATACGTGAATCTAAAAGATTCATGAATCTAGAGACACGTGAATTCAAGAGATTTGTGAACTCAATAAATACATGAACTAAAAGATACACGAATTTAAGAAATTCATGAATTCAATAGATACATGAATAGAAAAGTTTAGGAAATTCATGAATTCAAGCGTGAACAGAAAAGATGTATATTAATTTATTGACTTTCATTGATCAATTAACCATAATTATAACAGTCCTTCCGTCCTTGCGACGATCAGGACTTGCGCTATAGCTCCTACTTCGGTGACGGTAACTCCTTTCCCTGTCTCTGTACCTGTCGCAATCATATCGTCCCCTGCTTCTACTGCGACTTCTCCCGTGATCATGGTCTCTATATTCATCTCTGTACCTGAAAATCCATTTTACCATCAGTTGCAGTAGGGAATGAGAGTAAAATTACTTGCAACTCTGCAAGACGCAAGTACTCATTAAGATGGTTAAGGGTTAACCGCTACTTGCTATCCCATCAATGGATATATATATATATATATATTTTCATTTCACTACGCACAAAAGAACAAGTTGCAACAAGCTTGAATGTCACCTAATATCTGAACTGTCGTCTCAAAGCTTAAATGACAAAAAAAAGCGGAATCTAGAAACCAACAACTCAATGGCATAATGGGAACTGGCCTAGCAACACCACATTGACAACTTACTTGTTAAAAGGTTGTCACAGGAGTTTACAATTTCATGTATGAACATCTTAGTTAAGGGTGGCACAGTCACAATCCTGCTAGGATGCATCATGAAGTGCTGATGTAGTAAGTCCAAGTTCATAAGCTCTTCATCCAGCACAAATTTATAAAAATAGATTTTGGAATAGTGCAAAACAAGTCCTCAACGTTTAACCCATTGCCCAGCTGATCGAGTTCCGAATCTTTTGGCAAATGTTCAATCAATTCTAATCTTGCATCTCACACCATCTTTTCACAGGAAAATAGAACCCACTCAATTTTATATTAACTTAACTATGATATTTTACTACTCTCTAATTTCGTGGTAGTTCACTTAATCTCTCGTTTTGTAGAGTCTTCTTCTACCGCCATGGTAGTTCCTGTCTTTAAACCTTAACCGCGGAGTTGCTTACCTCATCCTCACCTTCTTCCGTTCTGTTGACTTCCCCGCCTACGCTTCCCGTTCTTCTCCCATGTCCCTGTTTTCGCCTGAATTGGATATGGAACTCGACATTGTCGATCGCCCTTGTTCCTTTCCTCCCTTCCCTCAACAATTCAAGTCCACAATATCCACCCACATCCGCAGAACCCAATCCCCTGGTTTGTATTGAATTGGACGTGCGATTGGCTTTGTTCCCATGCCCACTTCTTCATCTCCCCTTTCTCAGCACGTAATGCCCATTCTTCTGAATCCAATCCCTTTTCGTTTTATTTGCGACTAAATCCCATTTCACGACTCCTGCATGGCGTTTAATCGACCTGCTGGACTTCGTATCTCACCAATTGTAACTATCTCTTTGGGTGAACCCAGCTCACTTGATTGTCGAATACTCTTCCTACCCTGAGCTTGCTTTGTTCTGCCCTGGTGTCTGACTTCATGGACCCCCACAACTAGGAAGGAGATTTGCGACTTGCCGCTCTCTGCAACAGGTTGGGCCGACTTTGGTCGGAACAAGAAATTGAAGATTGGGATGATATGCCGCCACTGGAAAAAAGTTGAAGAGTGCAAGCTGATATTAATAGGTAAAATTCTATCCAATCCCTCTATAAATTTCCAAGCTTTTCATAATACCATGAAACGAGCTTGGTGAACAGAACAAGTTGAGATTTCCCAACTTGAAGCCGGACTCTATGTAGCTAAATTCAAGTTTGAAGGGGAAAACAGAGGGTCTTAGAGGGAGGTCCTTGGCTGTTCTCTAGTCATTTGGTCATTTTTAAGCCTTGGATACCAAATACGCCACTACATTGTTATGATTTTTCAAATTGTGCATTCTGGGTGCAAATCTTCGGTCTACCATTGGAATGGTGCTCGGATTATATGATTTGCAAAGCTGTTAAACATGTCGAAAGAGTGCTTGAGGTTAAACTTGAAACTAAAGAGGGCACTACTCTTAGAGCCGGCAGAGCACGGGTAGAAATCAATTTAAAGGAGCCATTGAAAATAGGGTAGTTGATATGCATAGCTAGGAAAGCAATATGGCTTGATTTTCGCTATAAACGACTACCACATTTTTGCTATTCTTGTGGCAAGATAGGTCATTATGCTATGTATTGCAAGGATTTTCCTTTTACCGAAGCAAAAATGGAGGGCAAAGAAAAGATGGCTTATGGCCAGTGGTTACATGCGGAAGTAAAACAGCATAGTCCGTATTGACTGACCTTTTATGAGGCGCAAGACCAATCTGTCGAAGAAGTAATACCGAGACTCCACCTTTATCGACTCATCTGGTCCCTCTACTACCTCCTTGCAATGATAAAGATGCCGGAATTCTGTAGCGACCAGCGATACCTCCCATCAACCCCATTATTGCACCAATTCATTAACACTGCCATGATGGTATGCTACCAGGGGACACATCTACAAGTGCATTGAACCCTGCACCTGCAAAGATGAAGGGTATTCAGAATGAGTTACACCCTAGTTCTGATATGGACATTGGAATTCTGAAACAACCAACAACACCTCTTCTCAACCTTATTGTCCAACCAGTCCAGCTAGAACATCATGACGGCGTTCTGCCAACAACTTCATCTAAAGGTGAGCTGATTCTTGTTCAGGCAAAGATGAAGGACATTCCAAATCCAATAATGGGAATCCCCAACCCCAAGAAGTTGAAGAATACAACAATTTCAACTAAAGCAGGACTTGCAAAGAAAATTAAGCGGTACAACCCTTATGAGTTGCGAACAACCATAACAGAAGGTCTAGATGAAAGACACCTCATGGAGACACCAATTTTCTAGGCCGAAGAGGCAGGGAAGTGGGCTGTGGTGGTTAGCCCTCAACAGGCACCAGGTGACAAATGAAGCTACTCAGCTGGAACTGTTAGGGTCTGGGCTCTCCCCCGACAGGTTCGAGCCCTTAAGGCCCTTGTGGCCAAAGAAAAGCCTGATTTGTTTTTTTTTTTTTTTTTTTTTTTAATGGAGACCAAGAATCAAGAGGTAGTAATAACTCGACTTCAGCAATGTCTTAAATTTCAGAACTCTCATGGGCTCAACCCTATTGGTTTATTTGGAGGGATGGTAATGTTTTGGCATGATCACATTTCTATACATATGGATCGATCTACTCAAGACTTTTTTGATACAATATGTACGGATGCTAGGTGTGGCATACCTATGTGTCTTACCTGCGTCCATGCACCTGCGGCTTATAAGCTTCGCCAACAATTCTAGACATAACTATGACAAATCGCTTATTCTAATACTTTACCTCAGGTCTATGTTGGTGATTTTAACGAAGTCATCTATCATTAGGAGAAAGTGGGTAAAAGGCTAGCCGAACCTCACCGAATGCATTCTTTTAGAGAAGTTTTACATGATTGTTCACTTATGGATATAGATAGCAAGGGCTGTGCATTTACTTGGATGACTAATTGCAAGGGTGATGATTTTGTGAAAGAAAGGTTGGACCGGGTCCTGTGTACTATGGATTGGCGTCTAACTTTCCTTGAAGTTGAGGTTTTTGCATTACCTGCAATGGGATCTGATCATAGCCCAATTATTATTAACAACTGAAGCTTTACTAGGCCGACGACATAAGAATTTTATTTTCGAAGCCTTCTGGTTACAAGACAAGGAGTGTCGTGAGGTCATTGCCAACTCATGGAACTCTACACAGGTAACAAGCTACACTCTACCACACAAACTAAAGGCCGTTTCTGTGGCACTTACTAAATGGAGTCGATTGAAGTTTTCCATGATCCACACTCAAATATCTGCTTTGCAATAGCAACTCCAGACTCATATCAATCATCCTAATAGCCACTATGATAAACAAACAATTACTAATCTTAAGGTGAAGATCCAGTGATTATGGCAGCAAAAGGAACAGTTTTGGGCGATGTGCTCTAGGATAAATTGGCTAAGGTGGGGAGATAAAAATACTAAATTCTTCCACGCAACTACAATTCAAAGGAGGCAACGAAATAGAATACAAATGCTGCTGGATGATAACCACATATAGGTTAAGGAAGACATCCTTTTGAAAGAGATGACGATGGCCTTCTTTCCAATCTTTACGGATCAATGGGACATCGTGACTATGGGCCCCTGTCACGCCCCAATCCTCGGGGCATGCACACATCCTTCTACTTGGTCAATTTTAGAATGCGATATCCCAAGACTAAGTATCGCCGACCCTTTCATTTTTAATAGCATATGCAGAAGTAGTTATAAATCCCTAGATAATAAAACGGTGGGATAGAAAAGCAGGGCTATATTTTTTATACTGAAAATTCACAACCACACCTTTTTACAAACATCTCATAGTATTCTACAATACTATATACGTAAGTCCGATCTAACATCTATTCACATGTAGACAAGGTCGACAAGACAGATGGGATCTCGGTCCTCAATCGGGTTGTACTTGGGGTCATCCTCGGGGTCCTGCTCCAGGTACTCCTCTTCGGGTTCTTTCTCCTCGAGTTCCTCATTAGGGTTCTCCTCGTCGATTCCTCCTCCTCAGCTCCTCACCTGGGTCCTAAAATGGTTATTCAATAACCATTGAGACAACGTTTCAGCAAGTTCTACCCTTTAAGATCTGATTAGTAAACCAATACACCATCTAGGTTGTCTATACACTCATGAGTCAGAGGACTTACCTTAGCCTCAGATTCCACCTACATATTAGCACAGTTCAAATAGGCACCCAAGCAATCACATCATAGATCGATACCTCGATCAATCGACCTAGTCGATTACATGTCAATCGGACCATTCATTGGTCATTTCCATTCAATCAATCAATTCACAATATTAGATCAAAGCAATGATCAATCGACTTAGTCGATTATATGTTAGCCGGACCATGCTTGGTCATTTCAATCAATACTATCCATTCTCTAAAATAACCCATTGGGTTACCAAGCTAGTATTTGAAATGATTCAATCTTTGAAATGACGTTATAAGTCACCAAGTATATTCATCATAACGTCCATTCTGCAAAATGACATATTGAGTCATCGAGCCGTTATGGCATGCCATCCATTCTACAAAATGACCTATAGGGTCACCGAGCCGGCATTACATGTCGTACATTCTACAAAATGACCTGTAGGGTCATTAAGTCGACATTACATGTCGTACATTTTACAAAATGACCTATAGGGTCACCGAGCTGACATTTGCATACCGTCCATTTTACAAAATGACATATAGTGTCACCGAGCCGGTATTATGTAACATGATAATTCGAACATACAATCAATTTGTCATTTTATTCATTTTTGACAAAAGTATACATGCATGGGCACACGGTTGGCCTTAGCCAAAATATAATATTTTTCCTTTCCATAACTCCCACATTTTATGTAGTCCACTCAAATCCTTTTGGCATTATCAATTGATGTCCGGTTATTTTTCAATTAATAACCACAAATTATTCAATTAAAGAATAATTCCCAATTTCACAAATAATTCAATTCAACACAAAATAAAGCTCAATTAAATAAACGGACTACGCCACGACAATCATCATAAAATTCTGGTCGTCGACTAATCCCGCCTAATTTCCGGAAAATAAATAATTAATAAATTAATTTCGAAAATTAATAAATAATTACTAAAAATTCAATTTAGGCCCGTAATGCCTAATGGAAGCCCAATAAGGGTTGGGAAAAATCCCGAGAAGCATTCATTAAATAATAGTATGTCTCTACTTGCTAATTGTACAATTCAATTGTCTAACATGCATCACAATTATCTAATAATCACTAATATACTCTAATCTAACCACCTAATTGCACTTAATTAAATCTAATTAATCCTTAAGTATCATTAGCAAACTAAAAAAGCATTAGTGAGTAAAACTCACTTGAGCAAAGCAAAGATCGGATCACCGCAACGGCAACGCGACGGCGGCCAAAATCCAAACTTTCGGCGGCATCGGTAGACACTCGGGCCGGGCTTACAAGCCTTGTAGGCCCACATAAAAAGCTGGGCTTGGGCCAAACTTGGGCTGACTTGCTTCACAGGCTTGGGCTCGTAATTGGGCTTACTGAACCTGTGGGTTGAACTTTGAAGATGGGTTGAAACTTGGGCTTCGAATGGGCCCAAGCCAAAACTGAAGTTGGGCTGAACAAATGCGAGCTGGGCTTGCCTGAAGATGGGCTTGGGCTACTTTGCGGGCCTCAATCTGGGCTGACTTTGGCTGAATTCTTGGGCCGAAGTTGGGCTGAATCCCAATAAGTTGAACCATAGGCTTGGCTTGCGGGCTGCAGAGAGGAAACCGGCAGCTTCAACAGTGAAAACGGGTCAATCGGAGCTCCGGCAAGTGGGTGGTCGGCAACCAATGGCTCCCGGGGGTTAAGGGGATCTTGTAGGTGGATGGAATGGCCAAAGGAATGGTCGGAATGGAAGAAAAACGAAGAAAATCGCGAAATAGTGCAAGCGAAAGGTGGACCAACGGATCGACGATCGGGCGGCTTGTGTCGGCCGTACGGGACGGGCCGACGGCTCCGTTCGGTGGCGAGGTCGGGCTTGATGGAACGGCCTGGATGTCATCTTCATGGAGATAGGTAGCTCATTCACTGATTCATCTGGGAAGTTGACTTTTTACTCGGATCTTTGGTGAGAGGTCAGCTGGAGCAGAAACCGGTGGTGGCGCGAGTGGAGGCATGTGACGGCTGCAGCTCGTTTTGCCGGTCTTCTTGCTGGCTTGAGGGTTTCGAAAATGAAGAGGAGAGGGTGATGGACGGTAATGAGAGGGAGGGAGAGAGAGAGAGAGAGAGAGAGAGAGGGGAATGGATAGAGATGAGGGGTGAGGGCTCCACATGGCCTTCTTTTTCCAAGCTTGATCTTCAAGCTTTAACCTAAGCCAAGCAATAATCCTTGGCTCTCCCTTGGCCACATCAACACCCAAAGTAACCTTTCCAATGGTCCAAAATTGACTAGGGTAAGGGGGATTACGAATTTTGAAGAACAAGGCTTCAATTGGAATTAATTCCCTCTTGATTCTCTCTCAATCGGCTCTCATAAAATCAATTGGTGTCCCAATGCCTCAATTGTTATTTTTCATCATCCAAGAATCCCTCATGCTTCTCAAATTTGCCATCAAAATTAATCCGTGGCTTGTTTCGCATGAAAGCAACCATGCGATGACTTTTTCCCAAAAAGTATCGATTGTTAGAAAAATCTTTTGAGACTGAGTCGTGGGTCTTAGAATTTATTGTGACATGACAGAATCTTCCATTTCTGAAATTGGACTTGAATTGATAGCTAATTTCTATTCGACGCGTTTTTTAGCGTGACCTAGACTATTGGGTAGTTTTTAACCTTTTAGGGCAAATGACCTATGGTTGATTTTCATCGAGCCACAATAAACCCACTCGACTCAATGGCAACTTTCGATTGTCGTGAAAATCTTGAGGATTCAATTATGGGCACAGGTACCAAAACGATAGTAAAATCAAATTAGTGTCATCGATGAGAATTTTCCAATTTAGTGGAGTTCCCACGATCGGCCAAACATCTCGCTTGAATAGACCTATCTCGATCTCAAATCAATTTTTAACCGTGCCGTAAGGGCTTCTAAAGATAAGCACGGTTGAGAAGCCGATTCCCGGTCAAGTTCTCAAGTCTATTTGCTTTAAAGTCCTTAATAGCTTCCTCGCCTAGTCTAGTTATCTCTAGAGTGATCGGCCGAGAACAGCCCTATAAACGCGTCAATGAAATGCCCGATTAATTCAATAGAAATAAATTAGGGTCGAAAATCTAGGATGTCACAGGCCTGTTCTTGATTAATGTCCACGAGTTGTTACAACAGAAATGAACAATCTATTGATGGTCGCCGTCACTCGAGAAGAGGTCCACAGAGCAACCTTCTAGTTAAGGACGACCAAAGCCTCGGGACCAGACGGTATGAATGGACATTTTTATCGACTCACGGGATATTTTACAAAACGAACTTTTCTCTTGGTTCAAGATTTCTTTCAAATGGGAGTGATGCCTGCCAATCTTAATAAGACCATCATTTCTCTGATTCCTAAAGTACCACACCCAGAAAGTCTTGACCAATATTGCCTCATTAATCTTTGCAATTATGCCTATAAAATTATCTCCAAGGTGCTCGCTAATCATCTTAAACCCTGGCTACCTAATTTGATATCCATTGAACAATGTGCCTTTGTGAGTGGCCATCAATTCCAAGACAACATTCTAATTGTCCAAGAGGTGCTTCATCAACTAAGGATTAGAAAATGCAAAAGGAATTTTCAAGCGGTTTTGAAGATGGATATGCAAAAGGCGTATGACCGAGTGGAATGTGATTTTCTCAAAGATTATCTCCTCAAATTAGGATTCCATACCACTTGGGTACAGTGGGTGATGCAGTGTATTACAACAGTCTCTCTCAGTGTTAAGTTCAATGGCGAACAATTAAATTATTTCCATTCGACACGAGGCCTCAGATAGGGAGATCCACTCTCTCCTTATCTATTCATTCTCTTGGTGAATGTCTTATCCACTCTTATACATGAAGCTATTGACATGGGAAATATCAAGGGCATCCATTAAGCGTGTGGTGCCCTAATCTTTCTCATTTGTTTTTCGCAGATGATGCCATATTTTTCTTAGATGACAAGTTCCAGAATGTCAAAACCTCGCAAATATACTGAATCAATACTGTTTAGCTATGGGACAAGTTGTTAATCGAAATAAATCCGGCATATTTTTCAGTAAAGCTTGCCCTATTAGCCTACAGGAAAACTTGGCCAAGGAATTTAGAATCCCAGTGCTAGACAGGACGGGCAAATATTTGGGTATTCCATCAAATTAGGGATGATCAAGATGAGACATGTTTGCTTGGATTATGGGGAGAGTGAATGGTAAATTGGAAGGATGGAAAGAAAATTTAATATCGAAGGGCGGTAAGGAAATTCTGATTAAGATCGTTGTATGTGCGATACCACGTATGCCATGTCCATCTTTAAAATTCTAGTGTCAATTTGCAAATCCATTGAAAAGAAGATTGCTCAATTCTGGTGGTAGAATGATTATCGCAAGTCAAGTATTCACTGGAAACAATGGGAAGTGCTAAAGAGCAGGAAGGATAAGGGAGGCATTGGCTTTCGAGATCTCATTGATTTCAATAAGGCAATGCTTGGGAAACAGGCCTGGCGTTTAATCTAACAACCATGATCACTCGGGAGCACCCTTTTCAAAGGTCTTTATTTTCACTCACCAGATTTTAGATATGCGGATAAAGGTGCTTGACCATCTTGGGGTTGGCAAAGCTTACTATTAGGGCGGAATTCCATCTTACCAAGACTTCAATGGTCAATTGGCGATGGCTGAAAAATTAGAATTCGGGAAGAAGATGGCTACCCAAAGGGATACTAGGTGATCTTGCTGCTCGTGGTGAACCTGTGATGGTGGTGGACCTTCTAGACCCGAACTACAATACCTGGAATGTTACTCTACTAAACCAGTATTTCAATGTTCAGACTATCCAAGAAATCCTCAACATTCCGATAAGACCTACTTATGCAGCGAGATCAACTTATTTGGACAGACACACACACACGGTTGATACACAAAGTGAAGAGTGGTTACCAAGCAATAAGAAATGCTGCTTCAAGCAATAATAATGTTAGAGCCTCGTCTTCATATCAAACCATAGATGTCATGTGGAGAAGGATTTAGCAACTTAACCTCACACCTAAAATTCAGACCTTTCTTTGGTCCTTATGCCACAATGCTTTGCCCACCAAAGATAATCTATTTCATCGACGCATCAGATTAGAGCCGGTATGTAATCTCTGTCCTAGTCAAACACTAGAGACTGTAGAACATCTTTTCCTACTTTGTCCATGGACAACTAGAATCTGGTCACATCCTAAGATTTGCATTCAACTAGCGCCAAAGCAGTACAACTTATAGATGCATGGCTTGCGGAAAAGGTCGCACGAAATAGATCTCACCGACTTGGAAACTATTGCATCGGTTCTGTGGCAGATTTGGAAGGTGCGGAACAACTTCATCTTCAGCTGACAGTGTCCTGATCCGACACATGTTGTGGATGTAGCCCTGGCCCATGTTTGAACGGCTCTGAATTCCACTCGAAGCTTAGCGGGAATAGGGTGACATCAACTCAATCTGGGAGACCTGTGGCGGCCTCTAGATCTCGGCATCCTGAAGGTAAATATAGATAGGGCTTTTTAGCTAGCTAGCACTGAAGGAACAATGGGGTGCATATGCCAAGATCAGAATGGGAAAATGGTTGATGGCTTTACCAGAGGATTCGCTGCCTCCTCGGCCTTGCAGGCAGAGATCGAGGCATTTACTCTCACCCTCCACCATCTGCTGTAGCACGGCAAAGCTCACGATCTACTACGATAGAATCGATTGCCTTTTGTTGGTTTGCTTGTGCACGATCCAGTCGATGCCATGGGAGGTTTGAGCACTGTTTGTTGAAGCCGCCGCCCTACTACCCTGCTTCTCTCACCTTCGAGTTAGGCATTGTAAGCATGAGGCAAATTTTGTAGCTGATTGGGCCGCAAAGGCCCATAGAAATGGCACCTTAACTCCTAATTGGGCCGTTTCGCCTCTTTCCTTTCTGTTGGATCTCCTTTACTCGGATGCTATTGATGCGGGTTGTTCTTTTCCCTTAACTTGAATGGAATTACTTTTATGACCCCCAAAAAAAAAAATTATGATATTTTACTATAACACTGGATTTTGAAATTACGAGATTCAGAACCTCAATTTCATTTAAATTGAGGAAACATTGGACTTCAACTCAAAACCCTAAATTTGGCCCTTTAATCATCAAATTGTTTTATTAGTCAGTTGATTCTCCTGATCAATTCTGTCACTCAATGATTGATTAGACTGATGTGTTGTATCTCTTAGTTATGGTCCAGATTATCTAGTTGCTTTTTCGCCAAAGTAATAAAACTAAGGACCGGTTGCTTAGCTGGCTTGAGCAACCAAAACATAACCGCACTTCCATCATTTTTCTGGAAATTGCACTTCCAAACTTAGTTGCTTAGATCTAAAGAAAAGGTAGGAAATTCCATCCACTAACTGAAGACTAGTGAGTCAAATTTACAATGTGCATGAGTGACTGGTTTTAGCATTCAAATTCAGCTGCAGAATTTCAGCTTTTGGGATGCAACTCTATCTCTTGACCTTGGATTAGCGTGAAAAATTTAATATGTAACACCCCAATTCATTAAAAGTAATTGCCTCTAATGTCATTTAAATGTTAATATATTATGATTTGAATCTTTAAAAATGTATAGTTATTCTCCATAAGCCACAAGATGCGTAAACAAGCTTCTCACATTATTGTTAACAGCATTAACTCCTCTGTAGAATCGGTTCTCTCCTCAACTCGATCGATTGCTTTGATTACTTGCGAAGAACAACCAACTAGGGATGGTAAGGATTACTCACAAAGTTTGCACTTTGATTTTAATAAGGCCAGGAGCGAACCTATAAAAATAGATTGTGGACTGCGCTCGATGACTGCTTGCTGGTCATTCCTCATGGAGTGGGATTTGAGTGAATCTCAAGGTCATTTGATGATCATTCTGATTGCTCTAGATGGCATGTTAATATTTGGTTAATTTTTTTGTCGTTTCCGTTGCTTAGGCGCTATTTTCATGTGAAACTCAGGGTTGTTACTTCTGCATGGGTACTGAATGTTGCGCGTCACTTCTGTTCTTTTGGGCGTGAATTTTATTTGAGTCGAGCCCCGTACAGGTGTTGCTTTGATTGCTCATGTTGAAACATTAGCCTGTCGATTTCCTGGCAATGTTGGCATGTTTTTATGTTGATTGTTTAGATGAGTTGTGGGTTCTGCACTCTTAACGTTGCTGATTAAAGGTACCTGGGCTTGTTATGTGAAACTTTTGGTCCCATTTGAGTGTAATTTAGATTTCTACGAAGGCACGTAAGCATTTGGCATGGTTGAACATCATTCGTATGAGCGTAATGGCCTTATTTGCCTACAGAACGTTGATCTGAGCTGTGGATTGGGTGTATTGTTGTGATTGGTGGGTTAATTTCGTAGTTCTTGAGCCCACATAGGCATAGGATTCATGTCATAGCATTCTAGTTTAGTTTAGATTTAGGTAGAGTAGTCTCTTAGGAAAAATTGGATTTGAATTGAACATGGTTCGTGGGCTTTACTACTATCCTAGGGTTTGATAACAAGACTGTGCATTTGTCTAACACTTCATTGAATTTACTTCCATATACTTTATTCTATTGTATTGGTTGTGATTATGTACTTCCTTCTAATTGCACACTCACCCATGGATATCTTTTAGTGGCATGGGGTAAGGATTGTATGGATCAAGTCCCCAATTTTAGAACTTTGGATGCGTAAAAGTAAGATACCTTCCATGCTTCTCGACTCTTAGCCGGCCTCAATAGTCTAGTGGCGACCCCTAGTTAGGTTGGATTTCATTGATGGAACTATTTGAATTGTAATTTCCCCATGTCGTGTGAAGTAAGGGTTTATGTGACGTCCCGAGCGTCACATACTAAGCGCAAGCGGAATTATAATTATAATTATTATTAACTTCCTAACTAGTAATCTCCTTTAGATAACCCATAGCATTTACCATTGAAGGTTAGCATGTATAGCATGGATTATTTTAAAATTTCATGTTTATATTATAAGGTTATCCTGCAATGCACATAGACAAGATCATAAAAGGCTTCCTTTCATTTTATCATCATCGGGGCATACAAAGTTATCGACTGGACTCGTTCCATGTTCTTTGCCTATATATTTACATCATATACAAAACAAAAGTAAGGCGTAACACATGCCAAGGATAAAGGGGTGAGGGTATCTACTCCACGAGTTCCCACACAAGCCCACGTCTAACAAAAAACAAAAGTCAGTCAGCCTCTACACGATCCAAGGCGTCTAGGCGCCGTCCATCCCGGCTCCAGGTCCTCCTGCTCCAAAGGGTAAAGGTTCGAACATCTCTCCTTCATGGTTGACAAACCATGCAACGAACGTCATCGGTAACAACTCAGCTCTACCGTCATCCAACCATAAGGTCGCCTCATACTTGGACAAAACCATGTCAATGTCGGGATCATACTCGTCATGAAGAGAAACATCAAGACTCACTACCACCCCGTATCGAGCTACTGGCGGTACATCCATGCTATCAATTTGAAAATGTAAGGTATGAGCAAACAACCTTGCCCAAGAAAGAATGATAAAACTCTAACTTAAACAATCCATAGCCATCAAAGTTACAAGTGAATCATCAAACAATTTAGGATGCTAAAAGAATATATCACAAGCATAAACAATACTATTACTTCATGTAAGAAATCACCTTATATGCATCCACTTCTATACTTACCCTTCACAAACTCAATCTCACATCAAAATATAATGCAACAATAATAGATGAACTCACTCGCCAAATAATTATATTTAGCGTGCATAAAATCCACCCTCGAATCAGTCACAACCAGGACTCTACCGGCCTGATCGAGTCACTTCCGGAAAGTACGTTATCCGGACTTCCACAATACCTCTAATTGTGGGCATCTCACTCCGAGGCATCCCGGCATCACACAACCGAGGTCCTCCCAAGACCACTCAGCAAGGGGCATCTCAATATCACACAACCGAGGCATCCTTGATCACACACAAGGGCATCTCACTCTGAGGCATCTCAGTATCTCTCTACTGAGGCATCCAAGACTACTCAGCAAGGGCATCCCAAACTTCCGGGGGCATCACCGGTATCTCGGTACCGATGGGTTCATTCATCTTAAGCACACGTTCACACCACCACACCTTTGATTAATGCATTTATCGTATGCAAAAGAAAAGACTCTAAAGTATCTATCTAACTCTCATGAACCTAGCACACGTGCGTGTCCAAATTATAAGATAAAACCCATTACGTCATGTCCCATTCCATGGCGAACAGATATTTATCCCATAATTAAGCACTATGCACAGCACTCATTGCACACACATGATTCTATATGCACTTATATCTCAAATGATATATGAGACTTACTCATACACAACTAACATCTAGTATAAGGTTTATTAGACTCTATGTTCATCATACAAGTCTAAGATACAAGACACTACATCTAATATGTGTTCTCGGGTACAAACAGTATACTAGCTAAATGAACAGTTTCGGTTTCAGACACAGAAGATATATTAATTCTTGTCTAAATGTTACCAAATTTTAGTATGTTATACTTGAGACATAGAATAACAATTCTCATGAAGAAACTTAATTCTGATTCTCACTGTATTAAGAGTAACAATTGCCATAATCTTTACTAGCACTCTGTATCGACGTCCAGATTCTTTATCTACAAAAAAAAATTGTTTCACTAGCCAAATCTTATCGATTTAATCTCAAATTTTTACATGTCATTCCTTAAGATGTGTTCTACAATTCTCATTAAGGATTCGAAGTCCAAATATAACTAGGTAAATACAGAAAATTCGCATAATCAGTAAAGGTCAAACCCTTTCTCACAAGAACAGTTTACTGGTTTTACTAAGTACACTTCTGTCTCTATGTTTTTATAGTCATATGGTTATAGCTACGTGTATAAATTGATCTCATAGATGTTCTATCATGTAGAATAGTTTCTTTCTTATTTCTATTAACATCCATAAAGAAAACTAAACACAAACAGAAGATTCCATAACTGTTTTATACTTAAAACAGAATAGATACACAAATTTTCTCACCTCTAACTCAACGAAACAACTTGTCTATCTACAAATCTCTTCTAAAATACTCCAATGCTTACTCACAGCAACTCAAAGCAACTTCAGCATATCTTTCTCTAACAAATGATCAATTTCACAACTCGGCTCGAAGTGTCGCCGCATCCGCAAGCCACTTATCACGATTTCTACCAAAACAACACACTCGGCATCCATTTCATCACTTTGCTCAACAAAACAGCATACTCACACTTGGATTTTGAAACATGCAGTCCTCAAAAACAACATGCAATGGCTTCTAACTCTAATCTAACACTTACTCAGCTTAGATCAATCACAAAACAGCAACTACAAACTATATCCATCACTGTTTGGTTAGATCCTCAAGCTCCCTTGATGAAACAATGGATAACTTTCAATTTAGAGTTAGATCTTTCCTTACCTTGCTTCAGCTACTAAACAACACAGAGATGCTTCAAGATCAACACTCAAAATCAGCATGCAAGAAGAAGAAGGTTGCTGGTTTGCTTCTGGTTTTTCGCTGCTCAGCCGAGAGAAAAGATGAAGAAGAAGATGGGTTGCTGGGTTTTATATGGAGAGAGAGAGGATACGAAGCTTAAGGGGAAAATAAGTCTACAAATCCCTAGGCTAGTGTAATGATGAGATCTTGTAATGATTATGTTCCTTGAGTTTGCATGTCTCGGTTCATGGGAATCAAAACCGTGGGTGAAGAAAAACAAAGAGAGAAGAGAGGTGTCGTGGCTTTCATGCATGAAGATTTTTGCTATCTCGTCGATCGTCACTAATTAACAGTTAATCGATATCATTCGTTAGTTCATTAGCTTCTAATATTTTCATCTAATTGCCTTTTTTTCTACTTAATCCCAATTATACAAAGTCATAACATATATATATAACATATCGAATGACATAACATATCAACTAGTCAATGTTGGTTTATAAGGAATTCATCAACAAAATGCTAAAGTTAGAAATTGATATTAGCATTATAAATATTAATCAAGTTATCATAACTATAATCTATAAAATAAAATCATTCGGGCCTAAATATTCATTCCCGGCCCAATAGGCTTAATCTATAACAATCCCGGGCCCACTGAACCAAATCTACAAATCTAATAACTCCGAACCTTGGCCCGCTTCAAGCCAAGTCCAAGCCCATAATTTCTCATTAGATTTCTTAAGTCCAATTTGTGTAGCCCACTCATTTCTCAAGCCCACACATTTCTCACGATCCATCGGGTTCACTTTCCGGCCAAATCTAATTAATCTAAGTTCCTAATGCTCTAATTACACTAATGAAGGTCGATGGAATTTGGGATGTCACAGTTTAGGAGAACCCGATTCCGCCCCAATTAAGGACTGCCAATTTTCCACTTGACATTACCTTTAGGAGGGTCATTACAGGTATAATCGTGTCACATTTATCCTAAATTGATTTTCGTGTCACAAAAAATGCAAACTATTATATCGGTGTCACATTTAACCCAAATTAATTTTCGTGTTACAAAAATTGCCAAATTGGTACATTAGTACCACATCCACTCATAATTAATTTGCGTTACAAAAAATCCCCAATCACCAACGAGAGATTAATTGGCTAATTGACGGAAGATAAAATTGGCTTGAGTGTTGGTATGCTTCAGTAGTCACTTAATTGAACCCGTCACCCAACGGTAGTTTGGGGGCGATGCCCGATATTTATTGGATGCTTGGGGGAGGGGGGTCCAGATGTCGAGTCGTGGTTGAGGTCGGACTGATGCTCCTTTTTAGAATGCCGTTTAGCTAGGGGTTCTAGACATTACCGTGCCTGATGGGGTGGGACGATACCTGGTCATGCCAAATGACCGCCAACCCTTGTGGTGGCTATGGCCCGAAGGGTCGTAATAATTGGAACACGTGTGTTGGCAATACCCATTGCTATTATGGAATGTGTTCTAATTATTAATTATGCTTAATGCATTGATATTGGCATATGTGATTAACTAATGTACATAATGCGCCAAGGCAAGGTAAGGATGCCTATGGGTTACTTGATAGCTTTAATATTTGTTCTTGCGGTTGGTTGCTCGACCATGTTTATAGTTAAGGCAAAACAAGGGTTCCTTTGCTATTAATTTGCCATCGATATTACATTTCATGTTTAGGTTGTCTTCGAGATGAATTAGCGTCCTAGTTGAGGCTTAGGTTGTTAACTCGTTGAGATATTTATATCTCACCCCATTGTTTTTTTTTTTTTTAATGTTTTTCAGGCCCGTAGTATGGAAAACCGTCATGCTCGGTTCAGGATCCCTTTGGAGAAGAGAGATTGGCCTAGTGTTAGTGAAGTTTAGGTTAACCCCGACCTTTTGTTGGCTTTTGTTGGTTGGTTAGAAGTTGCTAGTGTAAGGGCTTGTAATCACTAAACTTCCTAGGGTTAACGATAAATTTGTAATTGAAGTGTTTGGTTTGATATTATGGTGTTTTTCGTGCTATCCCTATTTGTTATGATTGACTAGGTGTTGTTTATATTAAATGTGACATTCTAAATTTTCAACCTATTTTCTATTGAATTAATCGAGCATTTCATCGACGTGCCTACGGGACTATTCTTAGAGCTGATCACTCTTGAAATAACTAGACTATTTGGGTAAGCCATTAAAGAATTTTAAGGCAATAGACTTGAGAATTCGACCAGAAATCGACTTCTTGACCGTACTCATCTTTAGAGGCTATTATGGCACAATTAAAAATCTATTTGAGATTAAAGATAGGTCGGTTTGACTGAGATATGTGGCCAATCGTGGGTGACTTCACTAAGTTGGGAAATTTTCATCGACCGACACTAATTTGATTTTATTGTCGTTTTGATACCCCGTGTCCGTATTTGAATTATTGAGATTTTCGCGATAATCGAGAGTCGCTAATGTGTCGAGTGGGTTCATAGTGGCTTGAAGAAAATCGACCACGGGTCATTTGCACTAAAAATCTCTGAAAGCTACTCGGTAACCTAGGTCACGCTAAAAACGCGTTGAAGTGAAATTAATTGCCAATTTAAGTCCGATTTCAGAAATCGAAGATTCTGTCATGTCAAAATAACTTTTAGGAGCCACGACTCAGTCTCAGAAGATTTTTCTGACAATCGAGACTTTTTGGGAAAAAGTCGGTTTAAGGTCGTTTTTGTTCAATCAAGGCCGATGATTAATTTTGGTTGCAAAATTGGGAAGCAAGATGGATTCTTGGGTGAGGAAAATTATCAATGGAGGCATTGAGATGTCAATTGAATTTTTATAGGCCAAATGAGATTGAATTGAGTGAGGAATGGTGTCCAATTGAGAGAGATTTGTGCCAAATTCGTAACTCTTCCCATGGCCTAGCAAAATGGACCATTTGAGGAGTTGTAAGAGGTGTGTTGGTGGATCAATGACAGCCATGGATTATTGGCTTGATGGGCAAGTATTTGGGAGACAACTTGGTGGAAAAAAATGGCCAAAGGACCCACCAAGGCCAAGCTTGCTCCACACTCCTTTCCTTCTCTCATTCTTCTTGCCATCCACTCCATTCTCTCTTCATTTTGGACAAAACCAGCAGCAAAGAAGAAGCTACAGTCACCCCACGTTGGATCGCCACCTTGCCGTCGCCGGTACGTGCGTTGCCGCCCATGCGTGCTCCGCCCGTGCACACTGCCCCTTGGCCGCCTCCCTCTCGCCTCCCAGCTACTGTCTCGGTTCTGTTGCAGCTCACCCGGGGCTGTCCTGAGCTTGTTTAACCCCTGTGAGTTTGCCTCTAGGCTCGGTTTGGCCTATTCTTTCATTCTCAAGCAACTCCCGCCTAAACCGAGCTATTTTCTCTTCATTTCCAGCCAAGAATAGCAAGAAAAATAGTGGGTTTCCAGCAAGCTTCGGAGGCCGATTTGAGGTGTTTCCAGGCCCTAAACCAAGGCCTACTTTGGAGTAAAATGTCTCCCACGACGTTCTTGACGTTTTAATCCGAGCGGATTGTTAAACGGGTGAGTTTAGCTCACTAATCATTGATTTGTTTGTTAATGATGCTTCATGGTTGATTAGTGTTAATTAAGTATGATTAGGTGGTTAGATTAGTTTAGATTAATTAAATTAGTGCATTGTCAATGCATGTTAGGCAATTGGTTAGTGTAATTAGTAAGTAGAGATGTACTAAAATTTATTGAATGCATCTCGGGCTTTTTCCCGATCCGTTTTGGCTTCCAATTAGGCATTACGGGCTTAAATTGGATTTATTGTATTTATTTAATAATTTTGAAATTATTTAATTATTTAATTATTTTCAGAAATTAGGCAAGGATAGTCGACGACTGGAATTTTATGCTGATTGTCGTGGTGCAGTCCGTTTACTTAATTGAGCTTTATTTGGTGCTGAAATGAATTATTTGTGATTTTAGGATTTATTCCTAAATTAAATAATTGTGGTTATTAATTGAAAAATAATCGGATATCGGTTGATAATGCCAAAAATGTTTGGTGGACTACCGAAAATAATGGGAGTTATGGAAAGGAAAATATTATATTTTGGCTAAGGCCAACCGTGTGCCCACGCACGATATTTTATCGGTATGATAAAATAGTGAGTAGAAAATACTGTATGACGTGGCTTGGCGATTAATACATCGCTTTGGTGTATAGGTCGCCTTAGAGAATACACGTGAATCGTTGAGTATATACATCACTTGAAAAAGCATGTGGCTCGGTTGTTAGTACGTTACCTTGGCGAATAGGTCGCCTTAGAGAATGCACGTGGCTCGGTGATTTGGTATATCGCCTTAGAGAATGCATGTGGTTCAGTAATTAGTACATTGCCTTGGCGAACAACTCACCTTAGAGAATGCATGGGGTTCGGTGATTAGTGCATCGCCTTGGCATATAAGATGCTTTAAAGAATGCACGTGGCTTGGTGATTAAATACATCACCTTGGCGTATAGGTCGCCTTAGAGAATGCACGTGGCTTGGTGACTAGGTATATTATACTGGAAATTGTATAGTATGGATGGGAATGACCAAGATATGGTTCGGCTGACATGTAATCGACTAGGTCGATTGATCAATGCTTTGATCTGATGTCGTGAATTGACTGAATTGAAATGACCAGGAAATAATCTGATTGACATGTAATCGACTAGGTTGATTTGATCGATGTTTCAATCGGTGATAATGTGATTGGGTACCTATTTGAACTGTGCTAATATGCAAGTAGAATCTTAGGCCAAGGTAAGTCCTTCGACTCGTATGTGCATAGGCAGCCCATGTAGCGTATTGATTTACTAATTGGATCTTATGGGGTAGAACTTGCTGGGACATAGTCTCATTGGTTATTGAATAACCATTTCAGGCCCCTAGATGGTAGCACCTCCACCTCCTCGTCCTCCCATGCATTTTGGCATCCTTGAAGAGATTACTAAGGTAGCATACCACTTCCTAATACACCCCATCCAGAAGGGTTAGAGTATGTATTGATAGAGTCAAAGTCTGGGTTGATGTGGGTAAAAATGACCTAGTGCCCCACGAGTATCGATCATGGTATTGTCACTATTATGATGGATGAAGAAAGGGTCCCATTCTGGAAGGTGATGTAACTCTATACATTCTAGAAGCAGCGTTTGGGCTAGGGACAGCAGACCCTAAGGATGGGTCGGTAGTGGATGCCAAGGATCCCAAACTTGAGGATGACAACGACTCTCTAGCAAGTCAGCGTAGACTCCGGTTGGAGCATGCTAGAAGAAGAAATCGACCTAGAGGAAGTGCACCTCGAAGGAACTGGAGGAGAAACCTAAGGAGGAGGAATCGAAGGAGGATTACTTGTTGGAGGAACCGGAAGAGGAGGAACCAGAAGAAGATGAGGAGCTTGAAGAAAATGAGCTTAGTGAAGAGGAATTTGAGGAGGATCGGGATGATGATCCCGAGTACGACCTTAATGAGGATTGAGATCCCATCCCCTTTATGAACTTTGTGTATATGTCGATAGGTGTGAGACTAGACCTCTATGAATAGTATTGTAAGATATACTATAAGGTGCGCCTGTATAAAAGTGTAGTTGTGGATTTTAGTAGTGAAAAATATGGCTCTACTTTTCTATCCCATTGCTTTATTATCTGGAGATTTATAATTGCTTTCACATGTACATATTAAAATGAATGGATTGGCGATACGTCCTGGGATATTGCTTTTAAAATCGACCAAAGATGAAGGATGTGCACATGACCGAGGATCGGGGTGTGACATTAAATGCTTCCGCTTGTGTTTAATTGAAAGATAAAAATAATGGGTTGACAATGCATATTGGCACGTCGCAACTAATCGACTGTTAAGGGATGTTTACACATTCAGGGGTTCGGGTCGTGACACATTTGGCATGGTTGAACATCATTCGTATGAGCATAATGGGATTATTTGCATATAGAACGTTGATATGAGCTGTGGATTGGGTGTATTGTTGTGATTGGTGGCTTAATTTCATAGTTCTTGAGGCCACATAGGCATAGGATTCGTGTCATAGCATTCTAGTTTAGTTTAGATTTAGATATATTAGTCTCTTGGGAAAAATTGGATTTGATTTGAACATGGTTGTGTAAAAGTAAGATACCTTCCATGCTAACTCAGCTCTTAGCCAGCCTCAATAGTCTAGTGGCGACACCTAATTAGGTTGGATTTCATTGATGGACCTATTTGAATTGTAATTTTCCAATATCATGCGAAGTAAGGGTTTAAGAGAACTCGATTCCATGCCAATTAAGGACTGCCGATTTTCAACTTGACATTACCTTCAAGAGGGTCATTACAGGTACACTCGTGTCACATTTATCTTAAATTAATTTTCATGTCACAAAAAATGCAAACTAATATTGTGACATCTTGAAAATTTGACCTTGTTTGATAATATAAAATGGGCTTTTCATCGACGCGCCTATGGTTCTTTTTTCTACGAGTTCATCACTCATAAGTTAACTAATCTATCGGTGAAGTTGCTAAGGGATATAAACGCGACAGACTTGAGAATTCGATCCGAAATTGGCTGCTCGACCATGATAATCGGCAATGGTCAATATGGCACCGTTATAATCAATTAGTCATCGGATATAGGTCAATTCGATGGAATGGCGTAATTAAATTCGTGATTGCAAAATTCGTGTCAAATGGCACTAACCCAATTTTCTGTCGATTTTGTACCCGGTACCTGTAATTGAAACCTTGAGATTTTTACGACAATCGAGAGTAGCCTATGGGTCGAGATGCACAAACATGGATCAGAATTATTGACCATGGGTCAAATGTGCTAAAATCCCTAAAAGCTACCCAATAGGTTGGGTTGCGCTAAAATCACGTCCGGTTGATTTTAACCACGAAATTGAACTCGGTTTCGAGAATCGAACGTTCGAGTGTATCATGATTTATTTTTAGGACCTCGTCTTATCTTTTGGGAAATTTCCAGCGAGCCCAGAATTTTTGGCGGAAAATCAAAATTTGGCAAGATTAAATCAAGGAAATTCGGAGAGGCTTCTTTAATGGGATTTTTGGCCACCAATTTGATAGGTTAGGTGAAGGAAATTGTTGAAATTTATATGGGCACCTTAATTGGCAATTTTGGATGCCAATTTGGGTTATTTGGTGAGGATTTGGAAGAAATTTGGGAGGAAATTCGTATGGGCAGCAAGGGGCATTTTTAGCTGCCCATTTGGCTTGTTTGTGAGGAGATTGCAAGGAAAATTGGCCATTGGTTGTTGGTTTGACAAAATGGTGGCCGAAGACTTTAGGGGAAAACACTTGAGTACTAGATATTTCAAGGAAATGGCTATTGGCTAAAGCATGGACTTGCATGGCCCCTTATCCCCCTCTCTCTTCCCTTTCTCCTCCCTTTCTACATTTGTGCACGAACCCCTCTGCAGAACCACTGCAGCAACTTCTTCTTCTTCTTCTTCTTCTTCTTCTTCACTTCATCTCTTTCATTTTTTTCCCATTTCCTCTCTGTGTTGCTATAACACAGAACCGACTAGCATATAGTCAGCCGTCTAGCACCTCATCATCATCATCTTCGCCCACAACACAGCCCCCTTCACCGCCCAGCATTAGCCCCCTCCTCACACGTCCAGCTCCACCACACCAGCGATTCCATAGCAGCCCTACATCGCTTGAGCAGCAATAGCCACCGCTCTGCCTCACTGCCTCCACACTTCAGCTGCATCCAGCACCACCAACAACCGTCCATTCCAGCCCTGCTTAGCCCACAGCAACCACTCGACCAGCCAACCATAGAAGCAGAACCAATTTTTCCAACTCAAGCCGTGAGCCTTGTGAGCTTTTTCGGCCCCGGTCGGTCCTCCGTTGGTGGCATCGTAGTTACAGTTCCTCACTGCCTTCGCATCGCCATTGCCATTGACCCGTCACCTTGCTAATTCGGTGAGTTAACTCCCTAATCCTTGATTAGGTTGTTAATTCCGCTTATGGGGTTAGATTAGTGTTAATTAGCTAAATTAGATTATTATTAAGTTAGATTAACCTTAAGTTGGATTAGTGTTAATCTAGTTTGGTTAGATTAGCCTTAGGATGGATTAATGTTAATCTAATTGGTTAGATTAGCATTAATGAGGGTGGTTTAATCTAAGTTAGTGGATTTCCCTTGGATCGGTTACCGGATGCTCGCCGTTTGCCATTTTTGTGGGGAAAAATGTGCTACCATTTTGAGGTTACTTTCTTTTTGAGAAATGTTCTAGATATCTTCAGCTATGACATATATTTTACTCAAGATCTTAGGGATTTAAAAGAATGAGATTTCAGCTTCGTTAAAAATAAAATAGAACCTCTGTTTGTGCTGGAAACTGTAACCTTTGGGTGTTCAAGGGATTTTCATCAACTCTTAGGGTTCGATTTTCGAAAGAGTTCCTTCACAAAAGTTGTTCATCACATTTGTTAGTTTAATATAGTCAAATTTTAGATCAAACAGACAAGCTTTGGACCTCAAACCAAACTGATTTTGGAAAACAGAATTTCTGGAAATGAACACAGTTTTTGTAACGGTTTGAGCGATTTATTGCTCTTAATCCAAAAGGATCTGGGTCAAGATATCTTCATGGAAAATGTTCGTTTAGGTGTCCTATAGAACATATTCAAATTTAAAAATTTTATGAGCTTGTTTAGTTAGGTTTCTAGATTTAAACTTGGAGACGCACGAGTGGACCGGTTTCTACTGGTTAGGTTGGTAGTGGTTTTGTGATTGTTCTTGATGTTGTGCTTGTTGGGCAATGCATATTTGGTGATGTGGTTGACTTTTGGCATGCTTAGAGCTTATACTTGATAATATGTGAAATTGATGACTTAATTGTACAATTGAGTGCTTGATTGTTGTTATGGACTATTACTTTGCAAAAATTGGATTTTGGTATTTAAATAGAAAAATACCGGGTGTCGGTTTTTGACGTCAAAAATATTTTATGTACTATATAAAATCGTGGGATTTTGAAATGGGAGAGTACCATGTTTTATGGTTCAATTTGAATGTGTGACCATGCACAAGTATTTTATCGGGATGATTTTCAATACGAAGAAAATGGGCCAAGCCCATTATTTGAAATAGAAGTATTTGAGTGCAAGTACGATGTGCTTGACCGAGTTTGGATGTGTGTGTGATCACTATCGGAACCCATCACCCGATGAAAGTCGGGAGATGATGCTCTTGTGTGGAATGCCCTTGACAACAGATACCGGTCGTAGTTGAGATTGGACCGATGCTCTTATGTGGAATGCCCTTGAAAATGGATGCCGGTCGCACTGGAGATTGGATCGATGCTCTTGTGTGGAATGCCCTTGACAACGAATGTCGGTCGCAGTGGAGGCTGGACTGATGCTCCTATGTAGAATGCCATCTAGATGTAGACGTTGTCGTACACGATGAAGTGGGACAACGCTCGATTATGTCGGATGACTACCGTCTGTTGAGTTGGATGTGGCCATTGGATCTTAAATAATTGGAACACGCTTGAGTGATTGAGATAACCACACCTGATTATGGGACAAAATTGTGTGACATGGAGTGAGACGTGTCATAATGATTTGGCTTTATAATCGGGACCCCTGTAAATATTTGATGAATAATATGAGGTGTTCCAATTATTGAATTACGCTTGCTGTGTCTATATATGTATATGAGATGTACTAATGTGCAGGGAGGTGTTGAAGTGAGGTAAGTCCTATATGGTGCATGTTTAGGTTGCCTCTGAGTGAATTCTCGTCCTAATCGGGGTTTAGGGTGTTGACTTGCTAAGATTTTTATCTCACCCCATCATGGGTTACCATTTTCAGGGTTGTAGCGTGGAGGATCCAGAGCCTGAGGCTGAAGGGTTCAGAGTGTAGATGGCTTAGTGGTTTCTTTTTGAGCCAGAACTTCTATATATGAACCTGTAGGGTTAACTCCATTTGTTTATAAAGTGTGTTTTGCGAGAAAGGTGTTGGCATGTGTTTTCCTATCCCATGTATTTGATTGTTGTTCGGGGTTTATTTAATGCGCTTCGGCATGTGCATAAACTAAAAAGGGTCGGCGACACATCCTGGGACGTCCTATATTTAGTCAACCGGCGAGGATGTGTGCGTGTCCAAGGTTCGGGGTGTGACAAATATATCGGTGGCACATTTAACCCAAATTAATTTTCGTGTTACAAAAATCGCCAAATTGGTACATTAGTACCACATCTACTCATAATTAATTTGCGTCACAGAAAATCCCCAATCACCAAAATCTTAGATTGAGAAATTTGTAAAAATCCTAAAAGCAATTATTTTTTTTTTTATGACTCGAAAATTAGTTTAGGGTAAATCTGGCACAAGTGTATTGGTTTGAGATTTTTGCGATGTGAAAATTAATATGAGGTAAATATGGCACAAGTGTAACAGTTTATGAGCTTATGTGATATGAAAATTAGTTTGGTTAAATGTGGCATGTGTATTGATTTGGGATTTTTGTAATACTAACCTGACTATGAACTTTATTAATTTATTATGATGTTGGTAACTTATTAACAAGTTAACTTGTAAGCAATTTATCGGTTATTATTTTTTGCCAACAGTATTTGAAAATTACCAGCTACTTCCAAAATCCACGAATATGAAAACGTTTCAGTTTTTGCCTAGGGACCCTAGAATTTTGCAATAAGATTACTTTGAATCTAAACTTAAAAATGCTTTGAGGTTTGAACTTTTAGTACCCCTGTTGACTATTACAGACAATAACGATACGGGTAAGACCGCAAGTCAACGATCTAACATCGGCCTGCAATTTCAACAGAAATGTGTAGTGGGACGATGACAAATTTAGAAATCGTTAAGGACATATTTATATGGCACATACAATCGTGTAACCCCAGGATAAGTGGGCTTCGATAGCTCTTCATCTTTCTTTCTTTCCCACGTGGAAATAAGAATGTCATCAACTAAACGAGAACAAATACATATAAGGTGTTAATGATGCAAAGCGAGTTTTTTGAAAGATCTTTGCATGTTTATTTAGTCATCGACCCAATTCAGAAATCACACATGAAAAAGAAGATGACAACATAATAAAAATGAGGATCCATACGCCAAATCGCATTTCAAGCTGACAAAAATTATGTCCCTTGATCTCTATCGCACATAGCTCAAAGGGTCTTCCCAACAATTTCATTGGCCTCCATGAAATTTGATGTCCTTCCGCTTTGGCTTCTTCATCAATTTGGTTCTTCTCTCCATGCTTCTCACTTTTCCCACAAGCCATTTGGGTCTTCCAATTTCACATGAAATGTACGCTATGGAGATTCCAATCACGATTCCAGATGCATAGCCCATCCCAATTACTTTCCTATCAAACTGGCTACCATGCTCTCTAGTACTATCCTCTTGGATGAACGACTGTGGTAGTGGTGGTGGAGGAAGTTGAGCATCACCGGGGCATGTGTTTTGTAATGGAGATCCACATAAGCCAAGGTTTCCACAAAATGAGTTGCTCGTGAATGTGCTCAGTTGCTTGTCTTGAGGTATGGGGCCTGTGAGTTGGTTCTCTGAGAGGTCCAACCACCCAAGGAATGACAAATCTCCCAATTCTCTAGGAACCCTCCCACTAAGCTTGTTTGAAGATAAGTCTAGCCATTCAAGGTTAGTCAAATTTCCAAGGGTTGAAGGAATAGAACCAATGAGGTGGTTGTGCGAAAGGTTGAGCCCTATAAGAGAATGAAGATTTCCAATAACACTCGGGATATTCCCTTGAAAAGAGTTGAGTGATAAGTCGATGGTTGCTAAGATGGTCAAGATCCTCACTAGCCGAACCTCTTGTCCTTTCATGATCACTTTCACAGAATCTTCATAGAACCCCATTGCAACTTCTTGCCTCATGTACAATGATTCTTCTTTCGACTCTTGCCCATTTTGTTCATTCATCATCCCTTGAAGTTTCGCAATCAAATTGGCTGGTAAAGGACCGGTGAAGTTGTTGTTTGAGAGGTCAAAAATGTGCAACTTGGGAAAGAGATGAGCTACCTTTGGAAAATCTAAAAAACCCCTCAAATTGTTGGACCTCAAGATAAGAACTTTTAGCTTAGGTAGTGTTCCCAACCATGCCGGGAACTTATCCTCTATCTTATTGTTGCTGAAATCCAGAACTTCCAGGGTTTGACAATTGGCAAGGGTTTGAGGCAATGTCCCTTCGAATTGATTTTGACTCAAGTCAAGACTTCGCAAGCTACTTTTCAGTAAAACTATTTGAGGATTGTGCCCGAAAGACTATTCATTCGTAAGTTCAAAACCGATAAATGTAAGTTTAACAAACACCCGGGCAAGCTACCGGTTATGCTATTATTAGACAAGATGAGGACTTCGAGAAAGATGGCATAGCATATTGATAAAGGGATATTCCCTGCTATTTTATTATTTGCGAGTGAATAGAACCTTGTGGAGGGTGATGGAAGTGGAAGTAGACCATCAGATTTGTTGTTGGACAAATCAATTGATAATAATGAGGTATTTGAGAAACTTTCTCCAGGCCACCGTCCTGAAAGTTGATTGTCATTGAGGAATAAACCTTCTAGGTGAGTCAACTCACCCAAAGAGAAAGGAATTGGGCCTGTAAGACTGTTGTTGTATAGGATGAGATAGCGAAGAAGTTTCAAGTTCCCGAGTTCTCTCGGAATCTCACCAACTAAACCATTGGAAGAAAGATCGAGTATTTCTAGTTGACTCGCGTTTCCAATCTCAGGAGGCAAGTTACCAGTGATGTTATTTCCAGCAATTTTCAGAGCAAATAAACGCGTGAAACTTCCCCAGTTTGTTGAGATTTCTCCATACAACTTGTTGAAACTCATATCGATATAGTACAAGTTGGAGGAGACACCAAAGGTCTCAGATATGTTTCCAGTCAACTGGTTTTTCTCGAGGCGTACCCTAATTAAGCTGGTGCAATTTCTCAAGCTTTTAGGGATAGAACCAGTTAAGTTGTTGCCAAACACCGTGAAGTTTTGGAGCAATCCACCTTGGCACAAGTTCTCTGGTAAGGAACCAATCAACTGGTTGTCAGCTAAATTTAGCGTTGTAAGCTCCGTCAAATGGCCTAATGTCGGTGGGATTGAACCAGTCAACTGGTTGATAGACAAGTATAGCGCTTTAAGCTTCGTCAAATTGCCTAATGTCGGTGGGATTGAACCAGTCAACTGGTTGATAGACAAGTATAGCACTTTAAGCTTCGTCAAATTGCCTAATGTTGGTGGGATTGAACCAGTCAACTGGTTCAAACTCAATTCTAGCTTCGTAAGCTTCGTCAAATTGCCTAATGTCGGTGGGATGGAACCGGTAAGATTATTTTCTAAAAGCATCAACGAGCTAAGAAGGTCCAAATTCCCTAGCTCCGGTGGAATGGAACCGGTAAGCATATTTGCATTTAGGAACAAATCCGTTAATTTTGTCAAGTTCCACAAAGTGGAAGGAATCGGTCCTATCAGGTTGTTGGTGGACATGCCGAGCACTCCCAAATATTTCATATTTCCTATTTCGGAAGGAATAGAACTAGAAAGTTGGTTGCAGTCCACATACAAGCTAGCTAACTTGCTCAAATTACCAATCTCTTGTGGTATTTTCCCCGAGAACAAATTGTTAGAGAGGTCAAGATAGGTGAGATTGCTCAGGAGACCGATTTGAGACAGAATATGACCAGAGAGATAATTTACACTCAGGTCCATATACATGAGATGAGACAAAGATGAGAATGGGAATTCATCGAGTGTACCTTCGACTTCGGCCCTTGTAAGATTTATCTTGATCACGCTTCCCGCTTGATTGCAGGAGATGCCATGCCAAGCACATGGACTCACGGTCGAATTGGAACATGTGGCATTATGATGAGAAAGCGTCCAGGAAGAGAGGAAGAAACCGAATGGTTGCCAAGACTGGACTTCCAATTGAGGAAGGCTTGTGCTTCTGCAGGGAAGCATGAGCAAGAAGTGGAATGACAACGATAGTGAAAAGGGTGAAGGCAGCCACATGGCTCATGACCCTCTTGATTTCTGATGAAGAATCCATAGATTCTTCTTCCCCTTCTTCTCTTTTGGTTCAGGTAAGTTGGTTTTTCTTTTCCTGTGGCAATGAGCTATGCTTTAAAAACTTGTGAAAACTCACCTTCCTATCATCTTCCATTACAACGACGGCTAACTAGCGAAGACTGAGAGAAGGTACGTTCATATTGCTTTGTAGGTAGTCATCCGAGAGTTGACTAGACGAATTTGTGGTTCCTTGAAGACTTTGGAATTTATTTTTTTATTTTTTTAATTTTAGTCTTCGCACGTGAATTTTCTGACTAAGTCGCTCCTATTTCGGAATTGATTCCCACCCATTATATGAAATTTGGAGACTTTGACAGAGAAGCCTTTGAGGAGAGTGATGTAAAGTCGAGGTCTTTCACCCATGTGGAAAAAACAGTCCAAATGTCCTAAATCTAACGTATTTTGCCAATTCAGTCCTAAACATTTTAATTTTGTCAATTGAGTCATAAACTTTTTCACATTTTGACAATGTCATGCACAAACATCTTAGTTAAGGTGACATGGACACATCCTTCATCTAACTAGGATGTGTCATCATGCTTATGGGGTAAGCCTAAGTTCACGAGCTCTTCACAACATGAATTAACAAATGTATTTCTCGAGGCAAGGGTATAACAAGTGTTAAATGTTTTACTCATTTTTCCGTGATCAATTGAATTCTATATCTTCTATCGGCCCTCATCTTGCTACCGATGCCATTTTCCCTCGAAAATGGAATCCACTCAATGTATATGAAATTAACTATACTTTTTTACAAGACTCACATGAAGACCAAAGCTCAGATATTCATTTACTTTGAGGAAAAATTGGAGTTCAACTCAAAACCCTAAAATTGGCCATTCAATCTTTAAATTGTTTTATTTGTCAGTTAAATTCTCATAATCGATTCTGTCGCTCAGTGAGTGGTGAAACAGATGTGATTTATGCCTCGGTTGTGGTCCAAACTATCGAGGTACTCTTTTCATAAGTAATAAAAATAAATGACAAGTGGAGATAAAAAAAGGGAACTTGATTGAATGCACCGTGGGCGACGTTGCCCAGCTGCGGTATGCTGGACAAGTCCAGGGACCACCGCGGAAAAGGCTGAAAATATTTTTCGTGGACGGTAGATTTCTAACATTATTGGTTTATTTTCAAATATCCATAACCAAAGTATGATAGGTCACCATATTCTTTTATAATTACGAGTATAGTTAGTTAATATTGATATTATAATGAATATACTGACATCCAGATAATTAGTAAGTTATCCACTAATTCTAAATTTTACCTTTATAGGTAATAAACAACTAACACTATATTGATTTTATCAACATCTAAATAAATTTGTAAATTACCAATCTCTTGTACATTTTACAAGTGCAGTTAGTAAACTCATAACATTACAATGGATTTATGAACGTTCCAATAAATTTGTAATTATCCACTTCATTCAAGATTTACGAAAGTGTTAGAAGAGTACTGACCCTATAATTTTTTTTTCCAACACCCTAATAAATTAGAAGCTTACTAATTTATATTTTTTTTTTTTTGCAAATTTTATAGTGTAGTGAGTAAACTACTACTAATATAATGAATTCACAGATATCTCAATAAAGTAAATAAGTGACTAATTACTTTCAATTAATAACTTTATATAAAATAAATTAATCTAAGTTCTTTTTAATATATATACTTAAAATATCTATGTCCAGAAAAGGTAGAATTACAAAAAAAAAAAAATCATAAACTTATTGCAATTATGCTAATTAATCATAAACATTTTCTTGTCAATTTAGTTTTAAACCTTTTGAAATTATACCAATTATTCGGCTAATTTTGGCGAAATTCTAACATGGATATCGGTATTTTATGTGACACGACAATGTTTCGCTAGGTCTCCACCTATATTGTTGATGGCTGGCCCACAAGAATATCTTAAAACTAGTATGTATACCCATAGACCCCTCAATTAGCTCACATAGACACTAATCATTAGTACCAACCTACAACAAAGCATCCTCCAAAATCCAATAAGCCAATCCAAAATTAATATCATAAATCGATTTCACAAAACAAAACACATAATTTTTCTATATTCCGTGTCATCAAACAGAACATAATTCACAAGACATTTCTCATATCATTTCGAAATACATTTCATAAACCAAGTAACCCATAAAGCATTTCTCAAACCATTCACAAATAACCAAAATGTAATAAATGTTAGATCCGAATATTTATGCAACAAAAATGCAATTTCATAATTTGTACTATATAAAATCTATATTACTTTCAAAGTATGAGTTTAGTAACTCGAAGAAGAGATAACATCACTCATTTGGAAATGCCCAAAACCAAACAATGTAGCTAAACAAGCCAATGCTCTTGTAATCCTATTAATTATATTAGAATTGGCATCAAAATCAAGTGAAACACTGCCTAGACTTCGAATGCACTAAAATAAGCTTAATTGCTAACAAAATGAATCCGACGTGCCAACAAATCGCTCGATTGAGGCTATTATTCAAAGTTATTCGCGACATGAAACTTGAGTGCGAAACTCTTATATTTCGCTTTGACTAAATCATTAGTTCAAATTAACTCCCGTCATATCTCACAACTCCACGCCATAATCCATAATTTGCATGAAATGTCATAGCTAAACAACTACAAAATCGAATTTTGCAGCTCAGATTTCACACAATTTCGAATTTGCACCATAATCTCGAAAGCTATTGTTATTAGAATACTGAAGAGCTCGAATTCTTGGCATTGCAAAACGGCGTTAATCCGATTTTGGGCATACAGCACCAAAGCCTTTTCCTTTTCCTTCCTATTTCTTTTTCTTTCCCTTTCTTTTTCCTCTTCTTCTTTTCCTCTCTGTTTGCGATCATTCTCTTTTCCATCTTCCCCTTTTCTCTCGGTCATGTCTCCTTGCTTTAAATAAAGTGGTCTCCTTTTTTGTTCTTTTTTTTTATTAGCGACTTTATTTGACCAAGCCAACAAACCCAAATATTACAAAATGCCTTCGAAGCACTTGACAGGGATAGGTCATGGATGAAGAGTGTGACACAAAATAAGGAGCTTTATGTGGTGTTTGGGTACGAACATTCGACTCTATAATCTTTTCACACTTCACCTCCTTAAAGTTTGGCTACAGTTTCCTTTTCCATTTGCCGTTTCTTGCACTGCATCTAAAGAAAAACCATTCTCACACATCATTAAATGAAGAAGACTCCTTAGTCAAAAAAGGAAAAGGCTGGAAAATTGCTCCATGAACCATCCCATACGATAAGGTGGAAATTTTAGAGCCAAACATCACCGGTAAAAGTCCATAGAGACCGTGACTTCTCATGAACTATTGTAATGCGTCGATCCAAAAATCAACACGCGTGAAACCCCAAGAGACCTTGACTTCTTGGGGGATATTTAAAAGATCGATCAACACATCCATGCCGGTTTGAATTCTTTCTTTTTCTTTTGGACCGATATGCTGGTTTATATTCTTCTTTTGTAGATATGGTAATAAGATTTCAAAGGTGATCACTAGAGAGGACCAAGCACAGAGGGTGAAAAAAGGGGCACGACCTTATTGTCAACTTATACTGCTGTGTAAAAGAGAGATTCAGAATGTTAAAGTGGTCTCCTTTTTTTCATTCTTTTTTTTTTTTAATTAGCGACTTCATTTGACCAAGTCAACAAACCCAAATATTACAAAATGCCTTGAAGCACTTGACAGGGATAGGTCATGGATGAAGAGTGTGACACAAAATAAGGAGCTTTATGTTGTGTTTGGGTACGAACATTCTGACTCTCTAATCTTTCACACTTCATCTTCTTAGAGTTTAGCTACAGTTTCCTTTTCCATTTGCCGTTTCTTGCACTGCATCTAAAGAAAAACCATTCTCACACATCATTAAATGAAGAAGACTCCTTAGTCGAAAAGGAAAAGGCTGGAAAATTGCTCCATGAACCTTCCCATACGATAAGTTAGAAATTTTAGAGCCAAACATTACCAGTAAAAGTCCATTGAGACCGTGACTTCCCACGAACTATTGTAATGCGTGCGATCCAAAAATCAACACGCGTGAAACCCCAAGAGACCTTGACTTCTTGGGGGATACTTAAAAGATCGATCAACACATCCATGCCGGTTTGAATTCTTTCCTTTTCTTTTAGATTGGTATGCTGGTTTATATTCTTCTTTTGTAGATATGGTAATAAGATTTCAAAGGTGATCACTATAGGGGACCAAGCACGAGAGGGTGAAAAAAGGGGCATGATCTTATTGTCAACTTATACCGCCGTGTAAGAGAGAGATTCAGAATGTTAAAGTGGTTTTTTGTAACTTTCTCCTTATGTTGACATGAAACTATTGCCATTTTTACATGGCTAACTTTCTTTTTGAACATTTTTATGGATTTCTAGCCATTGCTCTGCCCTTTTCGAGGAATGAGCACGTCGCTTTATAGCTACTAGCTGAATACAATTTAATATTTTAATAATTTTCTCACCCTTTTTTGACATGCTAATCTTTAACTAGAAATACTCTTTTAGAAAAAAAGCAGGATAAAACATACCTATATGAACCTTTATCTGAACTTTGTTCAACGAAGAAATAAATATTAGCATCCATTTTAGAGTTCGGATGCTTCGATCATGATGTTTCAGGTATTGACAATTGTTACAAAAGAGTAATGTTTTATTTATATGGAGTCGCATATATTTGGAAGCAAATGGTAGACTTGACTACGATATAGCTAGTATAAGCACCTAGAGGGGGTGAATAGGTGTAAAAATAATTTCTCGAGATAAGAGAGCAATACTAAGCAGACAATAGAAAGGAAGTTCTCCTTTAGTTAACAAAACGAATTATGATCAAAGTAAAGCAGAGAGTAGGAAGAGAAAATTGAATACAAGGTTTATAGTGGTTCGGCTTATTCCAAGCCTGCGTCCACTCTTCCGCACTGACAACCCACCGGCTGGATTTCACTATGAACAAAAGAGATGTTACAGCAATGCTTTCCCTTGATTCCACAATGTAGATACTCTACCACACTTCCTCAAGGTATCTCAAAATATAGACTCTTTTTTAGTACAAGATTTCACTCGGTAAGTGAATTGACTAAGAACAAAGGAGCTTCAGACTTTGGAATTCTTCTATTGTGTACACTCTCGAACAACTGGAACGTCTTCCTTATATACTCCTTTATGCCATCATACCCGTTGGCACTTACCAAAAGAATTCTTCCAACATTCCCGTTGGACAGAATCAATTAGGAAGATCATTCGAGGTATTTAAGGAACATGTCGATAGCCCATCAATCTTGCTCGCTTATACAATCAGGATCTCGGTTTCCATAAGTAAAACCTTCCAAGTATACTTCGCCAATCATCGGATCCTTAATCAATCTTGATTCGAATAAAGGAATCCGTTATGTCATATCCAGCGAAGAGATCTTCTCCGTCGATAAGGTCAAATCCTTAATGAAACACCCGGTTTTGCATAGCCTTTCTTCAACGGATTAGAAAGCTGTCAATGAGAATAGACTTTGAGTCTTAAGTCTAGCGGTTCGGAGGTCTTCGGACTTTAAATAGTACAGTCTGCAAATCTTCAGACTAGACTAATGTAAACGTTTTTGTCGGCTTTAAAATATTCCATAAAGATTTCTCCAACAATCTCCCCCTTTTTGATGGTGATTGTCACTCCCGATCCTCGTGCACGCACACATCCCTTACTTTTGGTCGATTTTAAAATGCGATATCCAGGACTATGTATCGCCGACCCTTTCATTTATATATGCACATGCGGAAACAGTTATAATTCCCCAGACAATAAAGCAATGGGATAGAAAAGCATGCCATATATTTCCTTTACTGAAAATTCACAACTACATCTTTTTCCATGCATCTCATAGTATTCTACAATACTATATATGCACAACTCTGGTCTAACGTCTATTCACATGCAAACAAGGTCTGACAAGATAGGACAGGATCTCGGTCATCATCCGGGTCGTACTCGGGGTTATCCTCGGGGTCATCCTTGGGGTCCTCCTCCACGTACTCCTCTTCGGGTTCCTCAACAGGGTTTCCCTCGTCAGATTCATGCTCCTTAGGCTCCTCATCCAGGTCCTGAAATGGTTATTCAATAACCCTTTGAGACAACGTCTCGGCAAGTTCTACCCCCTAAGACCCGATTAGTAAACTAATACACCTTAGGGCTGCCTACACACAACATGAGTTAGAGGACTTACCTTGGCCTCAGATTCCACCTGCATATTAGCACAAATCAAATAGGCACCCAAGCAATCACATCACAGATCGAAGCATCGATCTAATCGACTTAGTCGATTACACGCCAACAGGACCACTCAACGTCATTTCCATTCAATCAATCAAGTCACAACATCAAATCAAGGCAATGATCAATCATATTAAATCATATTCAGATCGAATCATTGATCAATCGACCTAGTCGATTACAAGCCGATTGGACCATTTCTAGGTCATCTCCTCCACACCATAAAATCCCCAATAGTACACTCAGTTACAAAGTTACAATAATGCTCTCGGGCGTCGATTCGCCAAGGTGATGTACAATAAACACTTTATGTGCATGCTCTTAGGCATCCCAATTACCTTCAACCACACGGGCATGACACTCGACACACAAAGATACGGCCACACAGGCACAATCAACTATCGCCACACAGGCACGATCAACCATCCCAATTACCTTCAACCACACGGGCATGACACTCGGCACATAAAGATACGGCCACACAAGCACGATCAACTATCGCCACACAGGCACGATCAACTATCGCCACACGAGGCACGATCAACTATCACCACACGGGCACGATCAACTATCACCACACGGGCACGATCAACTATCGCCACACAGGCACGATCAACTATCGCCACACAGGCATGATCAATATTCAACAATTTACGTGCATTTTCTAAGGCAACCTCTTCGCCAATATGACATATTCAACCACTGAACACACGTGCATTCTCCATGTGATATTCCGATTCACCAAGCCACGTGTCTTTCCCAAGTAACACTCCAATTCACTGGGCCACGTGCATTCTCCAAGTGATTTACCAACTCACTTTCGATACTAACAACCGATACCCGACCAATTCTCAATCACAAGGTCAAAATTTCATTATTTAATAACATAACTAAGAAATGCACCATTAAATCAATTCGACACGAATTAAAAGCTCAAATACATAAACGGACTGCTCCATGACAATTAGCACGAAATTCCGGTCACTAGCCATCCCGGTTGAATTTCCGGAAAATAAATAATTAAATAATTAATTTCGAAAATTAATAAATAAACATAATAATTCCAATTTAGTACAATATGAAGCTCAATTAAATAAACGACTGCACCACGATCATCGGCATAAAATCCCGGTCTTTGGCCATCTTAGTTGAATTTCTGGAAAATTAATAATTAAATAATTAATTTCGAAAATTAATTTTTAATTTCTAAAAATTCCACCTAGGCTGATTTGCTTAATTAACACACGATAAGGGACGGGAAAAATCCCAAGAAGCATCCAATAAATGCTATAGGCAATTCTCTATCTAATTACACTAACCAAACAACTAACATGCAATGTAATTAACTAATAATTACTAATCAATTCTAATCTAACCACCTAATTACACTTAATTAACACTAATCAACCTTTAAGCATAATTAGCACACTAAGAAGGCATTAGTGAGTAAAACTCACTCAAAACGACGGGCTCGATGCGAGGATCGACTTTCCTCAAAGTGAGCCGAGCATCCGGGCTCGGGAAGGCGGCCAAAACGGGCCAAAACCCCATTGTCATACCCATTTCTGCAACCCTCTGATCGCTGCTGGTCGGGGCAGATTCGGGGCCGGTTGAGGCAGCCAAGGGCGGCTGAGGGAGAGGCGGAGCTCCGGCGAGGTCGACGGTGGCCGGAGGTGGTCGGGCGGCGGCCTGAGGTGGCTGAACGGGACCGAACAGAGGCGAAACAGGGGCTAGACAGCAGTTCAATCGGACCAGGGTAGACGGTGCACGGCGGGTGAGCGCGAAGCGGACGGCGACAAGGCGGCGTGCGACGGCCCCTAGCGATGTGTTTCTTGCTCCGAACCCGGGCGAGTTGCTTCCGCTTCGATCTTCAACTTGCAAGCTTCGAACAATAGAAAGGAACGGCTCGACGAAAGAGAAAGGGGCGGAGGGCGTGCGGGCGGCGGGGGTGGCGGACGGCGGCGACTCTAGTTCCGGTTACTTGCTGCGACGACGGCCGAGAGGAACCGCTACTCCGGCCTGCTGGTTCGCTGGTCTCCAGCTTCCATGGTGTCGTGCAGCTGAAGATGAAGATGCAGGGGAGAGAGGCAGCGACGAGGAAGAGAAGGGGGAACTGGTTTCCCCTTTTTCCTCTCTCACTCTCTCTTTCTTAGGTCATGCGCACGTGGGCCACCATGAGCTGTCATCCACCCACATTTCTAGCCCAAAAATGCCCCTTCTAGAAGCCTTTAAATCGGCCAAAATGTGGGGGTATGTGTGGCATACGAATTTCACTAGGTTTTTCCCTCCAATTGAACCTTAATCCCACTTGAATTAAATCAAATTGACTCCCATTAATCCATTCAACACCTCATCAATCCAATTGCTACTTTTTCTTATTAGTATAGCTCACTTGTATCCCAAATTCACAATCTCCGGCTTCAACTAAACAAAAACGGCCCAATTTATCCAGTCGAAATTAGAACCCAAAAATCTGGATGTCACAACTCTTCCCCTCTTATAAAAATTTCGTCCTCGAAATTTAAACTTTTACCAATCCTTATACAAAAGGTGGGGGTATTGTCGTTTCATTGAGTCTCATTACTCCATACTAATCATTCGGTCTCGTGGTGTTGTCCGACCATTTTGACTAAGGAGATCATCTTGGTACACAAACTCTGCTCTTTCTGAACCAACAACTGGACTGAGTTTCTCACATAAGACACCCTGTCATCCACATATGATCTCTTTTTCTTGACTACCTAATAAACCTTCGAACCTCAACGATTCAACATTTCGCAGTTTCGGCAGTCTTTACTCGACACCGATCGACAGCTGCAAACAACGATTGCGAGCCGACTATGGCCTGTAATCTTTCCTCACTTTCTTTTCACCACCGAAATTCTGTACTATCTGCTATACACATCTTAAGAAAGAACCCTCTGAAAACTTTGCCAAATTTATAATCTCGATCTAGATTCGAAATAAAAATTCATCCCCGGCACTCCATGCCGGTGAATTATCTCGATGCACACACTTTGGTATACCCGCTCTATGTCAAGATAGAATATTCAATTTGAAATCGAACTTAGATTGGCGGTTAATTTCACTCCGACACGCTTTTAGTGTGACTTAGGCTCTTGGATAGTGTTCAGAGCTTTTTAGGACAAATGACCCGTGGTCGATTTTCTTCGAGCCACAATGAACCCACTTGACCCATTGGTGACTCTCGATTGTTGTGAAAATCTCAAGGATTCAAATACGGACATAGGGCACCAAAACGATAGAAACATCAAATTAGTGCCGATCGATGAGAATTTTCCAATTTAGTGGAGTCACCCACGATCGGTCATTCATCTCGGTCGAACCGATCTATCTCGATTTCAAATCGATTTTATACTATGCCGCAATGATCTCTAAAGATGAGCACGATCGAGAAGTCGATCCATGGTCGAATTCTCAAGTCTATTTGCCTTAAGGTCCTTAATAACTCACCCAGCTAGTCTAGTTATCTCATGAGTGGCCAACTCGGAGAAAACACGTAATTGCGTCGATGAAATGCCCAATTTATCTAATCGAAATCGTGAGCCCGAAACTGGATGTTACACACTCAAACAAGATCTATTCGTACTGTACCAAAGTGGACCAACTCCATCTATCGATCAACCACTATTCTCAAATGGTATCAATAATCCTCTGAATCCTTAGTAAGCCTATCACAATGTTCTATTGTGATATATTTCCATTCCCACTTGGGACTCTCAAGTGATGGTAAAAATTCTCCTGGTTCGCATTACCGAGCTTCCACTTACTGACACCTCTGACACTTGCAACCTGCTCAGCGGTATCTATCTTCATATCAGTCTACTAATCTAGCTGATGCCAATTCTGATCCATCTTGAATTTCTTAACCAAACACTGCAATACTTACGGTGAATTTCTAACAAGGTCTTTTCCCGAGTGCCGCTTTGTCAAGTGCACTCAATTCCCCATGGAACCCGAACGTTCCATCCTCGAAGTCTTAAAGCCGAATTCTTTCTTGCCGTATCCTCTTATAATATCTTTTGAACATCTTTGTCTGTCAACTAAGTGCCTATTCTAACTTGAACATTTGGTTCAATCTTGAGGGTGGCTATAAAATTCAAAAGGTAGCCTGCCTCAATTTTGAAAACCAAATTTCGAACCATTTTCAAGTAAAGTCTATACTTTAGCTGGTCTACGCACAATTGAAGACTCTCGGCTCAACACATTAATGACTCATTTCGTTCCTCCAAGGTGATACCCGATATCACTATTATAGTTCTGCCAAAATTCTAGTTCACAACACCGCTTCGTATTCCACTTATTGGGTCTCAACTGGCGGAACGGTGGTGCAACAATCTTCTCATGTTGCATTAATACGTACCCCATCCTTTAAGCTCTGGAAATTATCCTCATACTTGTCAATGCCGATGAATTTCTCTTCTTTCTCAAGAGGTCAATCCTGCGATGATACTGATACTGAAAATTCTTTCACAAACCTTCCGTAGTAATCTGTTCAATCCCCATAGCTTCTGATCTCTGACACTGCTGTCAATCTCGATCCGCTAACAACTGATTTGATCTTGGCTTGGTCCATGCAGATTCTCTTACCCGTAATCACATGACCATTCTTAAGGGCTCTCGTGATCCTCATCACTTAATGAATACCCTAGAATGTCACTACACCACACGATCACCATTGATCTAGATATTCTTTGAGTACTCAGTTTGTCAAATCTATGACAACGGCTGGAGCATTCGTCAAATCAAATAGCTTTACATTATTCTCATAAGGGCTAAATCAAGTGCAAAATGTTGTCTTCAGTATAACCTCCTTCCTGGTTCTCGATTGACAATAACCTGTCCTCAAGTCGATCCTTGAAGACATCAACACTCTTTATAACAAGTCACCCCATTCGTCGATTTTTGACAATGAATACTTATCATTGATTGTCACTTGATTGAGTCGACTATAGTTGATGCATACTTGCAACGAACCATCTTTCTTTCTTTCTCACTATGAGGCTGATGACTCCCCAAAGTGATGCACTGACATGCATGAATTCCTCATTCATCAATCTTCACATCCGTACCTTCGGCTCTATCAATTTAGGCAATAATAACCGATAAGAAACTTTAGAGAATGGTTTGTTCCAGATGCTAGCTCAATCGTAATTCTATCTCTTTTCTCGGCGATGGTCGACCACCCTTCCGGCAACACTTCCAGGAATTCTTGGACTACTAAGGAGTCCTCAATTTTCAATTCTTCAATCTATCTTATTTTTGACAATCTTCAAGTAACCTAGGCAACCTCCGTCTAACAAACGGATTGCCTCAAGTGACGAGGTTAAAGAAGTCGAGGACCCTTCTCGACTCTCAATAAAATTCGATACTTCTACCTGCTCCTGGAATAAAGCGGGTTACTCCACTATAACAATTCATCACTACAAAATGCTCCGAGCCAATTCTTTCCACACTTGACGATAGAGGTGTACACCAACAACCAATCGAGTACAACTCTAGTCAATGGTTCTTCTCCCGCCACCTTAACACACATATTAAAATTCCATAACTTAATCCCTGAAACTCTGAGGCACTACTTTGATAAAATTACTTCAAGACATTATTTCTCTATTCGGTGCATGGTTGATTTCAATCTGTCTCTTTGACCATCTAGTTGCATTCTATCGGAGTAGCAATGTTGGTGTTCTTCTTGAACTCCAAGCGATAATCCCCTCACTTGATGGCCGTGCTCACTACCATCAAAGCACGTTCTAGTCATTCTCAAACACAAGATTAATCCATGCATTCCTTCCATACTTTTGGCACTCACCTAGTGAGTCCTCTATCTCATGTCAGGTGATAGCATACCCTCTTGCTTGTACTGGAGGCGTGTTCCAAAAACTCCACTGTGTGTTCTATGGCGCACTTCTTCTGACCTGTACTATCGTCGGTGACAGCAGTAACCGTTGTCGAGATTCCATCTACTTATGCAGCTACACCATAAATCATTATCCGTACTGGCGACACTTACCACAATTTCCTGCCCTCAGAATACACGAGACCGATCCATATCGTCTTTCATAGAACAACATGTTCCATTTGTCCGAATGCTGACCCGACTATTCCACCCTTCCTATTGAGTGGAACATGATACTCTTCCCTCAACATCAGTCTTTTCCCTTACCGAATTCCAAATCTGCTTACGCTGAATCTGGACTCAAATATCGAATTCTATTCTCTAATTATCCTTCCAGGTTGGACTTCAGCAAAGGTAGCAACAACAACAACTTGATTCTGATCTTACCGGCTCATCCAGATCCCAAGGAACACTTGCATCAAATCAATCTTATCGGACTTAGGATCATTCAATGCTGCTACACTAGTACCAACCTGCGATGGCACTCTTACACTCGAGCTGGCTAGAGTCAACACTCTGCCTTTCGAATCCACAACGATTAAAAGCAAGCGATTCACACATGATAAACAATTCTACCAATCAACTATCAAAGATATACACCAGTCATGAATTTAAAGGCCTTTCCTACTACTATCCCATAGGTCATCGCACCTTATCACTCCAATACCTAACCATTGCTCTGATACCACAAAAAGGGGATGTCATGCTCCGATCCTCAGGCACGCACACATCCCTTACTTTTGGTCGATTTTAAAATGCGATATCCCGGGACTATGTATCACCGACCCTTTCATTTATATATGCACATGCCGAAACAGTTATAATTCCCAGACAATAAAGCAATGGATAGAAAAGCAGGCCATATATTTCCTTTACTGAAAATTTACAACTACATCTTTTTCCATGCATCTCATAGTATTCTACAATACTATATATACGCAACTCTGGTCTAACGTCTATTCACATGCAAACAAGGTCTGACAAGATAGGACAGGATCTCGGTCATCATCCGGGTCATACTCGGGGTCATCCTCGAGGTCCTCCTCCACGTACTCCTCTTCGGGTTCCTCAACAAGGTTTCCCTCGTCAGATTCATGCTCCTTAGGCTCCTCATCTAGGTCCTGAAATGGTTATTCAATAACCACTGAGACAACGTCTCAGCAAGTTCTACCCCCTAAGACCCGATTAGTAAACTAATACACCTTAGGGCTGCCTACACACGAGTTAGAGGAATTACCTTGGCCTCATATTCCACTTGCATATTAGCACAAATCAAATAGGCACCCAAGCAATCACATCACAGATCGAAGCATTGATCTAATCGACTTAATCGATTACACGCCAACAAGACCACTCAACGTCATTTCCATTCAATCAATCAAGTCACAACATTAAATCAAGGCAATGATCAATCACATTAAATCATACTCAGATCGAATCATTGATCAATCGACCTAGTCGATTACAAGCCAGTTAGACCATTTCTAGGTCATCTCACTCCACACCATAAAATCCCCAATAGTACACTCAGTTACAAAGTTACAATAATGCTCTCGGGCGTCGATTCGCCAAGGTGATGTACAATAAACACTTTATGTGCATGCTCTTAGGCATCCCAATTACCTTCAACCACACGAGCACGACACTCGACACACAAAGATATGGCCACACAAGCACGATCAACTATCGCCACACAGGCACGATCAACTATCGCCACACATGCATAATCAACTATCGCCACACAAGCACGATCAACTATCGCCACACAGGCACGATCAACTATCGCCACACAGGCACGATCAATTATCGCCACACAGGCACGATCAACTATCGCCACACAGGCACGATCAACTATTGCCACACAGGCATGATCAATATTCAACAATTTACGTGCATTCTCTAAGGCAACCTCTTCGCCAAGATGACATATTCAACCACCGAACACACGTGCATTCTCCGGGTGATATTCCGATTCACCGAGCCACGTGTCTTTCCCAAGTAACATTCCAATTCTTGGGCCACGTGCATTCTCTAGGTGATTTACCAACTCACTTTCGATACTAACAACCGATACCCAACCAATTCTCAATCACAAGGTCAAAATTTCATTATTTAATAACATAACTAAAAAAATGCACCATTAAATCAATTCGACATGAAGTAAAGCTCAAATACATAAACGGACTGCTCCACGACAATTAGCACGAAATTCCGGTCACCGGCCATCCCGATTGAATTTCTAGAAAATAAATAATTAAATAATTAATTTCGAAAATTAATAAATAAACATAATAATTCCAATTTAGTACAATATGAAGCTCAATTAAATAAACGGTTGCGCCACGATCATCGCATAAAATCCCGGTCATTTTGGCCATCCAGGTTGAATTTCCGGAAAATTAATAATTAAATAATTAATTTCGAAAATTAATATTTAATTCTAAAAATTCCACCTAGGCCTGATTTGCTTAATTAACACCCGATAAGGGACGAGAAAAATCCCAAGAAGCATCCAATAAATACTATAGGCAATTCTCTATCTAATTACACTAACCAAACAACTAACATGCAATGTAATTAACTAATAATTACTAATCAATTCTAATCTAACCACTTAATTAACATTAATCAACCTTTAAGCATAATTAGCACACTAAGAATGCATTAGTGAGTAAAACCGACTCAAAACGATGGGCTCGATGCGAGGATCGACTTTCCTCAAAGCGGGCCGAGCATTCGGCTCGGGAAGGCGGCCAAACAGGCCAAAACCCCATTGTCATATCCATTTCTACAACCCTCGATTGCTGCTGGTCGGGGGTAGATTCGGGGCCGGTTGAGGCAACCAAGGGCGGCTGAGGGTGAGGCGGAGCTCCGGCGAGGTCGACGGTGGCCGGAGGTGGTCGGGCGGCGGCCTGAGGTGGCTGAACGGGACCGAACAGAGGCAAAACAGGGGCTGGACAGCAGTTCAATCGGACTAGGGTAGACGGTGCACGGCGGGCGAGCGCGAAGCGGACGGCGACAAGACGGCTGCGGCGGCCCCCGGCGATGTCGGCGGATGCTCGAACCCGGGCGAGCTGCTTCCGCTTCGATCTTCAACTTGCAAGCTTCGGACAATAGAAAGGGGATGGGGAAGAGCTCGACGAAGGAGAAAGGGGTGGAGGGCGTGGGGGCGCGGGGGCGGCGGACGGCGGCGACTCTAGTTTCGGTTGCTTGCTGCGACGACGCCGAGAGGAACCGCTACTCCGGCTGCTGGTTCGCTGGTCTCCGGCTTCCATGGTGTCGTGCGGCTGAAGATGAAGATGTAAGGGAGAGAGGCAGCGACGAGGAAGAGAAGAGGGAATCGGTTTCCCCTTTTCCTCTCTCACTCTCTCTCTCTCTTAGGTCATGCGCACGTGGGCCACCATGAGCTGTCATCCACCCACATTTCTAGCCCAAAATTCCCTTCTAGAAGCCTTTAGATAGGCTAAAATGTGGGGGTATGTGTGGCATACGAATTTCACTAGGTTTTTCCCTCCAATTGAACCTCAATCCCACTTGAATCAAATCAAATTGACCCCCATTAATCCATTCAACACCTCATCAATCCAATTGGTACTTTTTCTTATCAGTATAGCTCACTTGTATCCCAAATTCACAATCCCTGGCTTCAACTAAACAAAAACAGCTCTATTTATCCAGTCGAAATTAGAACCCAAAAATCTGGATGTCACGGTGACAAAACTTTTCAGATTTGGATAACTTTGACCTGTAAACATTACTCAAGCAAATATGGATATCTCATAAAGATAAATGGCTTAATGATAACACTAGAATCTGCAACCACAGAAAATAGGTTAGTCTTGCATGTGAGTAAAGTGATTCATAAGATATTGGTAGTACTTAATATAAGAGTCAAACCCAAATCCCAAATTCAGTCCACATTCAGACACAAAAGTCAAGTCAAACATCAAAACAAAATAAATCAAAAGTTCAAGTTCAAGTTCAAAGTTTTCAAATCTTGCATTTCTCCCCTTTTTGTCATCATAAAAAGGTTGAGATGGAAAGCGAATGGAATCAAGAATGCTTGGGAACACGAACAAGCTGGAAATCTCCCATTGGTGGACAATGCCTTCCAGCTTTTTCAACTCTTCCTTTAGTTGAGTCACCTCTTCACCCTTAGCATTTGCTTGAATCTAAAGAGCAAGGGCTTGGATTTGATCATTCAAAGAAACTGAAGAAGCTTGACTTGCAGTCTGCAAATTCTGAACTTCGCATCCCGGAGCATATATCTAACCCCGCATTTCCAAAAGAACATCAAGAATTCTGCGAAAATCTGCTGAATTATCAGTCTACGTATTGACTTCACGCACGATCAGATGGAGTAAAGGCAAACGATGGCAAATCAGTATAGTCACGCAGATTGAGCGATGAAACATCATGTCCCTCCTCGGGAAATTGAGAGGCATAGATGTCCCTCGGATCTGCTGGAGAGCGGCCGACTCCTTCACTTTGGTAGCGAGGATATGAGGACATTCTTCTTTTCTCACGATCTCCCCCTGTTTCTATGTCTTCAGGTGGAGAAGAGAGTTCCTCTTGCTCTCCTTCCTCTTGATTTCCTCTTTTCCTCTTCTTCTTCTTCTTCTTCAAATCTTTCCTCCTTTGCATCTCTTTCTTCAGCTTCTCTCTCCTCTATTTCTTTCTCTTCTGCTTCCAAATCTTCTCTTTCTCCAATTCTCTGTTTCGTTTCTTTCTCTTGTCGTTCCATTGATTCTGGAACAGAACGACTCAGGTTCTTCAATGCCATAGCAGAAATGGTGATGTCTTCCTCATCATCTTCATCCTCAACGATGAGAGCTCTTCTCTTCTTGGATGGAGCAACCATGGGCTCCTTCCCTTTTCTTTTTGCTGCCGAAGAGACTTGATGAGTTTTGACAAGGGTTTTCTCCTTGAATTTCTCCAACGCCTTGTTGAGTTCCTTCGACGCATTTTAGACACCATTTTCAATCCCACACCATTTTCAATCCCACCACCATTTGATCACAAGATCGAACATAGAGAATTCATGGAGGCTGAACATTCAAATGTCTAAATAACTTTGACACGAGAGCTGGATAAGGAAGTTGACCCTTGTCCTTCACTACTGCTCTATACATATGGAACATAATAGCGTGAGGAAGAGAAAACTTTTTCCCAGCATGGATGGCATACATCAGCTTTGCCTCTGAATTTGAAACATTAGTCTTTGAAGTAGATTTTGGTGCGAGGCAATTAATCACAATCTTGTGAAGCGAGAATATTGAATGCACTCATCCTTGAGCAGGAAACGTTTCCCTCTGTCCTTCTATCCTTACCAAGTTCCAACGTAGCACGAGCAATAGGGACATTGATAGGTTGATATCTCCCTCTCTCGATCCCAATCACATCAGCCAACATATCTACATCCACCACATAGTCCTGATCTCGGACACTAAAAGAGAATCTATTCGCATCCAAGAAACTAAGATTCGAATAGAAATATGCAGTGAGTTCAGCATAGGCTTCTATAGAGTCAGAACATAACTGTTCAAGTTGAAGAAGACTGAACTTTTCCCTTAAATTAACGTTCACAGCATCAAGGAAATCAAAATCCACACTCCTAGGGTTTATCACCCCACGCTTCAACAACTTAGAGTATAGATCATTCTATTCCTTCGATCGAAACAAGTCTGTCCTTTTTCCCTGAATTTTTGCCGCAACACCCATTCTCGGTTGAAACTGACTATACAACTTGTCATCATCTATTTGATTTAGCCCTCCAACACGCGGATCACTTGGGATATTAGCAAGGGTTTCTTCTGCCGACCCCGCAGGGGCAATTCCCAAACGTTCCATATTTCGTAAGAAGATGTACTCATTACCATACCCTTTGCCCTTAAGAAACTCATCGATGTAGTTCAATGGAGTACCGATCCTCTTTAAAGCATGGTAAAGCTTATAAGTAAAGAGGGCTTATGAATTCTTACATGATTTGCGCCTTCAATGATTTCTTCATTTTCTCGATGAGCAACATCCCGTGGACTAGATGGAGGAGATGGACGCTGCTGAAAATGTTGTGGGCTCTGCTGCTGACTAGGAGACTCTTCTTCCTCGGTGAGATCAATGTGCGTAGGCCCCTCACGCATTTGCTGCGGTCCCTTGTTTGCAATCCTCGAAGACTTCCTCGAAGACGACATCTTTCACTATCTTTGAAAGATTCCAAACTTGACTTTCCCAAGAAAGATGACAACTTTTCGAAGATTAAACAAGAGAAGAAGACAGGAGTGGAAGATCGATGCTTTTTAGGGTTTTTGGAGTTAAACAAAGATGAACCAATTGTATATAGGTCGTCGAAGAGAGGCATACAAAACGTCGTAATGGAAAGTAAAAAAGATGCCTTTTTTTAAAAAATAACTGCCTTTTTCAAAAATAGATAACGCCATTTTAAAAATTAACTCCTTTTGAAAAGGAAAGATTGCACTTGTCACATAAATTGAAGGTAGCAAAAATCAATTATAGATAGATGATCGTACCTTTTCGAGATTTAATATGAGAGAGAATAAAATAACTTACAGTCAAGAAACTTGTTTGTTTGAGTCTCGAGAGTCTCTAGACTTTAACTTCTTCAAACTTCAAGATGTTGAGTCTGGAACGAATAATTTCAAATTGATTTTTCTCCAAATGCTTTGTAAATATATCTGCAGTTGGTTCTTTGAGTCAACAAACCGAATCGAAACTTCTTCGTTTTGAACATGATCTCTAATGAAGTGATGTCGAATCTCTATATGCTTTGCTCTTGAGTGAAGAATTGGATTTTTGGTGACATTGATTGCGCTGGTGTTGTCACAGTTAATCTCCGTGCATGAATCTTCAATTCCAAAGTCTCTTAGCTGTTGTTTTATCCACAAAATTTGTGAACAACAACTTCCAAGAGCTACATACTCTGTTTCTACTGTAGAAAGAGCTACTGTATTTTGCTTCCTTAAAAACCAAGACACTGTCCTGCTTCCAAGTAGTTGACAGGTACCCGAGGTGCTCTTTCTATCAACTTTGCAACTGGCTAGATCTGCGTTTGAGTATCCAAGAAGAGTAAAGTCTCCCTTTTTAGGATACCAAAGACCAAGGCTCGGAGTTGATGCAATGTATTTGATAATACGCTTTGCAGCACTTAGGGATTGCTTGAAATCTAGCACAAATGTAAACACTAAACAAAATGTCAGGTCTAGAAGCAGTAAGATAAAGAAGTGAACCAATGATACTTCTGTATAGCTTCTGGTCAACTTTCTTTCCTCCTTCATCTTTGTCTATCTTCAAAGAACTTGACATTGGTATATCAGTCTTTTTGCAATTTTCCAGTCAAACATTTTAACAAGATCATTAGCATATTTTCTTGATGAATAAAAGTCCCTTCCTTCAATTGTTTCACTTGAAGTCCAAGAAAGAAGGTTAATTCACCCATCATGCTCATTTCAAATTCATCCTGCATGGACTTAGAGAATTTCTTGCACAAACTTTCATTAGAGGATCCAAAAATAATATCATCAACATATATTTGAATAAGCAGAAAACTTTTGCTTTCTCTTTTGATAAACAAAATAGTGTCTACTTTACCTTTGACAAAGCCGTTTTGAATTAAAAACTTACTCAGCCTGTCGTACCAAGCTCGAGGTGCTTGCTTTAAACCATATAAGGCATTTTTCAGTCTGAATACTGAGTCTGGTTTCCTTGGGTCTTCAAACCCAACCGGTTGTTCCACATAGACTTCCTCATGGATAAATCCATTCGGGAAAGCACTTTTGACATCCATTTGGAATAACCTAAAATTCTTATAACAAGCAAAAGCAAGTAATAATTGAATTGCTTCTAACCTTGCTTTGGTGCGTAAGTCTCGTCATAGTCTATCCCTTCTTCTTGCGTATATCCCTTGGCCACGAGTTTTCTTTGTTTCTTACGACCTTTCCTTTCTTATTCATCTTGTTTCGAAAACCCATTTAGCTCCAATAATAGATTTACCTTTTGGTTTAGGAGTCAACTCCTAGACATCATTAATGCTGAATTGTCTGAGTTCTTCTTGCATAGCTTCAATCCAGCTTTCATCAGATAAAGCTTCTTCTATGCTTTTGGGTTCTATTTCAGAAATAAGAGCCACAACACTAGACTCTTCGCGCCTTTTGGATCTTGTGCGAATTCCTTCATTAATGTCGCCAATAATGAGATCTTTGGGATGACTGGACTTATACTTCCGATTCTTGGTTGATTTGTCGGAGTTGATGATCACTTCCTTCATTTGAATCTTCAATAACCACTTGTTCTTTGGTCTTTCAAAGTCTCGAGCTTCTCGAGATTTAGACTTTGTAGAGTTCGGAGCAGGTTCGAGATTCTTCAAGATGAGTCGAATAGATTCATTTTGCATAGAATCTTGGAATTTGACATTAATTGATTCCTCCACAAATTGAGTCTTGTTGTTATAGACTCGTAGGCTTTGCTTGAGATAGAATATCCAAGGAAGATGCCTTCGTCCGAACTTTCTTCAAACTTGCCAACTCGATCATTTGCATTTTTCAATATAAAGCATTTACATCCAAATACATGAAAGTATGGAACAATAGGCTTCTTTTCTTTGAATAACTCATAGGGGTTGTTTTTTCCAAAATAGGCCTTAGAAAAACTCTATTAATAATATAACATGCTGTTGAAACTGCTTCAGCCCAAAATCGTGAAAAGGTGTTACTTTCAAATAAAAGAGTTCTAGCCATTTCTTGAAGCGACCTATTTTTTCTTTCCACAACTCTGTTTTGCTCTAGAGTATATGGTGAGGAGAATACATTCTGAAAACCAGATTCATCACAAAATTTTATAAAATCTTGATTTTCAAATTCACCTCCATGGTATGTTTTTATACTTGAAATAACATACCATTTTCATTTTGAACATTTTTAGCAAACTTTTCAAAGTAAGAGAAGGTTTCGAGACTTACTTGCCAGGAAATATACCTAAGTAAATCGTGAGTAGTCATCCACAATTACTAGGCAATATTTCTTACCTCCAATGCTCTGAGTTCTGGTTGGTCCAAAGAGATCCATATGCAGAAGCTGCAGTACACGATTAGTGGAAACTTGATTTATTAGTTTAAAAGAATTTATTACATGCTTTCCTAATACGCATGGTGTACATAGATCAGACTTTTGGTATGATAGATTGGGTAGACCATGAACAAGCTTCTTTGATGAAATTTTGGCTATCTGCTTCATATTGATGTGCCCAAGCTTTCTGTGCCATAAGTTCGCTTCGTCTTGAATTGAGATTAGACATTGCGATTCATCTGGTTTCACATCCAAGAGGTTGATATTTCCATGTCTTCAACCCATGAATGACTAAGTCAAATCTTTACTGGTTCTTGAACATATTCCTTCTTGAAAGTTGATTTTGAAAGCGATATCACACAGACTAATCGATGCGAGCAGATTGTAGTTGAGTCCTTCCACTAAGAAACATTGCTTATTATGAGGTTTCCAATCTTTACAGTTCAAATCCCACAATTCTTCCTTTCTTGTTTCCTCCAAATGAGACTTTTCCACCATTTACTTGAATGAGCTTTATGAAGTAATTTGAATCTCTGTCATATGTCTTGAGCATCCACTATCCGGATACCATTTTACCTTTTTCTTGATAGTGATTTTTGCATTTAAAAAGAGACTCAAACTTTCTTTGGTACCCATATTTTCTTGGGTCCATTGGTGTTAGTATGATATGCGGTTTTTGCCCATACTTTCTTAACATGTTTCCAAACCATAAGACATTCTTTTTCAAAATGATGCACTATTGCACTTTGAACATCTCGAGAGCATTGCGACCCGGTTTCTGAGAGATCTTTTAAAATGATTTTTGTAAGCGTCTCTTGTGGGTCTTTGCTTAATTCTTTCCTTCATTTTAGGAAAATCAATTAAATGAATGGTTTCCACAGTCATTCCCAAACCAGATTTATTGAAATAAGGTCTTTGTCTTGAAAGAATTTTCTCAAGTTTCTCGGATCCTATTGAAAATCTTTTTGAAATATTTGATATGTCATTTTTTAAAAATATATTTTCTTTTAAAAGATTATCTTCGCTTTCTTTAAGAGTAGAAACATTCATATCTAAACATTTCACCTTTTTTTCAAAATATTTTCTGTTGTTTCGGTGCAGAGTTTTCCTTTTTAAGTTCGTAAATCCTTTTAAGAGAAGTCTTAATACTAAAACACAACTCATCAATGTATTTAGAAACTTTAATAGGGATTTTAAAGTTACTTGCCTCAAATTCACTTTGTCGAATGAAGTACGTCTCGAGTTTGAATCGAATCCGATTATGCCATCGACATATATTGGCATAATTATCATCACTTTCTTCACATTCTCGTATCACTCCAGGTTTCGCTTTAAGAGCCTTTCGATACTTTTTAGCTTTTCCTTTATTCTTCCTCGAAGAGGACGGTTGGGTCCGATGTGTCCCTTTTTCTTACATTCAAAGCGGACTACATCTTTGTTTGATTCATCATCCTCATGCAGACTTAGTCTCATTTGCTTTTGAAAACTCGTTTCTTTGGATTGAATCTTCTTCCTTTTCGTTCAGCTTTCGAGTCTTCTTATCATGAGAGCAAGCTCCTCATCATCCATATCGTCTTTGAGAATCGTAACATCGAATCATCATTGGATTTTAATACAATGGTTTCTTACCTTTAGGATATTCGTCTTCATTGATTCATTCCACTTCATAAGGCGAAGAGTCCCAACCAACTCATCGACGGATAGTGGCGGGATTCTTTGTGTCTCTCTTATTGAGGTCTTTATGTGATTACAATCCTTAGAGAGTCCACGCAGTAGCTTGTTTACCTTCATGGGATCAGAAATTGGTTGACCTTGATTTTCAAGACTATTTACTATTTGTAAAACGACTAAACATGTCGGTTATAGATTCTCCCGATTTCATTTTGAAGGCTTCGTATTGACCGAGGAGAATGTTAATTCTGGTTTCTTTCACTCGATCGGTTCCTTCATAGGTAATATGTAATCTATCCCAGACTTCTTTTACTGTAACACAAGAAGATATTCGTTATATTCGGTAGGTGACAAAGCACAATATAAAGAATAAATTGCTTTTGCATCAAGAGCTTGCCTCTTGATTATCTCTTCCTAAGTCATTTCACTAGACTCAACAGCTTCTTTTCCTCTCTCTAAGATAGGTGCAGTTTTAGGAATGATTCATTTTTCTACAATGTCCCATTCCAGAGGATCCTTTGATCTTAGGAACGCCTTCATCTTGTTTTTCCATATGTTGTAATCCTTTCCATCAAAGTAAGGTGGTCTGGTATTGCTTTGCCCTTCTACCAACCACGGAGCTAACATACTAGCCATGGATCTTTAACTCGAAGTAAAACACTTCAAACAAAGTGAGTACACAAGCTCTGATACCAATTGATATAGCTAGTATAAGCACCTAGAATGGGGTAAATAGGTGTAAAAATAATTTCTTGAGATAAGAGAGCAATACTAAGCGAGACAATAGAAATGAAGTTCTCATTTAGTTAACAATACGAATTATGATCAAAGTAAAGCAGATAGTAGGGAAGAGAAAATAGAACACAAGGTTTATAGTGGTTTGGCTTATTCCAAGCCTACATCCACTCTTCCGCACTGACAACCCACCGGCTGGATTTCACTATGAACAAAAGAGATGTTACAGCAATGCTTTCCCTTGATTCCACGGTGTAGATACTCTACCACACTTCCTCACGGTATCTTAAAATATAGATTCTCTTTTGAGTACAAGATTTCGCTCAGTAAATGAATTGACTAAGAACAAGGAGCTTCGAGACTTTGGAATTCTTCTATCGTGCACACTCTCGAACAGCTGGAACACCTTCCTTATATACTCCTTTATGCCATCATACCTGTTGGCACTTACCAAAGGAATTCTTCCAACATTCCCGTTGGACAGAATCAATTAGGAAGATCATTCGAGCTATTTAAGGAATATGTCGATAGCCCATCAATCCTGCTCGCCCATACAATCGGGATCTCGGTTTCCATAAGTAGAACCTTCCAAGTATACTTCGCCAATCATCGGATCCTTAATCAATCTTGATTCGAATAAAGGAATCCGTTATGTCATATCCAGCCAAGAGATCTTCTCCAGTCAATAAAGTCAAATCCTTATTGAAACACCCAGTTCTGGATAGCCTTTCTTCAATAGATTAAAAACTGTCAATGAGAATAGACTTTGAGTCTTGAGTCCGGCAGTCAGGAGGTCTTCGGACTTTAAATAGTAGAGTCTGCAAATCTTTAGACTAGATCGATGGAAACGTTTTGTCGGCCTTCAAAATATTCCGAAAGATTTCTCCACAGACTCAACCTTACTAAACTGAGTTTTTCCCGATGTCAACATTGTTTTACTTGCTAAATTACTGATATTCGACAATAAGATCACTGAGACATTAATTAGTGAAGAAAGTAGAGCTATCTCTTCTTTTCAACCTGTGAGATTGTAGCACCAATATTTTCCAAGAACATAGGTTTCTTCATGACCTAGCAATTCCTCTCATCCTCCTTGATGAATTTCTTAACACCATTAAGAAACTACATTAGATGTTGTAAATGACATAGTGCTTCATTTCTAGAACCAAGCTAGACTAAAGACCTTCCTAGCATTTGATAGCAAAGGTCGAACAGTTCAATGCCCTCACATGGGTGTGAACACCTTCTAGCTTTTTACACATATCTTCCCCAGGACGTGTCACACCTTGAACCTAGAGCGTGCACACATCCCTTGGTGGTCGACTAAATTGCAATGTTCCCAGGACGCGTTGCCGACCCAATCGAATCATGCACTAGTGGAAGTGAAAGAAACAATCCCCAGACGACAAACAACTTGGGATAGAAAAGCAGGATAACAATTTCATAAAAACCACACTTTCATTAACAAACTAGTATGTCTACAAAAAAATCGGCTTTCAAAAAGAAGTTGTCCTACGACCTACTAGTCAGACACATTCGCCGATCCTTCAGACTCCACTTCCATAGGCTCCCAGGGCTTCGGGTCCTCTACAACCCCATTAGGAGGGCCAACTACACCCTCGCCTGGAACGGCGTTGATCGCAATGGCGGGGATATCAAAACCCTGAAAGGGACCTTCCTATACCCATTGAGCCCATGGCAAAACCACGCCCTGAATCGATGAGATACCCTCTGAGGTAGGCCCTCATCGACCAAGATAGTGGTTACAACAAGCTCATGGATTTAGTGACTCCCAGGGATAGGGACGTCTATACTCCACTCAGTAACCCCCTGAGGCTGTCCAAAACGAACCGGAGGGATTGCCATCTAAGGACCTAAAAAGGTTAAGCCCACGACGGGGTGAGGCGACATCTCAGCAAATCTACTCTTTAAACCCCGATTAAGAAGGAAATACACCTAGAGGCAGTCTAACTACACATTGTAGAAGACTCATCTTGCCTTAATTCCTCCCTGCACGTTAGTACGGTTTGTATAATCAATGCATATAATAGATGCACACATCAATTGGAACACCTCACTCAAACTCAATCAATCACAGGAGTTCTGATTATAAGGCCAAATTATTATGACACGTCACATACTATGTCACACAATTTTGTCCCATCATCCGGCACATTTATCTCAATCAATCACTCCTTCCAATTTATTACTGCGTGCACAAGCACGATCTATCGATGCACATCAGTCCTTTGGCGTAGCCAGGCTTGAGCATGACAACATCAATCGACACACATCGGGGACGGGTTCTCATAATCATCACACGATCAATCAATCCCGGCCAAGAACATTGTGCTTTACACTCACAAGTCTCAATTAAGATAATGTGCTTGACCTATTTTTTTCGTATTAAAAACACTTGATATAAATAATCGTGTGTGGGTACACAGTCAAATCGAACCTTAAAAATTAACATCATTCCTTTTAAAATCCCACTATATGATATAGTATTTAAAAGCATTTTCGGTGTCAAAACCCGACACCCGGTATTTGTTGGAGAAATCTTTCTTATTTATTTTGAAGTTGACAAAATGTTTCCATCGGTCTAGTCTCGAAGACGTGCGTACTCTTCTGTTAAAGTCTGAAGACCTCCAAACTCAAGACTTAAAGTCTGCCCTCATTGAGAGTTCCCAATGAAGAAGTCTTATTCATATGTGAGTATTTCTTTAAGGAGTTGATTCGTTTGGTTGAAGATCATCTCACAACTGAAGATAGCATCTTAAGATCTATTATTCGTATTGCAAATAATTCGAGTAATTTAGATCCGTTGATTGGTGAAGTATACTTAGAACGTTCTACTTATGGAAACCTAGATCCTGATTGTATGAGCGAGCAGGATTGGTAAGCTATCTTCATTTTCCTTAAGTAACTCGAGATCTCCCTAATTGATTATGTCCAACGGGTAGATTGAAGAACTCCCTTGGAAGATGCCAACGGGTATGAAGGCATGGAGGAGTATATAAGGAAGACTCTCTAGTTATTCGAGTGAGTGTGAGATAGAAGAATTTGAAAGTCTGAAGCTCCTTGTTCTTTGCTAGTTCATTTGTTGAGCGTAAATTTGCATTCAAAAGAGTGTCTAGATACTTGTGAGACCTTGAAGAAGTGTAGCGAGTCTCTACACTTTGTGGAATTAAGGACGTGCGACCGTAACATCTCTTTTGATTCTTAGTGAAATACAGCTGGTGGGCTGTTAGTGCGGGAGAGAGGACATAGGCTTGGTTTAAGCCGAACCGCTATAAACTTCATGTTCTAATTCTCCTTCCCTTATCTTTTTACTTAATTCACAGCCTAATATATTACTGCAAATCTTCTATATCTTAAGTCTTCAGTTTTTCTTAAAAATCGAGTTAAGTTGCTAAGTCTTGTAAAATTTGTTTTTACACCTATTCACCCCCTCTAGATGTTTGTACTAGCACTATCAATTAGTATCAGAGCCTGTGTACTCATTTAATTGAAGTGTTTTTATTTTAGAGTTAAAGATCCACGGCTAGTATGTTGGCTCCGGGGTTGGTTGAAGGTCAAAGCAACACAAGACCGCCTTATTTCGATGGAAGGGAATACATCATATGGAAAAACAAGATGAAAGCATTCCTAAGATCAAAAGATCCTCTGTAGTGAGATGTGGTAGACAAAGGAATCATTCCTAAAGCTACAATAGTCTCAAGAAGAGGGAAAGAAGTTGCAGAGGCTAGCGACATGACTCAAGAAGAGATAACTAAGAGACAAGCTCTTGATGCAAAAACAATTTATTCCTTATATTGTGCATTATCTCCTATTGAATATAACAGAATATCTTTTTGTGAAATATCTAAAGAAGTGTGGGATAGAATGCACATAACCTATGAAAGAATAGATTAAGTGAAAGAAACCAGAATCAATATTCTGCTCGGTCAATATAAAGCCTTCAAGATGAAGCCGGGGAGAATCTATTACCGACATGTTTAGCCATTTTACAGAGGTCGTAAATGGTCTTGAGTATCAGGGTCAACCAATCTCAGGACCCATGAAGGTTAACAAATTGCTGCGTGGACTTTCGAAAGAGTGGAATCACGTAAAGACTTCAATAAGGGAAACACAAAGGATCATGCCACTTTCCGTTGACGAATTGGTTGGAACACTTCAATCCTATGAAGTGGAGCAAATCAATGAAGAAGAAGATCCCAAAGGTAAGAAGTCTATAGTCTTAAAATCTAATGAAGATTCTGACGTTATAGACTCGAAGACGACATGGACGATGAAGAACTCGCTCTCATAATGAGAAGATTTTGGAAATTGAACAAAAAGGGAAAAAGATTCAATTGGAAGAAACAAAGTTCGCAAAGATTTCAAAACAAATCAGCTAAGGATAATGAATCCAATAAAGATGTGATTTGCTTTGAATACAAGAAAAAATGGACACATCAGACCCAACTATCCATTGTTGAAGAAAAAGAAAGGAAAAGCTGAGAAATACAGAAATGCACTCAAAGCAGAAACTTGGAGTAATACAGAATGCGAAGAGAGTGATGATGATTATGCTAATATTTGTTTGACGGCTAAATCAGACTTAGACTCTGAAATCGATACAAACTCAGATTCAGATAATGAAATCGAGGTAGGTAATTAAAAAATTCCTATTAAAGTCTCAAAGTACATTGATGAATTGTGTCTTAGTCTCAAAGCCTCTCTAAAGAAGATTTCCAAGCTAAAAAGGGAGAATTCTACACTGAAGCAACATGAAATTTTATGGAAAGAAAAATTTGAAAATCTAGATAAAAGTTTCATTACTTTGAAAGAAAATGCAGATTCTCTTTCAAAAGAAAACACACTCTTGAAAAATGATATTTCAAGCATTTCAAAAAGGTTTTCTATGGGATCGAGAAATTAGAAAAGATTCTTTCAAGACAAAGACCTTACTTTAACAAATCGGGCTTGGGAATGACTTCAAAACCATTCCTTTAATTGATTTTCCAAAAGTAAAGGAAAGAATCAAACAAAGACCTACAAAAGCCTTTTACAGAAATCATTTTCAAAAAGTCTTTGTAAAACCCGTTGGCCGAAGTGCTCTTGGATATTCTAAGTGTAACAGCTCATAACACTTTGAGAAAGAATGCCCTATGGTTTGGAGGCCCGTTAAGAAGGACTATTATGGAGAAAACTCCTTATGATTTGTTCAAAGGAAAGAAGCCAATTGTTTCTTATTTCCATGTATTTGGTTACAAATGTTTTATCTTGAAAAATGCAAATGATCGAACCGGTAAGTTTGAAAAAAAAAAAAAAATCAGACGTAAGAATCTTCCTTGGATATTCAACATCTAATAAGGCTTACGAGTATACAACAAGAAGACTCAGTCTATGGAAGAATCGATGAATGTCAAATTTCAAGACTCTATGCAAAATCATTCGATCCAGACTCATCCCGAAGAATCAAAACCCGCTCCGAGACTCTACAAAGTCTACTTCCCTGAAGAAGCTCGAGACTATAGAGGGACAACAGCAAACGAATATTGAAGAATCAATCGAAGAAGAAGATTAGCAACTGTTAGACCAACCAACAATTAGAAGCACAAGTCCAGTCATCCCAAAGAACTCATCATTGGTAACATTGATGAATGAATTCGTACAAGATCCAAAAGGCGTGAAGAGTCTAGTGTTATGGCCCTTATTTCTGAAATAGAACCCAAAAGCATAGAAGAAGCCTTAATTGATGAAAGCTGGATTGAAGCCATGTAAGAAGAACTCAGGCAGTTTAGTGTTAACGATGTTTGTGAATTAACTCCTAAACCAAAAGGAAAATATGTTATTGGAGCTAAATGGGTTTTCAGAAACAAGATGGATGAAAAAGGAAAAGTTGTAAGAAATAAAGCAAGACTCGTGGCCAAAGGATATACACAAGAAGAAGGGATAGACTATGATGAGACTTACGCACCAGTAGCAAGGTTAGAAGCAATTAGATTATCACTTGCTTTTGCTTGTTATAAAAATTTCAGGTTATTCCAAATGGACGTCAAACGTGCATTCTGAATGGATTTATCCAAGAGGAAGTCTATGTGGAACAACCTCCCGGATTTGAAGACCCAAGGAAACCAGACTCTATATTCAAACCGTAAAAGGCTCTATATGGTTTAAAGCAAGCACTTCGAGATTGGTACGACAGCTTAAGTACGTTTTTAATTCAAAATGGTTTTATCAAAGGTAAAGTGGACACTACTCTATTTATCAAATGGGAAGGTAAAATTTGTTTACTTGTTCAAATTTATGTTGATGACATAATATTTGGATCATCTAATGAAAATCTATGCAAGAAATTCTCTAGGTCTATGCGGGATGGATTTGGGATGAGCATGATGGGTGAATTGTTTTTCTTCCTCGGACTTCAAGTAAATCAATTGAAAGAAGGGATTTTTATTCATCAAGAAAAATATGCAAAGGAACTTGTTAAAAAGTTCAGTTTAGATAATTGCAAAAAGACTGAAATTCCAATGTCTAGTTCCTTGAAGCTGGATAAAGATGAAGGATGAAAGAAAGTTGACCATAAACTTTACAAGAGTATTATTGGTTCACTTATTTATCTTATTGCTTCTAGAGCTGACATTTTGTTTAGTGTTTGTATTTGTGCCAAATTTCAGTCAGACCCAAAAGAATTTCATCTAAGTGTTGCGTAATGTATCATCAAATACGTTGAAACAATTTCAAAGTTAGGTCTATGGTATCCTAAAGAATGAGACTTTACTCTTCTTGGATATTCATATGCAGATCGCGCAGGATGTAGTGTTGAAAGAAAGAGTACTTCTAGCACTTGTCAATTTCTTGGTAATAGAACAATATCTTGGTTTTCAAGGAAGCAAAGTACAAGTAGCTCTTTCAACAGCAGAAGTAGAATACGTAACTCTTGGAAGTTACTATTCTCAAATCTTATGGATAAAACAACAACTAAGGGACTTTAGAATCGAAGACTTATGTACTGAGATTAAATGTGACAATACTAGCGCAATCAATCTCACCAAAAATCCAATTCTTCATTCAAGAGCAAAGCATATATAGATTCGACACCATTTTATTAGAGACCATATTTGTTGCACCCCGAACAGCCCCCAATTGGTTAGAGTCACCACACGTACCTTTCACTCACTTTACCCCGATGGTATAATACTTTGATACCAAGGAATTTCATTATAATTCATAAATCCCGGGGTTTATATCTTTTAAGTCGGTCCCTGCGTTAGATTTATATAGCGGAAGCACAATCAACTATTTCCCTTCCTAAATTTAAAACGATGCACACCAACTAAACACATTCATAAGTAATAAGCCGAACACTTTTATTTACATAAACTAGATGGACATTTTCAGTCGGTACACCAAAATGTCGTAGTCTTCTATACTCGGCTATACTTCAAAAGATGACCGACATCTTTTCCAACAATCATATACTTAAAGTCCATCGATCAGTGTCAGCGTCCAAAAGTTCCTTCCTCTGTTGTCCTCCTCCTCGTGGTCATATCCAACCACTCGGTCCATCTACCGGTGGCGGTGGCAGCAGAGGTATCTTGTCTAGTCTAAAATGTTAGTCCCCAAAAGGGTTGAGTACAACCACTCAACAATAAAAGATTCACTAAACTATATCGTGCGTAGCCATCATAATCAAATTTCATGCAAGATAGACAAAACATATGTCCAAATGAATGAATATGCATCGAATCCATAAAACTTTTTAATGTAATGACCCGTGTAGTTTCAAAAACCAAGATGCACCATTTTCAGTCACACGAGTCCCGATTATAGAACCAAATTGATATAACACGTCACATTCCATGTCACACAATTTAATCCTATAACCAGACCACACAGACACTTAGTAGTGCCCTCAGTTTTAATATTCAAAAGGTTTCATCTCCCAGAGGACCATTGTCTGCGTCCTTCTGGGCATTCGCACCCAATCCTAGCATCACGAAGTCCACCAGAATTACGCCATCGGGCCACCGGACATCCAAAGCGTGTTACGTCACACCTCTAGGCATCTCGCACCCCACCCGACATCACGAGAAATCGCTGGAGCACGCCATGAAATGGTTACCCCGACCCTCCGGAATTACATACCGACATATCACTAGATCTCCCCGGAATTACGTACCGATATACCATCGGGCATCCCGACACTCCCAGGGCATCGTTGACCCGAGGGTCCAATGGCAGCATTATCATCTCATATTATTTCAATAAAAACACTTTCAATGCAATGACATCAGATGTCCCATGAGTTTTCACCAAATCTCAATGTTGGATAAGATGCTGAATACCAACGCCATCATATCAAATGATAAATCAAGATGCATTCACCCTCGGGGAAAATTGAGCAAACTCGAAATAAAACAAGCTCAAACATCAAAATGCCCAATTTTAGTAAAAATGTCGGAATAACTCCTAAATGAATTTAGAAAATTCTGAAATTTTGATATGTTATAAACAAGACCTAAAGGAAAAAGTTTCATGAAGAACACTAAGTCAGATTCATTGTATATTAAGAGCAGTAATTACTATATTCTTTAATAACATTCTGTAATAGCTTCCAGATTTAACTTTTACAAAGAAAATCATTTCACTGACCAAACCTTGTCCATTTATTCTCAAATTTTGATATGTTATTTCTAAGAATGTGTCCTACAACTTTAATTAAGGGTTAAAAGTCTAATTCTAACTAGATAATTACAGAAAATTCACGGAATCATCAAAGGTCAAGATGTTTTATAAGAAACAGTTTAGTAATTCTAAGAGAACTACTTCTACTCATTCAAAATCCAGCATCCAGCATCCACAATTCAACCATCTCCAAGTCTATTGCACTCCATCAGACCATAACAGCATTGCATTATATAGGTTAGCGAACTTTTACTTGCCTCAAGTCCTATGGCTCAACGGCAAGCAAAAACAGAAAACTCGCAGGTCTCAGGCACGGCTCAACGGCGGCGATTGCGAGCGGCGTCGATGGCGGCAGCACGCACGGGCAAAAGGCGGTCCTTTCCCTTCTCCCTCGCTGCCCTCTCTCGAATTTCTCTCGCTCATTCTCTCTCGCTCTGCCTGATTTTGTTTTTCTCGGTTAGTCCCTCTCTCTCTCTGTTTTGCTCGTCCGTCACTGGTTTTGTTGACAAAAGCCAGTCAACAAAATGAAAGCTTCGGCGGCAGAAGGAGGCGAGGACAGGTGGGTGGGAACGTGGCTGTCTTTTACCCCTCCATCCATTGACTAATTTAGTCAATAAATGTTGGTTCGGTGGCGGCAACAGAAGGAGGCACGGGTGGGCAGGCGTGTCGCGCTCGAAGCAATCGGATGAACAGCAATTGGGGACGTGGTTTCTGCATGCATGCTTGGCTCTCTCTCCGCTGGCCACTGAAGAGGGAGAAAGAAGTCGTGGCTGCAGCGGTCGAAGTCTTCTAGCGGACGTCCAAAAGCGTAGCTCCTAGCCAATTGACTAATTAAGTCAATAAGAAGGCTTCGTGGCAGCAGCTGCATGCTTTGCTTCTTCATTTGCTATTCGAGGGTGATGGAGCAACGTGGCTGCGGTTTCGTGAGTCAAACCCCCTCCAATTTTGTTGACTCTTGCTAGAAGTGTCTATGGAGAATGCTCGGGCTCTTCACAAAGGAGAATAAATGTACGTGAAATTGTAAAGTGAAATCTTCATCATCTTTCTTCGAAATCCTCACATACACACGGGGTCGGAATTAACCATGATCGTTGCGTAATACGGGCCTTCGGCTCGGTCAATTTGCAAGGTTGCTCGGGACTAATAATGGATGTGTGCATGGCTGTGCATGGGCACTCCGGTGGTCTCGTAGTAAAATAGGTTAGATGTCTTGGGACGTTGGGTGGCTACGAAACGGGGTCAAGCGTATAATGGTCTAAAAGGTTGAACGGCCAAAGTTAGCATAAAAATATCGACACATTACTCGTAATTAGCCTCGGTCTCGCTTGAAGGTAGGAAAAATCTCTGACAAGACTATAATTTACTCGACAATCAGACCATTACTAAACGTAACGCATCGGTCCAACGATGAAAATAAAATGGTGTACGTAAATGATACTGATGACATAGTCCGATGATACTTCCGTCGACTAGTCACGGACCGTTGTATATTCGAGGGTCGTCAAAATTTCCGGATGCCACAATGTTCAGAATGGAGAAGTAATGATCAAATTCATTGATTCAAAGAATCACCTGGCGGATATATTTACAAAACCACTGGAGAAAAGTTTATCTGAGTCTATTCGCTCCAGACTTAATATTTTAAAGTTTGAAGAAGTTTAGGGTAAGAGATAAAAGTCTGAAGATCAAGAATTTCGATTTTCGAAAAATTCTCTCAAAGACCATGACAATGTCTTCCCAAAGAAAGTTCTCAAGGATTGCAAGCAGGAGACCACAGCATATGCGTGGGGATCCTATGCATTTTGACCTGACCAAGGAGGAAGATTCTTTGAGGCAGCAATAGAATCCACAACATTCTTAACCACGCCATTCTTCTCAGGCTAGATCACACGAATCTCAGCATCAACAAGTGGAAGAAGAAATTCTTGAAGATGTAGAACCAGTAAGGACTTTTAAGCCTGCATTTACTTTCAAACTCTATACTGCCCTAAAGGAAGAAGGTTCTGCCATGACCTTTATTGATGAATTTCTGAAAGAAAAAGGGTACCAAAATGAGACTTATTTTTTTAGAACGATGGAATGCTTGGGAATTGTTCCTGCTGGTTCGGCGAAAGGGCGTTTGCAAACTTCCCTAGTGATCCTCGTTTTGGAGGATTTAGTCAACTAGAAGGAAAAGATGACGATGAGAAAATGTACATTCAATTTAAGCCTAGAATGGGTGTTGCTGCGAGAATTTGAGGAAAGAGGGTGGATCTGTTTCGTTCTGAGGAACATAAGCAAGTTTACTCTAAACTGTTGAAGTGAGGTGTGATGAATCCAAGGAGTGTGGATTTTGATTTTCTTGATTCTCTAAATGTGAAGTTACGAGAAAATTTTTCTTTACTCCAACTTGAACGTTTTTGCTCTGAGATAGACGTAGCTCATCCAGAACTTACAACGTATTTCTATTCCAATCTAAGCTTTTTAGATACGAATAATTTTTCTTTCAGTGTTAGAGACCAGGATTATGTGGTTTATATGGACACTTTGGCTGATGTGATTGAAGTGGAGAGAGGGAAATTCCAATCAATTAGTGTGTCTATTGGTCATGCCACTATGGAGCTTGTTTGAGACAGAGTTGCTGAAGGACGAATTTCGTACTTAAGGATGAGTGCCTCAAATGTCCTGCTCCATAAGATTGTGATTAACTATCTTAGATCCAAGTCCACATCAAATTCTGAAGTAAAGATGATGTATGCCATCAACACTGGTTACAAGTTCTCTCTACCACACACTATCATATTTCACATGTATAGGTCAATGGTAAAGGACAAGAACCAACTTCTTTATTTAGCTCTTGTTACTCGGCTATTTAGACATCTCAATATTCAGCCTCCCGAAATTCTATGTGTTTGAACTTGTGATCCAATGGTGGTGGGATTAAAGATGGTTTCAAAGATGCGTTTGAAGGAGCTAAATAAGGCTTTAGAGCGTGTTAAGGAGAAGACCCCTATCAAGACTCGACAAGACCCTATGGCTACAAAACGGAAAGGCAAGGAGCCCATGAGAGCTCCATCTAAGAAAAGGAGAACACTCATCTTACAGGATGAAGAAGATGAGGATGGCATCACCATTTCTGCTCTTGCCTTAAAAGAACTTACAGCATCTTGTTCCAGAGACAGAGGATAGAGAGAACCAAGACAGAGAGGAAGCAGAGCAAATGAGTGAAGAGAGAGAGAAGCAATGAGGAAGGAAGGAGAAGAAAGAGATGCAAAGGAAGAACATGAAGAAGAACATCCGGAAGGAGAAAGTCACGGTGACTCTCCAGCGGAAGATGAAAGACAAAGTCATCATGACACCAAAGAAGAAGTAGAGCATGAAGAATATTTCTCTCCACCCGAAGGCACTGAAATAGGGGGAGTCACTGATAAAAGAGGTACTCATTCTCTTGCTTTTACCAGTGATGATATTAGCCGTTCTCCTGCCGATCCGAAAGATGGTTATGCATCTCCCGGTCTAAATATTAATGCTGATATTCCATCATTTGCCTACACTCCACAATTTGACCATGCTGAAGCAAGCACTCAAACTGATAACTCAGTAGACCTCAAAAGATTGCTTGATGTTCTTATGGAGATCAAAGGACAGATTTATGTGTTGGGATGTGAATTTCATAATATGCAGACTACTAATCAAGCCTCTTCAATATCATTGCACGATCAAGTTCAAGCCTTTAGCCTTCAAGTTCAAGCAAATGCAAAGGGTGATGAGGTAGCCCAACCGAAGGAGGATTTGAAGAAGCTAGAAGAAAGCTGTCAAGTCAATGGGGGATTTTCAGCTCGTTCACGTTCGAAAACAATCTTAATTTCAAACTTCTTTTTTATTCTCTACCTTTTTGCTATTGACAAAAAGGGGGAGAAGTTGCTGCAGATTTGATTTCTATTTGGTTTTGATTGTTTTATGTTGGACTATTTGCGTGATGACTGATTTGGACTATGTTTTGATCGTTTAATGCTTGCGGTACTTTAACGATTGTTGGTAATTATGGTAAAGGTAGTTGCTTTTGCAGAACTAACTTGTTTCCTATGATTGCAGAGACGATACTATCTTTATCTTAATTCATTTATCCTTTATGAGATATCTTTGTTCGCTTGAGTATTGTCTTGCAGGTCAAAAATATCTAAATCGCAGGAAAGTTTTGTCACCATCAAAAAGGGGGAGATTGTTGGAGAAATCTTTCTAATTTGTTTTGAAGTTGACAAAACGTTTCCATCGTCTAGTCTCGAAGACATGCGGACTTTTCGTTAAAGTCCGAAGACCTCCGAGACTCAAGACTTAAAGTCCGCCCTCATTGACAGTTCCTAAACCGACGAAGAAGTCTTATTCGGATGCAAGTATTTCTTTAAGGAGTTGATTCATTTTATTGAAGATCATCTCACGGCTAGAGATAGCATCTTAAGATCTATTATTTGTATTGTAAATAATTCAAGTAATTTAGATCTGTTGATGGGTGAAGTATACTTGGAAGGTTCTACTTATGGAAACCTAGATCCTGATTGTATGGGCGAGCAAGATTGGTGGGCTATCTTCATTTTCCTTAAGTAACTCGAGATCTCCCTAATTGATTCTGTCCAACGGGTAGATTGGAAGAACTCCTTTGGAAGGTGCCAACGGGTATGAAGGCATGGAGGAGTATATAAAGAAGACGCTCTAGTTATTCGAGTGAGTGCGAAATAGAAGAATTTCAAAGTCGAAGCTCCTTGTTCTTTACTAGTTCATTTGTTGAGCATAAATTTGCATTGAAAAGAGTGTTTAGATACTTGTGAGATCTTGAAGAAGTGTAGCAGAGTCTCTACACTTTGTGGAATCAAGGACGTGCAACCGTAATGACTATTTGATTCTTGGTGAAATCCAGCCAATGGGTTGTTAGTGCGGGAGAGTGGACTTAGACTTGGTTTAAGCCAAACCACTATAAACTTCGTGTTCTAATTCTCTTTTCATTATCTCTTTACTTAATTCACAGCCTAATATATTACTACAAATCTTATATATCTTAAGTTTTCGGTTTTTCTTAAATTGATACACCACAACAATCGGTACGAAATTCCGATCACTCGGCTATCACGGTATAATTTCCAGGAAATAATAAATAATGAAATAAATAGCAAAATTAATTAAATAAATACAATTTAATCCAATAAATGCATACTTAGGCCGGAAATGCTAATTTAACCACCTAAACAGGCCTAGAAAAATAATGTACCTATCCACATAAATAGTACAATCTATTTAGCCCTTAACTAATCTAATATAACCACCTAACAATCCTAATTAACCAACTAAATCACTAATTACAACTAAATAACCACCAAAGCCATACTTAACCTAATCTAATTAACACTTAGTCATAATTAACCTCCTAAGCAAGGTTTAGCAAGTAAACTCACCGGTTTTACAGGCCAATGAGTTCATGGCGATGGCAACGCGGAGGTGAGCAGAACACAAGCCCACAATGACACCAAACGAGGCCTGTAAGAGGCCTAAAACGGGCCATGAAGTTTTCAACCCTTGCTGGAACTTTTGCTTCTGTCCAAGGCTGAACCGAAGGGGCTTCACGGGCTGAAATGGGCTGGAATGGCGAGTAGGTGGACTAGGTGGCTTAGACGAATGGCGGAGGGGCTTGAAGGCGACGGTAGGCAGCTAAATCAGCTCCGGCGGGTCGACGAGTAGGGTGCAAGCGATGAGCGTGGGTGGCGAGGACGCGCGGATAGGCACGTGACATCGGGAGGCTAGCGGGCAGCTTGCGACTACTCAAACGGCCGACAACGATGGCAAAGGGCTCAAGCGACTATTGCTGGTCTTCAGCTGGCTTCCTCTCGGTTTTCTTGAGCTCTCAAACACAACAATAATGGAGAAAGTAAGGCCAAGGAAGAAGAAGAAGGCAGTAGCTGAAGGGGGACCACCAAGTGGCCTCCACTTGGGGCCTCAATTGCCCCACCTTGCTTAGCCATATCCACAGCCCATTTCTCTCCCTCAAATCTTCCTTAGCAAGCCAAGATGGCTGCCCAAATGTTGCACACCACAACGCCTACGAATTTTGTGCATTTCCCCTTCAAATCCATTCAATTCCTCTTCAATTGGTCTGAAATTAAATGGCCAAATGCCAAGGAGAAAGCCCACACTCAATTCCATAGTTTTCCCTTGCCAATTAAACCAACTTGAATGCTAAAAGTGCAACCAAAAAACGACCCATCGAATTTCCCGATCCAAAATAGCTCAACTTCGATTTTTCACCAAAATCCCAATTTGCCGAAAATTCCATGGAGGATGAGTCAACATTCCTAAAATAAATCGTGACATGCCAGAACTTTCAATTTCGAAATCGGTTTCAATTTCGCAATTAATTTCAACCGGCCATGATTTTAACGTAAATTAACTTATCGGATAGCTTTTATTAATTTTTATCACATTTGACCCATGGTTGATTATTTTTGAGCCACTTGTACATCTTTGACTCATTGGCAACTCTCGGTTGTCGTGAAAATCTCGAGATTTCAAATACGAGCACATGGTACAAAAATGACAGAAAAATCAGTTTAATGTCGTTCAACGAGAATTTTGTAATTATGTGGAATCACCCACACTTTAATCACATACCTCTGTCGAACCGACCTATCTCCGATTTTTTATTGATTTTGATCGTGCCGTATTGACCCCGCAGATTAGCATGGTCGAACAAAGTCGATTCTCGATCGAATTCTCAAGTCTATTGCATTTAGATTCCTTAATGGCTTCACGTAATAAACTAGTTATCTTGTGAGTGATCAGCTTAGGGAAAAGAACTATAGGCGCGTCAATGAAAAGCCCAATTCATTTAATCGAAAAATAGACTCAAAAAATCAAGATGTCACATGACGTGCTTAAAAGGTTTGGAATGGGATGGATCATAATTCATAGTCTAATCTAAGGCTAAGTTACGTTAGTCGCTTAGCAAGCAATTATAAATTTAATGATTTTCCTAATGTGTCCAGTATAGTTTAAATCCTATTGTTCAAGCACGTTGATGACAATTTACCAATAATTTTAGTAACTTATGGATGTCCAATGCAATAGCAGATTATCGACACCATTCAAAACAAAAGTTAAGCATTGAAAAATAGTATTTTACCAATAACTTACGAACAGAGCTCCACTTTCATGGTAGAACTTGAGTAAGGAATTTTCTAACTTCAAGTGGAATGTAAGTTACTCATTTACAATTTCACTACTCACAACAAAAATTTAGCAGTAAAATTAGTGAATTACTAACTAGGTTGGGAATTGATGGCCTTTTTTTCTCTTTTGATCGGGAAGTTGATTTTTTTCTCGAGCCCCGTAAGATGCCTAAAACTTTCATTATGGTTTTCCTATTTGACAATGGAAATGCATCATCAAGAATCAACTTGTGGAACACATGTATGTGTATGCTATTTGGCATAATGAAAAAGTTGACCATTACAGCCTAATGGTTTTTTCTTTGATGTTGCATATTGCCTATTGCCTTTCTTCCAAGGCATGCAGCACATTCAAGAATTGGGGGTAAGTACACTATCAATGCCAAAACTTGTGTACGGTGCTCACTTTAGTACCAAAACTTTATTTTAGTACCAACTCCAATCTGATTGACTGGAAATTCGATGTTGTAATTTTTTTAATTTTTAAGTTGATGTGGCTCGTTAGAGAGTACAGTCAACATCTAGACCACAAAACGACGTTGTTTGGCGTCTTTCCCCCAAGTCAAAACCCTAAATCCCCAAATTGTGTGTGTGTGTGTGTGAGAGAGAGAGAGAGAGAGAGAGAGAGAGAGAAGGCATGGCAGGGCTTCCCTATCGTCTTTTTCCCTGAAGAACAACACCAACACCAGCACTACTAGCAACATTTGCAGCGGCATTGGCACCAGCACCAGCACAACGCTGCCTCCTTGTTTCCCTTGCCCTCCTTGTCTTCTCTCTCTCCACCTTCGACCCCCTTCTTCCTCCTCCTCCTCCACCCTCGCCTCCTATTCTTCTCGTCACTTCTTGCCCATGAAACAACCTCAACCTCTTCTTGCTCACCTAGTCGAGCAACTACAATGGAAGCCGAGCAATGGTGGCCGAGCATGGTGACCGAGCGACAGTGGCCAAGCGACTTAGGTCGGTGTTGGGCAATGATTAGACAAAAAAAAAAACCCTAATTTTAATCCCCAAACGAGCTGTGTGGCATCGTTTTTGTGAGGCCATCCACTTATGACGGCAAAATAATGTCGTTTTCGCAAGGAGGATGGAAAACGACGTCGTTTAAAAGCCATGTCGATTTATTTTTTTTAAATATAAAAGCCACGTAATCCTTTTGACTGGAATCTCTCGCCGATGGCATCAAAGTGATTGTTTTTCCTCCGATTTGGCACTTAAGTGATCCAAAATAAAGTTTGGCTCCAAAGCAAGTGCCTTACACAAATTTTGGCACTAATAGTGTACTTACCCCCAAGGTTGGCAAAATATAACTCATTATCGTGCTACTTCTCCCTAAACTATTCATTAACAAAGTTATTTGAAACTTTGATTTTACAATGTTGGTTTTTACTTGGGATTGATCTAGGGCAGGGTCAAACGTTGGTCTACTATGGTTTCTTATTTCAAATTCATAAAACTCTTAGCTCTCAAAGACTACGTTTACTATGTTCTAGATAAAGTACATGAAGAAAATTGTTCTAACATGCTTTGCGCAAGGCAACAATTGTCCTGAAAAACAGAGAAGATGGTTTTTGGTAAGCTATGCCTTAAATGAGTTTTACTTGTATTTGACAATGGAGCAAGGCCAAGCAAAACATGACCATCATGATGTAAATGCCTCAACATTTTGAAAGGCAAGATATCGTCTGCCTTCACACTCTTGAAATATAAGTTAGCACCATAGCATAACTTGCATTTTTTCTAAGACAAAACATTCTATTGCAGAATCTTTTCTCGAGATAAATTGATGACCAGTGATATTCCTAATTTAAGCACTTTTGAGTTCTAAGCTTAATTGCAAACAAAATAAATCTGACATGCCAACATGAAGTGATTATTCAAAGTTATCTGCAATGCGAAACTTGGGTGCAAAACTCTAATATTTCACTTCAACTAAACCATTACATCAAATCAACTCCTGTGAAATCTCACAGCTCCACTACACCATAATCCATAATTTACATAATAATTCCATAACTAAATAACTCCAAAATCAAACTTTGCAGTACAAATTTCACACAATTTTGAATTTGCGCCACAATTCCAAAAGCTACTCCGATTAGAAGAATGAAGAGCCTGAATCCTTACTTGATGGGGTGAAATGGTGTTAATCCAACTTGGGGCATGTACGTACAAAGAGAAATTATTTGGTAATAATTTTCAATCTATTATGAGAATAACTATTTATTCTAAAAATAAATAAATAACAAATAATTACAAATTACCGTGGGCTATACTCCTTCAAGAGTTTGTATCTCGAGAACAAGCTGTTATTTTTATAGAAACCTAAAAATTGTTATGCTAACAACCCACACACAAAAGCCTTTCCCTTTCCTTTCCCTTTCTCTTTGTTTTTCTTTTTCTTTTTCTTTTTTCTTTTTCTGCTCTTCTTCTTTTCCTCTGTGTTTGCGATCACTCTCTCCTTTCCTTCTCACCCTTTTTCTCTCAGTCATGTCTCTTTTTTTTTTTTTTTTATATAAGCCACTTCATTTGACCAAGCCAACAAAGCCAAATATTACAGAATGCCTGCGAAGCACTTGACAAGTAAAGGTTATGGATGAAGAGAGTAACGTAAAATAAGGAGTTTGATGCTGTGTTCGTGGATGAACACTCTCCAACTTTGGTGCAAGTTATTTGAAGCTGTGGTGTCTGTACAGTTTGGCCTTTCCCCAATATATTGCTTACTTCTACCAAAAAAAAAAAAAAAAAAAAACACTCTTCAACTTTTCACACTTTACCTCCTTAAAGTTTGGCTACATTTTTTTCTTTTCCATTTGCCATTTCTTGCACTACATCAAAAGAAAACCATTCTTACACGGCATTAAAAGTTGAAGACTTTCGTCTTAACTACGACTTTAAATTGCTTCGTCCGAGATTCCGTATGGATCTCGGCATCCCTTAAGTGTAAAACAATTCAAGGGTAGAGCCTTGGCATGGGCTCAAAAAGATACAAGAGATGTTTTCCCCTGTCACAAAGTTCAACGTTGTTTGGGTTTTACTATCAATGGCGGTGAAACTAGACTGACCATTGCACCAGTTTGATGTCAAGAATGCGTTCCTTCATGGCAATTTGGAAGAAGAAATTTATATGGATATTCCACCGGGATACAATTTTCCTTAACAACCTGGGATGGTTTGCAAGCTGGAACAACCTTCGTACGGGTTGAAACAATCACCTTGCGCTTGGTTCGGCCGGTTCAATGTGGCGATGAAGAAATATGGGTACATTTAGAGTGGTGCAAATCACACATTGTTCTTGAGATGTTGTAAGGGAAAGATAACTATGTTAGTTATCTATGTTGACAATATGATTATTACAGAAAATGATTTAGAGGAAATCTCTAAACTCCAAGAGATATTGTCCTCAAAGTTTGAGATAAAAAAACCTTAGGGGCCTGAAATACTTCCTAGGAATAGAAATGGCATGATCTAAAGGTGGAATATTTCTCTCACAAAGGAAATATGTGTTGGACCTATTAGCAGAAGTGGGGATGTTGGATTATAAACCCGCATACACTCCAATTATGCAGAACCATAGACTTGGGGAGTATCCAGATCATGTATCATCTAACAAAGAAAGGTATCAAAGGTTGATGGGAAAATTAATTTGTTTGTCACATACTCGACCTAATTATGTTGTGAGTTTTGTTAGTCGGTTCATGTATGCCCCTAGTGAAGTTCATATGGATGCTGTGATAAGAATACTTCGCTACTTGAAAGGGGGCTCCAAAAAAGGAATTCTTTTTCTGAACAATGGGCACCTTGAAATTGAGGGGTTTACGGACATTGACTCGGGCTAAGAGTGTATCCGATAGTAGGTCAACTTTAGGATATTTCAATTTTGTAGGAGAAAACATAGTTACTTGGAGGAGCATGAAGCAAAATGTGGTAGCATTGTCAATTGCAAACGTAGAATTCATGGGGATGCACAAAGGTCTTTGCGAACATCTATGGCTTAAGAGATTAATGATGGAACTCGGTTATGGTCCTAAGTTCGAGATGAGGTTGTTCTGCGACAATAAGGCAGCCATTGATATATCTTATAATCATGTTCAGCATGACTGTCACGCTCTGAACCTTGAACGCACGCACATCCCTCGGTGGTCGATAAAATTTCGACGTCCCAAGACGCGCCGTCCACTCATTCATTTTAATGCACATGCGGAAACGTATAAATAATCCCCAAACAACACATATATGGGATAGAAAAGCAGGATACAAATTTCACAAAATGCTTTTATAAACAAACTGAGTTTATAGACAAGGCTAGTCTATGAACATGGCCTACTTAAAAATAAGAGTCACTAAGCCATCTAGGCACAAGACTCCTCAACTGAGACCTTTGAGATTGTCAGGGGTTCTAGGTCTTCCATGATACCATCAAGGCGATCAGCTACCCCCTCACCCACTGTAGCGTTGACCGTAACGGTGGGGATGTCAAAACCCTGCAGGGGACCTTCTTGGATCCCATTGATCCTATGGCGAAATCACGCCCTAAACCGGTGAGGTATCAACTATGGTCGGCCCTCATCAACTAAGATAGTGGTCACTATGAGCTCATGGAGCCAGGGACTCCGGGGAATAGGGACGTCGATACTCTACTCTATAAATCCCCTCGGCTGCCAAAACGTCTTGGAGAAGCCTCCATTTACGGACTTGAAAAAATTGAGCCCATGACGGGGTGAAACAATGTCTCATCAAGTTCACCCCCTAAACCCCTATTAGGAAGGAAATACGCCTAGAGGTAGTCGAATCACACATTACAAAAGACTTACCCTGCCTCAGTTCATTCATGCATGTTAGTACAATTCATATCACATATGCATATAATAAATGCACACATCAATTGGAACGTCTCACTCAATCTCAATCAATCATAAAGGTCCTGATTATAGGCCAAATCGTTATAACACGTACCATTTCGTACCACACAATTTTGTCCCATAATCAGGCGCGTCAATTTCAATCATTCACACGTTCCAATTGATTACGGCCCCCCGGGCATGGCCTACTCAACGTTTAGCAGTCTTCTGGTGTAACCAAGTATCATCTCACCCCATTGAGCACAGCAACGTCTACATTAGACGGCAATCTCAAAGGAGCATCAATCTAGCCTCTATTGCAACCGGCATCCGTTATCCATGGGCATCCCATATAGGGGCAATGTCCACCCGACGCACATCGGGGATGGGTTCTCATAACCATCACATGATCATTCAATTCCGGCCAAAGACACCATGCATTGTATTCAAATATCTCAATTAAGATTATGCATATGGCATATTTTCTTCGTATTAAAAACACCCGGTAAAATAATCGTGTGTGGGTACATGCTTAGACGGAACCTCAAAAATCGATATCCTACCTCTTAAAATCTCACTATTTGATATAGTACTTAAAAATATTTTTTGTGTCAAAACCCGACACCCGGTATTTTCTAATTAAATACCAAAATTTCACAATTTTGAAATAATTAATCAAAAATCACAATCACCACTCAATTGCACAATTTATCACTCAATTGTGTAAACTAACCGCACTACGCAATCGGCACGAAATTCCGGCTATGGGCTATCTCGATAATAAATAATTAAATAAATTACAAAAATATATAAATAAATGAAAATTAATTGAATAAATGCATAATTAAGCCTTAAACCCTTATTTAACCACCTAAACGGGTCTAAAAAATAATGCACCATATTAATTAAATAATACAATCTAATTAAACCTTAACTAATCTAAATTAACCACCTAATTAGCCTAATTAACTAACTAAATCATTAATTAAACTAACTAACCACCTAAACCATACTTAGCCTAATCAAATTACCCACTAAGCATCATTAACTCATTAAGTAGAGTTTAGCAAGTGAACTCACTACATTAGCGAGCCATGAGTTCATAGCGACGGCAGTGCGGCGCGAGCGACACTTGGGTCTACGGCGATGTCCAACGAGGTCCGAACAGCCCGAAAAGGCCCACAAAGTCTCAGCTGGGCTGAGATCTCGGCATCTACTTTTGGCCGAATGGGCTAGTCGAAGGCTCGGCGGGCGAGAGATGGGTGGCCAGGCGGTGACGGTGGGTCCAAGCGAGTGAGCGCGCGGGAGTCCGACGGCTTGAGGGTGGCGAATGACGGCTGGACGACTGGAAGAGGCAGCGGACCAATGGCGAAGAAGGCTCGAACTACTCGGGTCGGTGGCCAAGCAACAAGCCGGGCTTGCGGACGAATGGGCATGCAAGCGGGCAACTAGCGGGCTTAAGCGGCAGCGATGACGCTCGGACGGCTTCGGGCGGGCGGTTGACGATGTAGGGGCTTGGCTGGCTGGTTCTCTGGTTTTCTTGAGCTCAAACAACCACAAAAATGGAGAAAGCAACGCCAAGGAAGAAGAAGAAGGGCTCAGCTTGAAGGGGGACCACTAAATGCCTCAAAAGTCTTCTAAAATATCCATTTCACTCATTTTCTTGGCCCCCACTTGTTGCTACCTCAATCCTCAGCCATTTCTACACCAAAGCTTCTCCAAGAAGTCTCTAAGGGTGCTGAAATGATGCAACCCCCCTAGCTACGAATTTCCAACATTTCCCTTCAATTCCATTTTAAATCCTTTTCAAGTGGACTCAAATTAAATGGCCAAATGCCAAGGAGGATATCCACGATTGTATCCTCAATGTTCCTCTTTAATTGAACCAACTTGAACTCCAAAAATTCACCCAAAACGGCCCTCTAATTTTCCTGATCCAAAATAGCACAACTTTGATTTTTCGCCAAAATCCCAATTTGCTGAAAAATCTTCGGAGGATGAGTTCACATTTCTAAAATGAATTGTGACATGACAGAACTTAATCGGGTTCAATTTCGTAGTTAATTTTAACCGGACGTGATTTTAGCATGACCTAACCGACTCGGTAGCTTTTAAGAATTTTGAGCACATTTGACTCGTGGTCGATTATTTTTAGCCACATCGTACATTTTCGATACATTGGCGACTCTCGGTTATCGTGAAAATCTCGAGGTTTCAATTATAAGCATAGGATACATAAATGACAGAAAAATTAGTTTAGTGCCATTTGACGAGAATTTTATGATTAGGTAGAATCACCCACACTTTAATCACATGCCTCGCCGAAACGACCTATCTCCAATCTCTCGATCGATTTTGACGATGTCATATTGACCCTTGCAGATTAGCACGGTCGAGTAGTCGTTTTCTGGTCAAATTCTCAAGTCTATTGCGTTTAGATTCTTTAATGGCTTCACCTAATAGATTAGTTATCTCGTAAGTGATTAGCTCAAAGAATAAGACTATAGGTGTGTTGATGAAAAGCCCAACTCATATCATCGAAAACAGACTCGAAATCAGGCTGTCACAACTTTTCTCCTCTTATAAAAATTTCATCCTTAAAATTTAAACCATTACAATTCTTAAACAAAAAGGTGGGATATTGTCGTCTCATTGAGTCTTCACTTTTCCAGGTTGCTCCTTCTATCCCGTGGTGTTGCCAGACCACTTTAACTAATAGGATCGTCTTGGTGCACAAAGTCTGTTCCTTGCGGTCCACAATCTGAATTGGTCTCTCCACATACGATACTTTGTCGTCCGTATCTGATTCTTCAAAATTCAGCACGTAGGTTGGGGTAGGCTCATACTTTCTCAACATCAACACGTGGAAGACGTTATGCACTTGTGCCAATCTCAACGACAACACAAGACGATATGCTAAAGTCCCTATTCTTTCCAGAATTTCAAAGGGACCTACTACCTCGGACTCAGCTTTCATTTCCTGTCAAAGCGCAAAGTACCCCTCACCGGTGACACCTTCAGAAAGATGGCTCACCAACTTGAAATTCCAATGGTCTGTGATGCTTATCTACAAAACTTTTATGGCATATTTGAGCTGTCTTTAATATATCACCGATAACTGCAACTGCATCTACTGACTGTTGGACCAACTTTGACTTGTGATCTTCCATTCTCCGACTTCATCCCAACAAACTGACGTTATGCATGCTCTGCCACATAATGCTTTAAACGGTGTCATTTGAATACTCGCTGGTAACTTTTGTTATAGGCAAACTCGACGAGATGAAGCTGTTCCTCCCAGCTTCATTTGAAGTCTAGTACACACGCTCTCAGCATGTCCTTGAGAGTCTGAATCGTCCTTTTAGACTAGCCATCTTTCTGTGGATGATAAGCCATACTGTTTTGTAGCTTTGTTCCCAATGCAGTTTACAAACTTTTCCCAAAGGCAGCTGTGAATCTCGAGTCTCGGTCTGATGTAATTGTCACTAGGACTCCATGCAGACGAACTATCTAATGCATGTACAAATCTGCATATTTGTCCAAAGCAAGTTCCTTCCGTATTGCGATGAAGTGGGCAGACTTTGTCAATCTATCAACCATAACCCAAATGTAATCATTGCCCCTCTGACTCCTTGGTAAGCTCGTCACAAAGTCCATTGTGATGTGTTCCCATTTCCACTTGGGAATCTCAAGAGGTTACAGAAGTCCCCGCGGCTTATAGTGCTATGCCTTCACTTGCTAACACGTCATACATTTGGTGACATGCTTGGCAATATTCGCCTTCATACCGGTACACCAATAGTGTCGACGCAAATTCTGATACATCTTTGTACTACCTGGATGAATGCTGTAACTGTTATGATAAGCTTAAGACAAAATTGCCTCCTTAAGCTCTCCATCATTAGGTACACACAATCATACTCCAAACCTTAGTGTTCCATCCTCAGAAATTTAAAAGTTAGCTTTTCTCTTTTTTGCATCTTCTTGCACAATCTTCTGGATTTTTGGGTCTATCAACTATAGCGTCATGATTCTAATTTATACTCCCGGCTTAACTCTGAGGGTGGCCATAAGATTTGAAAAGTGGCTTACCTCAAATTTGAAAATCGAATCTCGAGCTTCTTCGAGTAAGATCCACTCCTTGATTACCATCTATGCAACTGAAGATTTCCGACTTAGCGTATCTGCAATCTTGTTAGCCTTTCTAAGGTGATACATAATATCACAATCACAATCCTTCAAGAGTTCCATCCAGCTACGCTGTCTCATATTCAACTCCTTCTGAGAGAATAAATACTTGAGACTTTGATGGTCAATAAAGATATGGAATCTTTCTCCACATAAGTAATGTCTCCAAATCTTTAAAGCGAAGATAATTGCTGCAAGTTCTAAGTCATGCGTTGGATAATTCAGCTCGTGAGGTTTCAGCTAACGGGACACGTATGCAACAACTCTGCCATGCTCCATAAACACACAACCTAGTCCTTTGAATGACGCATCACTATAGATCTCGTATCCTCCAGGACTAAATGGAATGGTCAGCACTAGTTCGGTAGTTAGCTTCTACTTAAGCTTTTGGAAACTACACTCGCACTTATTCATTCACACAAATTTCTCTTCCTTCTTCAGCAGTCTAGTCAACGGCAAGGCTAACGCTAAAAATCCTTCCACGAACCGTTTGTAATACCCTACCAAACCCAAGAAGCTTATAATCTCTGTCACAATCATCGGTCTTAGCCGTTGATAATTGCTTCAATCTTAGTCGAATCCACAGAGATTCCTTCACCTGAAATCACGTGACCTAGGAAAGCAACACGAGTCAACCAAAACTCGCACTTACTGAACTTTGTGTATAGTTCATGATTCCACAAAGTCCGGAGCATTATCCTCAACTATCTTTCGTGCTCCTTTGGACTTCTCGAGTATACCAGGATATCATTAATGAAAACGATCATAAACCGATCCAAATACTCTTTGAACACCCGATTCATCGATCCATGAAAGTAGCCGGGCGTTCATCAAACCGAATGGCATTATAGTAAACTCATAATGGCCATATTGAGTACGAAATGATGTCTTCGTATATCCTCATTTCGATCCTCAGCTAATGGTACCCCGTCCTCAAGTCGATTTTAGAAAATATCAACGCTTCTTGCAACTAATCAAACAAGTCGTTGATCCTCGACAGCGGGTATTTATTCTTGATCGCCACATGATTAAGTTTACGATAGTCGATGCACGTACACAACGAACCATCTTTCTTATTCACGAACAGAACTAGTGCTCCTCAAGGTGATGCACTAGGACGTATAAATCCCGTATCCAACAACTCCTGCATTTGCATCTTCAGTTCTTTCAGCTCCGACAACGCCATCTGATAAGGAGCCTTAGAGAATGGCTTTGTCCCAAGGGCTAATTCGATCACAAACTCTATCTCCCTCTCTAGCGGCAAACCCGGCAATTCCTTTGGAAACACATTTGGAAACTCTTGAACCACTACAATGTCCTTAATCTTCTACTCCTCAACTGTCGTATTCACAACAGTTGCCAAGTAACCTTGGCAACCCCCGTCTAACAAACGGGTTGCCTCAAGCGACGAGATTAAGGTAATTGAGGGTCATCCTCGACTCTCAATAAACTCGCAACTTTCACCCGCTAACGAGTTAAACTGAATCGCTTTACGATAACAGTCCATCTTAGCTCGTTGCTTGGTGAGTTAGTCCATGCCAATTATCACATCTAAATCATTCATGGCTAGGACTATCAAATCTACCATTCCCTCTTGCTTATGAATAACTAACTTGCACCTAGGACAGCCTAGTACGGCTAACACCTTATCTTTTAACGGTGTAGATATACTAACCACTGACTACAACAACTCAGGACTCAACCTTACCAGCTTAATAAATTGCTCAGCTATAAAAGAGTGAGTAGCGCCAAGATCAAATAAAGCATAAGCAAAGTGTGGTCGTTTAGCGAAACCGTACCTATGACCACGTCAAATGAGTCCTTGGTCTATCTCCTCGTGAAGTGTACACTCTTCCTTATGCTAGAGGTTGGTTCAAACCACCCCGTGGTGCATTCGGTGGCACGAACCCTCGATTCGACCCATCGGTGGCAACGGCAAGAATCGCGGTCCCATATGTCTTTTGGGATAATTCCTCACCATGTGACCCTACTAGCCACACTCAAAACGAGCACCTAGCCTAGAAGCGACACATGCCCATCTCGGCTCGGCATTAACTTACCTATCCCACCCTTCCTATTGGGCGGAATAGGGTACCTTCCTCATGTCATAGGTTTTCTTCCCAAACCTATTTCCATCCCTATTCAAACCAAACCGCAACCCAAATGCAGCGGCTTGTTCATTTAGATTCCTCTCTATCAACGGGGCCCAACCATATAGTTTGTTGTAATCCTTCAAATCAAACAGCATCAGTGGATTCTTCAGCTCTAGTTGGAGGCCATTTCTGAACCTCCTAGCTTTGTCAGCTGGATCCTCTATCAGCCTCGAGGCGTTGTGTGATAGCTCCGCAAACTTGGCTTCATATTGGTCCATAGTCATCAAACCCTGACGAATGTGCTGGAATTCCTCCATCTTCCATTCTCTAACACTATCGGAGAAGTATTTGTTATTGAACACCGCAATGAAGGCGTTCCATTCCGAAACCACACCTTCTGGGAACACTATGCCTTTGGTGGCCTTCCACCAAGTGCTTGCATTTCCCTGCAGTTGATAGATTGCCAGAATGACCTCCTCTTCCCCAGTGCACCTCAGTAGTGCAAAGGCCTTCTCCAAGTCCTAGATCTAGAGAGTTGCAGCTTCGGGGTCTCCTACGCCGGTGAACTCGGCGGGTTCAACTTCAAAACTATTCCACCAATTTTGCGTTGGCCTCTCGGCAACCACGTTCCAAAGTGGAACATCGGGCAGGTGCGGCTGCGGCAGCAATGGCAGCATTGCCGATGGCGTAGGGCGTTGTAGCGGTAACGATAACGACGTCAACTTAATTTTGGGCCTGCTGCCTCATCAAATTGCCCAAAGTTTCTAGCGCTTGTATGATCCCGTCAATTCTCGGATCACCGGATGCCGCTACACCATCACCGACCGGCGGTGGCACTAAACCACTAACGTTGGCCTAAGCCTACGCTTTACCTCTACCACCTTAGGTATCGACCTTTTCGGCGTCCTACCCGAAGTCACAGGGGGCTACTAACCTCTTTCTAGGAGTCTCTACTCTGTCACTCATCTTGCAGACTCTCTACAGAACCTGCTTTCCAATTCCATATAGAATTAGAAACCGAGTGACCAAACAAAACAAGCTACCAATGAGCTATCAATCACATGCATCAACATAATTAAAATGTCTTTCCTACTAACTGTCTCATAATCCATTGCACTTTATCTCTCCTACTACCGACCAGCTCTGATACCACTCCGGGCGAGGAGGTTACGCCCCGAACCTTGAGCGTGCGCACATCCCTTGGTGGTCAATAAAATTTCGACATCCCAAGATGCGTCGCCGACCCATTCATTTTAATGCACATGCGGAAGCGTATAAACAATCCTCAGACAACACAGACATGGGATAGAAAAGCAAGATACAAATTTCACAAAACACTTTTATAAACAAATTGAGTTTATATACAAGGCTAGTCTATTAACAGGGCCTACTTCAAAAGAAGAGTCACTAAGCCATCTAGGCACAAGACTCCTCAACCGAGACCTTTGAGACTGCCAGGGGTTTTGGGTCTTCCACGACACCATTAAGGGGATTAGCTACCCCCTCACCCACCACAATGTTGACTGCAATGGCGAGGATGTCGAAACCCTGCAGGGGACCTTCTCGGATCCCATTGATCCATGGCGAAACCATGCCTTAAACTGGTGAGATACCAACTATGGGCAGCCCTCATCGACCAAGATAGTGGTCACTATGAGCTCATGGAGCCAGGGACTCCCAAGGACAGGGACGTCGGTACTCTACTCTATATATCCCCTCAGCTGCCCAAAACGTAATAGAGGAGCCTCCATCTACGGACCTGAAAAGATTGAGCCCACGACGGGATGAGACAATGTCTCAGCAAGTTCACCCCCTAAACCCCTATTATGAAGGAAATACGCCTAGAGGTAGTCTAACCACACATCACAGAAGCCTCACCTCACCTCAGTTCCTTCATGCACGTCGTATAATTCATATCACATATGCATATAATAAATACACACATTAAATGGAACGTCTCACTCAATCTCAATCAATCACAAGGATCCCGATTATAAGGCCAAATCATTATGACACATCCCATTCTGTGCCACACAATTTTGTCCCATAATGAGGCCCGTCAATTTCAATCATTCACACATTCCAATGGATTACAGCCCCTTGGGCACGGCCTACTCGACGTTCAGCATTCGGCGTAACCAGGTATCGTCTCACACCATTGAGCATGGCAATGTCTACACTAGACGGCAATCCCAAAGGAGCATCGGTCCAGCCTCTACTACAACCGGCATCCGTTATCTAGGGGCATCCCATAAATGGGCAACGTCCACTTGACGCACATCAGGGACGGGTTCTCATAACCATCACACAATCATTCAATTCCGGCCAAGGACACCGTGCATTGCACTCAAATGTCTCAATTAAGATAATGCACTTGGCCTATTTTCTTCGTATTAAAAAATCCTGGTAAAATAATCGTGTGTGGGTACGCAGTCAAACCGTACCTTAAAAATTGATATCCTTCCTTTTAAAATCTCACTATTTGATATAGTACTTAAAAATATTTTCAGTGTCTAAACCCGACACCCGGTATTTTCTAATTAAATATCAAAATTTCACAATTTTGAAATAATTAATCAAAATCACAATCACCACTCAATTGCACAATTTATCACTCAATTGCATAAACTAATCATACCACTGCAATCAACATGAAATTCCGGCTACGGGCTATCTTGGTATAATTTTTGGAAAATAATAAATAATTAAATAAATTACAAAAATAATTAAAACCCTAATTTAACCACCTAAACAAGCCTAGAAAAATAATGCACCATATTAATTAAAAAATACAATCTAATTAACCCTTAACTAATCTAAACTAACCACCTAATTAGCCTAATTAAATAACTAAATCACTAATTTAAACTAACCACCTAAACCATACTTAGCCTAATCTAATTACCCACTAAGCATCATTAACTCACTAAGCAGAGTTTAAAAAGTAAACTCATTGGATTAGCGAGCTAGTGAGTTCACGGCGACAACAGTGCGACGGCAAGCGACACTCGGGTCTACGGCAACATCCAACGAGGTCTAAATGGGCTCGAAAAAGGCCCACGAAGTTTTAGCGGGCTAAGATCTCGACTTTTGCTTGCTGGTCGAACAGGCTGGTTGAAGGCTCAACGAGTGAAGTTAGGCTACCAGGCGGCGATGGCAGGTCCAGGCGAGTGAGCAATAGGAGTCCAACGGCTTGGGGGGGCGAATAGTAGCTGGATGACGGGTAAAGGTGGCGAACTGACGACAAAGAAAGCTCGAACTGCTTGGGACAGTGGCCAGGCGACGGGTTGTGCTCGGGGATGAGCGGGCATGTAAGTGGGTGACTAGCGGGCTTGAGCAACAGTGATTGCACTCAAACGACTTCGAGTAGACGGTCAATGATGCAGGGGCTTGGCTGGTTGGTTTCTTTGGTTTTCTTGAGCTCAAACAACCACAAAAATTAGACAAAGCAAGGCCAAGGAAGAAGAAGAAGAAGGGCTCAGCTTGAAGGGGACCATCAAATGCCTCCCAAGTCTTCTAAAATATATATTTCACTCATTTTCTTGGCCCCCACTTGTTGCTGCCTCAATCCTCAACCATTTCTACACCAAAGCTTCTCCAAGAAGTCTCCAAGGGTGCTGAAATGATGCAGCCCTCCCTAGCTACGAATTTCCAACATTTCCCTTCAATTCCAATTCAAATCCTCTCCAATTGGACTCAAATTAATTGGCCAAATGCCAAGGAGGATGTCCACAATTGTATCCTCAATTTTCCACATCAATTGAACTAACTTGAACCCAAAAAATTCACCCAAAAATGGCCCTCTAATTTTCCCGGCCCAAAATAGCCAAACTTTGATTTTTTGCCGAAAATCCTGATTTGCCAAAAAAATCTTCTAAGGATAAGTCGACGTTCCAAAAATGAATCATGACATGACAGAACTTTCAATTTCTGAAATCACATTTAATTTCGCTGTTAATTTCAACCGGATACGATTTTAGAGTGAACTAATCTATCGGATAGCTTTTAGGAATTTTTAGTGCATTTGACCCATGGTCGATTATTTTCGAGCCACATTGTACATCTTCGACACATTGGCGACTCTCGGTTGTCATGAAAATCTCAAGGTTTCAAATGGCACAGTGTATAGAAATGATAGAAAAATCGGTTTAGTGCCATTCAACGAGAATTTTGCAATTAGGTGGAATCACACACACTTTAATCACATGCCTCAGTTGAAACAACCCATCTTCGGTCTCTAATCGATTTTGACAATGCCGTATTGACCCTTGCAGATTAACATGGTCGAGCAGTTGGTTTTGGTCGAATTCTCAAGTCTATTGCTTTTAGATTCCTTAACGGCTTCACTTGATAGATTAGTTATCTTGTGAGTAATCAGCTTAGAGAATAAGTCTATAGACGCATCGATGAAAAGCCCAACTCATATCATCAAAAACAGACTCGAAAATTAGGTTGTCATAATGACCATACAAAACACATTAAGGTATATCATCACTTCATTAAGCATAACCTTGATACCAAGGTGGTTCAGCTTTCATATGTAAAATCAAAAGATCAACTAGTGGGTATACTAATAGAGGCTGTATCAAGTAGGATATTTTACAGCTCACTTGACAAGTTAGGCATCCAAGATATCTATGCACTGACTTGAGGGGAGTGTTAGAGAAAGATACGATTTTATCCTTGACCTTGATCTTAATTGATTCAATCAAAAATACACGGAGATAGAATAGGAAATTGTAATCGTATCGTCGTCTTGTTTATTCTTTCTATTATTCTTCTCTTTTTATCTTAAATTTATAGATGTACAAGGATGAAAAAGAATATGACAATTTGCCCCAAAAATATGTCTTCATTGTTCTCGTTTTTCACTTCCTTTCTCCTTCCTTCTTGTTCTTGGTTTATGTTTTAACAAAAGATACAGGACCCAATGAGGGGAAGCGAGGTGTGCGAGCACTGATATATTAAAATAAGGAATGTAACCTAGCAACCTAACGGCTTGCCTTACTGGTGGACTGGTGCAGGCGGACCCTATTTGTTGGAAACAACCCTTGTCTTGGTGACGTTACCCTGTAACCGGCCACCAAGGATCCAAGGCAGGCCCTCTAAAAAATCATTCTGACATAGCACTAAAAGTTGAAGACTTGTTAGTCAAAAAAGGAAAAGGCTGGAAAATTGCTCCATGACCCTTCCCATATGGTAAGTAAGAAATTTTAGAGCTGAACATCACCAATAAAAATCCACAAAGACCATGACTTCCCATGAACCATTGTAACACGTACTGATCCAAAATCACCACCCATGAAACCCCAAGAGACCTTGACTTCTTGAGGAGGCACATGTCTAATCTATCACCCGAAGATCTTGACTTCTTGAGGGACACGTACGAGATCCATCCACACAAGCATGCCGGTTTAAATTCTTATGATAACATGAAACTATTGCCTTTCTTACTTGGCTAACTTTCTTTCTGAACATTTTTATGGATCTCTAGCCATTGCTCTATCCTTTTTGAGGGATGAGGATGTTGCTTTATAGCTACTAGCTAAATATAATTTAATATTTTAATAATTTTGTCGCCCTTTGGTTAACTATGTAATTGCTAACTAGAAATACTCTTTTAGAAAAGAGCAGGAGAAAATGTACCTTTATGAACCTTTAATTGTACTTTGTTCAACAGCGAAGTAATAAATTTTAGTATCCATTTCAGAGTTTGAATGCTGCTGGTTTATTTGTCGTAGGACTTGACAACTGTTACAACAATGTTTTATTTATACAGTGTCTCCTATATTTGGAAGCAAATGGTTGGCTTGACTCAACCTTACCGAACTGAGTTTTTTTCCGATGTCAGCATTGTTTTGCTTGCTAATCTACTGATATTTTAAGATAGGATTCCATGCATCACAGACATTAATCAATGAAGAATGTAGCGTTATATATTCTTTTCGACTTTGAGATTGCAGCATCGATACTCGGCGAGGACATGGGTATCTTCATGACCTAGGAAATTCTCTCATCCTCCTTGATAAGTTTCTTAACACCAATATAAAGCTACTTTAATGTTGTAAATGGCGCAGTGCTCGTTTCTAGAAGCAGGCTAGAATGAAGACCTTCCTAGCATTTGATGGCAGAGGTTGAATAGTTCAATGCCTTTTATGCATGGGTGTGAACACCTTCCAGCTTTTTACACATATCTTCTTTAGGGCGTGCTTAAAAGATTGAGAATAGGATGGATTAGTATTCATAATCTAATCTAGGGCGGGCTGAGTGTAGATGGTCAGCTCAGCAAGCAATTATGAAATTAATGACTTTCCTAATGTGGTTAGTATAATTTAAATCTTGTTGATCAGGCAGGTTGATGATAATTCACCAACAATGTTAGCAACTTATGGACATCCGATGCAATAGCAGATTATCAACTTTTGATGCCATTCAAAATGACCAATGACTTAACAACAGAGCTCCACTTTCATGGTAGCACGTGATAACTTGAGTAAGGAATTTTCCAACTTCAAGTTGAATGCAATTTACTTATGAACAATTTCAGTACTCACAACAAAAAAATTTTGCTGTGAAATTAGTGAATTACTGACGTAGGTTGTGAATCCATGGCCTTTTTTTCTCTTTTGATCTGGATATTTTTCTCAAGCCCCAAAAGATGTGTAAAATTTTCAGTCGACTTATATTGCCGTGGTTTTCCAATTTGACAATGGAAATGCGTCATCAAGCATTAACTCGTGGAACACATGTATTTGTGTGTTATTTGGCATAATGAAAAAGTTGACTGTTGCCACCAGATGATTCTTTCTTTGAATGTTGCCTAGTGCCTATTGCCTTTCTTCCAAGACATGCAGCACATTCAAGAATTGGGGTTGACTTAACCCAGCCAATTGATAAGGTTGGGAAAATATTACTCATTGTCGTGCTACTTCTCAATTGAATAGTTTTAACTTCATCTTTCTCCTCTATTCTATTCATTCGCTAAGTTATCTGAAACTTTGATTTTACAATGTTGGTTTTTACTTGGGCTAGATCGAGGGTGGGGTGAAACGTGGGTCTACTATGGTTTTGCATTTCAAATTCACAAAACTCTGAGCTCTTAGAGACTATGTTTGCTACGTTCCAGGTAAAGTACTCGAGGGAAAATTGTTCTAGCATGTTTTGCGCAAGGCAACATCACTATCCTGAAATACACGTAAGATGGTTTATGGTGAACTAACCCATAAATGAGTATTACTTATATTTGGCAATGGAGCTAGGCAGAGAAAAACATGACCATTATGATGTACGTGCCTCAACATTTTGGAGGGCAGGATAGCGTCTGCCTTGACACTTTTGAAATATAAGGTAGCACTAGAACATAACTTGCATTCTTTCTAAGACAAAGCTTCGTGTTGCATAATCTTTTCTCGAGATAAATTGATGACTAGTGATATTCCTAATTTAAGCACTTTAGAGTTCTAGGCATAATTGCAAACAAAATGAATCTGATGAGCCAATAAATCACTCGCCCGAAGCAATTATTCAAAGTTATCCGCAACGCAAAACTTGAGCACAGAACTCTAATATTTTGCTTCGACTAAACCATCAAATCAACTCCCATAAAATCTCACAACTCCTGTCATGCACCTCGAGCGCGCGAACATCCCTCAGTGGTCGATAGAATCGTGACGTTCCCAGACGTGTCGCCAACCCAAACATTTTATTGCGCATGCGGAAGCGAACTTATAACATATACCCGGACAACAACAAACATGGGATAGAAAAGCAGGACAATCAAATTTCATGAACAAATCTCGCTTTATACAAGCCAAGTTAGTCCTACAAGTTTGTACACTAAAGGTCTGCCCCAAAAGAACTACCAGACAACCTATACTCCCGATCCTTTCGACTCCAGCTCGGGATCCTCCACGACACCCTCCGGTATCTCCAGACCAAGGACCTGAAAAATTGTAAACCACGACGGGGTGAGAATAATCTCAGTGACTCAACACTCTAAACCCCGATTAGGATGAGAATTCACTCAAAGGTGTCCTAAACATGCACCACTTAGGACTTACCTCACCTCAGCACCTCCCTACACATTAGTGCATCTCATAAAGCATATGCATTCAGAAAGTGCATTCGATAGTTGTAACACATCGTATCACTCATCAAATAACTCACAAGGGTCCTAATTATAAGGCTAAATCATTATGACACGTCACATTCCGTGCCACACAATTTCGTTTCATAATCAGGCGCGGCTATCTCATATCGGTAGTTCAATCCACACCCAATATTCACTCTCAATATCCCAACTCCATAATCAAACTCAATAATCAAACTCAAGGTTCTAGAGATGACCTCCATGAAGTTCCATTATCGTGTGACACTTAGTCCCTAACCACAATTAGCAACAGTACATGGTTCTAGAGGTGACTCTCACGAAGTTACATTATCGTGAAGCCCTTAGCCTTTTATTATGCATGACAGTAATGCAAGGCTTCTAGAGGTGGCTCCCATGTGACTCAGGTCGCCATGTAACACTTAGCCCTTGACTACAATAAGCAACGATACAAGTTTCTAGAAGTGGCTCCCACGAGATTTCGTTGTCATGTAGCACTTAGTTCTTTACCGGCTCACAACCCATTTGGTTTCCTCAACACAACATATGTCACCTCATCTTTCAATGGTCATCACATAATCATATATGCCTTTCAATGGCCATCCTTTGCCATGACCATAACACAACCATTCACATCTCAATATGCACAAGTTTCAAGCACATCTTAGGTCAACCATATCACCAAAGATGTAATTTCTAGTAAGCAAAGCATCAAGAACAATTACAAACTACTACTGGTCCTAACCAGTAGAAACGGTACACTCGCCCGTCTCCAAGTTTAAATCTAGAAATCCAACCGAACGAGTTTGGAAAATTCTCAAATTTGAATATGTTGTAAAGAGCACATAAAAGAAACATTTTTAATGAGACAACTTAACCCAAATATTGCTATATTAAGCCCATTAAATCGCTCAATCAAGTACAAAAATTGTGTCCGTTTCCAGAAAGTCTATTTTTCAAAATCAATTTGGTTCGAGATCTAAAACTTATCCGTTTGATCTGAAATAAAGATTTGAAAAACAACTTTTGTGAAGAAACCATTTTGAAATTCGAACCATAAGAGTTGATAAAAATCCCTTGAATCCCAAAAGGTCACTAGTTTCAGCACAAATAGAGGTTCTGTTTGCAAATGACGAAATCGATATCTTATTCTTTTAAATTTCTAAAAATCTTGAGTAAAATATATATCATAGCTGAAGATGTATAAAACATTTTTAAGAAGGACTCAACCTCAAAATATTAACATATTTCAATCCACAAAAATGACAAACGACGAGGGTCCGTAATCCAAATCGAGAAAAATCCACCGAATTGGACTAATCCCTCCTCATTAGTGCTAATTTCACCAATTAGATCAACATTAATCCATCTTAAGGATAATCTAACCATTATAGATTAGCACTAATCCATCTTAAGGCTAATCTCACTTAGTACTAATCTAATTAAGCTAATTAACACTAAACTAACCCCGAAGTGTAATCAACTCCCTAATCAAGGATTAGGGAGTTAACTCACTGGATTAGCAAGCCGACGGGTTCACGGCAATGGTGGCACGACGGCAGTGAGATCCCATGTCAACAGCGTCACCAACAGAGGCTCGAACCTAGCTGAAAACGGCCTTGCAAGCCCAAGGCTTGCTGCTGGAATTCACCTCCCGAAGCCGCTGGTTTCGGCGGCTGTTTACTCGGGGGCTGAGCTACGGTGGAGTTTGCACTGGGGTGGTGCTGCTAGTGGAGGCGAAGTGCGGCTGTGGTGAGCTGTTTGTGGTGTGTGAGGGTTGACGGGTGAAATGGTGAGGGCAGCAAGGGGGTGAGATACTGCAGGTGGGGAACGTGGCAGCTGAACGGCAGAACGTCGGCGTGAGGGGCTGCTCAGCTGCGGTTGTTGGCTGAGACGTGTGCTGGTGTATGTGTTGGCGTGGAGTTGTGGCAACAAGCTGAAGAAAAACACAGGACCAGAATTAAGGGGGAACGGAATTGCATGAAAGAGAAGGGGGAGAAGGAGAAAAGAAGAAAGGAAGGAGGAAAGAGGATGGGTGGCTGAGAGGGAGGGAGTCGGGGAGGGGGCGGCGGACGACGCACGTAGGGAAAGGGGAGGAAAGGGATGGGAGAGAGGGGGAGTGAAAGTCCATGGAAAATATCCTAATTCGCTCATGAGATGCCTCCAAAGTCTTCATGCTTTATCCCTTTGTCTCCCAAATACTTTTCTAACTTTAATTTCCCAAAAACAAGCTTAATTGGGGTAGAAAAATCCAAGTTGGTCTACCTATCCGAACTTCACTTATTTTTCTGAAAACTGATTTTTCCGCAAAATCCCGGATTCGATAGAATTTCCCTGAAAGATTAGATGAGGTCCTAAAAATAAATCGTGACACGCTCGAACGTTCGATTCCCGAAATCGAATTCCATTTCCGAAATCGAATTCAATTTCATGGTTAAAATCGACCAGACACAATTTTAGTCCAATCCAACCTACGGGTAGCTTTTAGGGATTTTACCGCGGTTATACCCCTTAACGACTTTACTTAATAGGTTAGTTAACTCGTGAGTGATCAACTCAAAGAAAAAGGACCATAGGCGCATCGGTGAAAAGCCATTTCATTTTATTGAGACGGGGTCAAAATTCAAGATGCCACAGCTCCACTACACCATAATTCATCATTTACATAATAATTCCACAACTAAACAACTCCAAAATCAGATTTTGCAGTTCAAATTTCATGCAATTTTGAATTTGCATCATAATTCCAAAAGCCACTCCAATTAGAAGAACAAAGAGCTTGAATCCTTACTTGACGTGTTGAAACGGTGTTAATCCGACTTGGGGCATGTACGTACAAAGAGAAATAATAAGGTAATAGTTTTCAATCTATTATGAGAATAACAGTTTATCCAAAAAAATAATTATTATTATAAATTGTTGTTGGGCCTACTGCTTTAAGAGTTTGTAATTTACAATAAACTGTTATTTTCATAATAGTCTAAAACTGTTATACTAGCAGCCCATGCACAAAAGCCTTTTCCTTTTTCCTTTCTCTCCTTCTTTCTCTTTCTTTCCCTTTCTTTCTTCTCTTCTTCTCCTCTCTGTTTGCGATCACTCACTCTTTTTCTTCTCCCCTTTTTCTCTCGGTCATGTCTTTTCGTTTTTAAATGAAGGGGTCTTCTCTTTCTTTTTCTTTTTTCTTTTTCTTTTTAAAAGCCACTTCACTTGACCAAGTCTAGAAAGCCAAATATTACAGTATGCCTTCGAAGCGCTTTGACAGGGGAGAGGTTATGGGTGAAGAGTGTCACTTACAATAAGGAGCTTTATGCTGTGTTCGTGTATGAAGACTCTCCAACTTTTCACACTTTACCTCCTTAAAGTTTGGCTACATTTTTTTCTTTTCCATTTGCCATTTCTTGCACTACTTCAAAAAAAAAAGCCATTCTTACATGACATTAAAAGTTGAAGACTTTCTTCCTCGCACGACATTAAACTACTTCGTCTAAGGTGCTGTGCGGATCTCGGCATCCCTCAAATGTAAAACACTTCAAAGGTAGAGCTTGGGCTGGGCTTGAAAAAGATACGGGATCCATTGAGGAGAAGCGGGCGTGTGAGCACCGGCATATTAAAATGAGGAATGTAGCCTGGTAGCTTGCCAAGCTAGTGAATAGGCGTAGGTAGGTCTTGTTGGTTGGAAACAACCCTGGTCTTGATGACATTACCCTGCAATAGCCACCAAAGATCCAAGGCAGGCCCCCTGAAAAACCATTCTTACATAGCACTAAAAGTTGAAGACTTGTTAGTCAAAAAGGAAAAGGCAGGAAAATTGCTCCATTACCCTTCCCATACGGTGAGTTAGAAATTTTAGAGCCAAATATCACCAATAAAAGTCCATAAAGACCATGACTTCCCATGAACCGTTGTAACATGTACTGATCCAAAATTACCACACATGAAACCCCGAGAGACCCTGACTTCTTGAGGAGGCACATGTCTATTCTATTTCCCAAAGATCTTAACTTCTTGAGGGATATTTATGAGATCGATCCACACATGCATGCTGGTTCTCTCTTTTTCTTTTGGGCTGGTATGCTTATATACTAATTCTATCATAAAACCGTGAAATTTAGAGATTTGCGCTAACAGAATATTCTTCTTGATGGATTGGTAATAAGATTTCAAAGGTGTTCATTGCGAGAGACCATGCACAGAGGGTGGAAAAAGGGGCACAATTCTATTGTCAACTTATACTAGAGTGTAAAAGAGAGATTCATAATGTTAAAATGGTTTTTCTTTTAATTTTCTTCTCACGTTAACATGAAATTATTGCCTTTCTTACATGGCTAACTTTCTTTTTGAAAATTTTTATGGATCTCTAGCCATTGCTTTGTCCTTTTTGAGGAATAGGATATTGCTTTGTAGCTACTAGCTGAAAATAAATAAATATATTAATGATTTTGCCACCCTTTTTTAACTATGCAATCGTTAACTAAAAATCTATTTTAGAAAAGAGCAGGATAAAATGTACCTGTATGAACCTTTAACCATATTTTGTTTAACGAAGTAATAAATTTTAGCATCCGTTTTAGAGTTTGAATGCTTCTGATTATAATGTTTGAAGTATTGACAACTTTTACAAAAGAGTAATGTTTTAATTATACAGAGTCTCGTATATTTGGAAGCAAATGGTAGACTTGACACGACTTTCTAAACCAAGTTTTCTTCGATGTCAGCATTGTTTTGCTTGCTAAATTACTGATATTTGACAATAGGATCATGGACATTAATTAGTGAAGAAAGTAGTGTTATCTCTTATTTTCAACTTTGAGATTGTAGCACCGATACTTTGACCAAGAACATAGGCTTCTTCATGACTTGGGAATTCCACCCATCCTCCTTGATGAATTTCTTAGCATCATTATGAAGCTACTTTGAACGTTGTAAATGGAGCAGTGCTTCGTTTCTAGAATCAAACTAGACTAAAGCCCTTACTAACATTTGATAGCGGAGGTCAAACAGTTCAATGCCTTTCATGCATGTGCATGAACACCTTGTAGCTTTTTACACGTATCTTCTCCAGGACGTGCTTAAAAGATTGGGATAGGATGCATTATTATTCATAGGCGAATCTAGTCAGTTGAGCAAGCAATTATGAAATTAATGATTTTCCTAGTGGGGCTAGTATAGTTTAAATCTTGTTGGTCAGCCACGTTAGTAATAATTTACCAACAATGTTAGTAACTTTCGGCATATTCACCATTCAAAATAAAAATTGAGCAGTGAACATAGTAATTTACCAATAACTTACAGACTGAGCTCCATTTGTGATAACCAGAGTAGGAATTTTCCAACTTCAAGTAAATTGTAAGTTACTTATGTAGAATTTTACTTCTCACAACAAAAATTTAGCGGTGAAATTAGTGACTTAACGTCATGGGTTGTGAATCCATGGCCATTTTTTCTCTTATGATCTGGATGTTGATTTTCTCAGGCCCCGAAAGATGTGTAAATCTTTCCTCGAACTTATTTTTCCTGTGGTTTTCCTATTTGACAATGGCAATGCATCATCAAGCATTAACTCGTGGAACACATGTATGTGGATTGTGGATGCTATTTGGCATAATGAAAAAGTTGATTGTTGCCACAAGATTGTTCTTTCTTGACATTGCATATTGACTAACGCCTTTCTTCTAAGGTATGAAGTACATTCAAGAATAAAAATTGAATTGTCCAACCACTGGAGAAGGTTGGGGGAACATAATTCGTTGCTACTTCTCGATTGGAATAGTTTTTACTTTATAGTTCCCCTTATACTATTTGTTCACAGAGTTATCTGCAACTTTGATTTTACATTGTTGATTTTTGCTGGGATTGACAAGGGCAGGGTCAAACGTTGGTCTAATGTGGTTTCCTATTTCAAATTCACAGAACTCTGAGATCTCAAAGACTGTTTACTATTTTCCAGATAAAGCACTTGAGGGAAAATTGTTCTGACATGTTTTGCGCAAGGCAACGTAAGTTCGCTTCACTGAAAAATAGAAAAGATGGTTTACGGTGAGCTAAGCCACAAATGAGTTACACTTGTATTCGACAATGGAGCTAGGCCGAGCGAAACCAAACCATCATGATTTAAATGCCTCAAGATTTTGGGGGGCAGGATATTGTCTGCCTTGACACTCATATTACAAGGTAGCAACAGCACAAAACTTGCATTTTTTCTGAGACAAAGCATTGTACTGCTGTTGACCGATGATCCTCCTAATTTAAGCACTTTTAAGTTCGAAGCTTTGATGAAAACGAAGTTTGGAATTCCTCTACAGCCATATTCTCTTTGGAGCAATCAAAAACTACTAAACTTCCAGTAAAGACTCATGCAGTAGCAACATGCAGTAGCACTTGGAATAGGAACTGACCGAATGCGCTTTGGGTTAGGTTACACAGCCGGTAGTAAGTTACAAGAAACGAAGTTATGGTGGATGGCCATGATTAGAAACAATTAGTTTCTGATTGAATGCACTCTAAAAGGATGCATTTTTTAAACTCTTTGGCATGTAAATGGTACATCTGCATAAATCTGAAATAAATTATATAAGAGGACTAACAATGGACAAGATTTTAGACTTCTTATAAATATTTTATTTGAACTTGACATGAGCCCTTCGCTTTTAAGATGATAAACACTATATACATCGACTTTACATTGATATAATAGTCATATTTTCTAACTCTAATGACACTAGTCTGATTAAGACTGGATACAAAAACAGTTTGAAATATCACCTGAGTTCAGCTGTCTTCTCTATACAAATGAATCTAGATGCCAGATAGTTCAGGTTTTACTTATTCCGAAAAAGGCAGTCCTATATTAACATGGGCGTGAACAAAATGAAGTCCTCCTAGTCATGCGGATGTGGGTTAAGCACTCAAATTGCTGGTCAAAAATCTCCTAAATTCAAAAGGAGATGACGCATCAGAGAGCGAAACGATGAATTGAAATAAAAGTTCGGGCCTTAATCAAAATAGCTGCAAGGACTAATTTTCATTAAAGAAATTGCATGTGGTCGACAGAACAACATCATTTATCAGACAACATCTTCTACAAATTGATCCAGTGAACGGCTTGAAGCTTTTGCATCTCTTCTCGAACATTATGGAAAACAATTGAACGAAATCATTTCCATTGACGGACTGAGTTGGGGATTAGCATATACAAAAAAGCGACTGCTAGCTTTAAGATGGTCAGAAGTTCATCCCCGATGCCAGTGATGCTTTTTCTAGCAATTCTTAGATCACTAAAACACATGCAACTTCCCCCGTTTATTGAGATTTCTCCATAGAACTTGTTGAGACTCATGGCCATAAAGTCCAAGTGCGCTAGACGAAAGGTCCCATATACGTTTCCAGTGAATTGATTTAAATGCTGGTGTGATCAGCTGAATGTAAAGCCAAGAAATGGAACCCATTTTCAAGCAAATTTGTCAAGACCCAAAAAAAGTCGCCAAAAGAAGGGATGCCAAATTGGAACACCCACCATTGCGAGCAAGGGTGATCGGATCCAAGATGGGTAGGTTCCAGATTTGGACCCTGTACCCAACCTTGTATAACCAATTCCCCTTTTTTGGACCATGTACCAACCGTATTTGCACTAAACCCCATACCCAAACCACCCTATTTTTCTAGTTAGGTTCCAAGATTAATTCTGTTTCTACTCGAACCTATTTTGCACACATCTGATATCCTATACGGCTTCAGATTTTACATTAATACTCAAGAAAACAACGCAATCCTCCTAATTTCTATTAAAACATTAAGCACTTGTAAACAATAAGTATATGAACTTTTTGACTAGACAAAAAACTAAGGATCCACGAAGTTAATGATGATAAAGTAGCAAGAGTTATAATCTCCAATAGAAGGCTTTTGATGATGTCTGCAACTTCCTTGCTTTGACAATAAGGATAATAAACAAAGAAAACAATAAAACATACAAATCATTAAGTGTGAACTCAGTTGATCCGATTTTGAGATCTTTTTTACCCCATAGAACTGGACTATTATAACATAGGTACATAAGGAAATGCACGAGAATGCCTCATACCTTCAGTAAATGCGTTCATTTTGGGTTTTGGACTTTTTGAGTTGAGCTTACAAAATCGATTCCCAAACCGGTCTGGTTGATCCGATTCTCGGGTGGGTATACACTTGGAACCGGTTCCCGAACCAAATCAAACCAGTTCCCAACTCTATTTTTTGGGTGGGCTGGTCCAATTCTATACCCGGTCTGCAGTTGTACGCCCCTAGCTGTGAGAATATAAAAACCATACTAAATTCAGAAGTATAGCAAACCACCTTTGGAGATGGCTAGTGGATTATGACCAACAAATGGCAAACGAAAGTGCAGGATCACACCAGCACAATTAAGTCTCTCATTGTCCATGTGCAGCACGCATGATTAAGGCAAAGACACATGGTAACATTTCTATTCCTCTAGATTTCTGTTCTTTTGTTTCCCGGAACAAAAAAAGAACAGAAATCTATTTACTAATGCCAAGTTGTTTTTCTATTCCCCGGAATAGAAAGTTAGCCTGGGAATAGATTTGGAGCAAAAACAAGAAATAAAAAAAAGTCGCTTCTTGTTCCCAAGAACAATTTCCAAAAATAAGCCAATTTTCTTTTTTATTTTTATTTTATTTTCTCTCTTGCCGTGACCATCTCCAACTGCTCGAAGCCACCGCCGACTGCTAGCCACCGTAGCTTGCCACCGTCCGCTACCGCTAACCGCCGCCCATCTGCCGGCTGCTGCCCACCGCGATCAACGACCATCGACCGTCACCGCCAACCACTACTAACCACCGCCGCACAACCCATCGGCCAGCGGCCCGCAGGAGTCGACGGCCGATGGGCCATACAGCGGCGATCAGTGGTGATGATCGATGGCTGGCAGTCATGCGGTGGAGGTGGCAGGCGACAATGGCTAGTGGCAATCGGCAATCCGTGAGCAAGAATAAAAAACAAATAAATACAAAAAAAGAAACTGTTGCGTTATCAAATGCATTTCTATTCTTATTCTATTCCAAGAGTAGAAATTTTGTGTAGTTACCAAACGTGCTCTTTTACTCAAAAATCATTCGCTAGAATAGAAATAGTAAAGAACTATTTTTGAAAAAAAAAAACTCTTCCCCAGCTAAGAAGCGTTGTCATGCGCAGCCTAAACCAACACACCCCATCGAAAATAGTCAAAAGTGTAGCCAGAGACCTATGAACAAATGCATCATAAGAAAGGCTTTAAATAGACATTCAGGAATGCACATTATAGCACAAGAATAAGGTCAGAGGATCACAATAACCACCAAAGTCAAAATAGACAGACCGGCTAGCTCCCTTCAAAGAAAGAAAACTTCAAAACCCGACTAAACCTAGGATTAATATCTAAATCACCACATGCAATGAAGTATCTCGTCAACCTAAACAAGAGCACCTCGGAGAAAGTTGTTGAAACCTAAATTTTGATTAGATTATTTAATTAGGCCTTGATTTCTATTTTTGTATCCATAAAGCTTTTTCCCTGTTTTATTTTATTTTTGGCTTTTTAGGTAATTTAATAAATATTTTTATAAAAAAAGTGAAAAAAAGTGAAGCGACAAATTGGGCCGGGCCCTTGAGCCTAACCCCTTTCATTTCTCCCCCCCGTGCGGGCCCCTGTGCCCATCCCTTTTCTTTTCCTTGGCCTGGCCCCTCCTTTTTCTTCTTCCTTTGTCGCCTCTATGCCTCATGCGCACAGGTCGGCTATGCACCAAAGGATGAGCTATGACGAGGGTGGACCAATAGCTGAGAGAGACGTGCCTTCAATGCGAAGCGAGGTATGCAGGTGGGTGGCTAAGTTGACGTCGGTTTGGCCGACGAAGGGAGGTTGATCGGCACACCAAAGACCGCTGGCCCATCCTTCGCCAACCGGCTCCCCTCGCCTATAAATAGGGCATTAGGGGGAGCCCTAAGAGGACACACCGAGGAGGATCACGGGTTTCCAACTTTGATAACCTCCCTTGAGAGATTTCAAGGGAGGCTTGAGGACGAGCAAGCTGAGATCCGAGGTCGGCCGAAGCGAGAGATGATCGAGTTGAGTGAGAGGCGGAGGGGGTTAGATCCGGAGTGAGGTGCTGAGCAGGAGTAGTCGAGGCCGGCAGAAGAGAAAGACGCTAAGCAAGAGACGCCGAGGCTGGAGAGAGAGGGGCGGGTCGTGCGAGATCAGAACAAGAAGCCTCGCGATTCTAGAGAGGCTGCGAGCAAGGAAGTCCAAATCTAAGGTTCATGTGGGAGAGAGAGGGACGAGCTGCCGCCAACCACCGCATCTACACCGCGGCTGGTGACCCACCGCCGCACCTCTTCCCTCGGTGAGCTAGGGTTTTCATCCCTCCTCTGTGTTTCGAGAACATCGGGATGGAGCTCGCGGCTATCCACCTTATGTGAGTTCTGACCACCTTACGGCTGTCCGTCGCCCTTGCCCGTCGTCCATCTCAACCCCCAACACAATTTTGAACCCCAATTAGCCAATTAGCCCGAGCAATTTGCTTCGGCAGACAAACCCCAAGTGTTCAACGATTTGCCTGAGAGGGTTGGACGTCGCAATCGGAATTTTCGGTGGCCGACAGTAATGGTCGGCAACAGTGGCCGGCTAGACAAGAGTTGGGTTGTCGGCCTTGGGTCAGTAGCCATCGCACCGACAAAGCTTGATGGCCGGGCATGGACGAGCGACATTATCCATTACGGCTTCTACATCACGGAGAGATGGCCACAACCGTTGGAGTCGGGTCGTGTCATGCCCTAAACCTCGAGCGCACCCACATCCTCGCCGGTCGACTAAAATTTTTAACATTCCTAGGATACGTCGTTGACTCATTCATTTTATGCACATGCGAAAGCGAACTAAACAAACATCCTGACAACAATCAAACACGGGATAGAAAAAAAATGACAATCCATTTTAACAATGCACACTTTATATACAAGCCAAGTCAATCCTACAAGTTTGTACACTAAAGGTCTATCTTAAAGAACTACCGGACAACCTATACTCTGGATCCCTTCGACTCTGGCTCGGGATCCTCTACGACACCCTTCGGTATCTCCATATTAGGGACCTATAAAATTGTAAACCACGACGGGGTGATAATAAATCTTAGTGAGTCAACACTCTAAACCCCGATTAAGACAAGATTTCACTCAGAGACATCCTAAACATGCATCACTCAGAACTTACCCGCCTCAGCACCTTCCTACACATTAGTGCCTCTCATATGTACTAATAAATGCAAGATACATAATCAATAATTGGAACACCTTACTTTCACATATCAATCAATCACAGGAGTCCTGATTATAAGGCCAAATCGTTACAACACGCCACATTCCGTGGCACACAATTTCCTCTCATAATCAGGCACGGATATCTCATATCAATGGTTCCATCCACACTAAATATTCAAACTCAATATCCAAACTCAATATCCAGACTCAAGGTTTTAGAGGTGGCTTCCCACGAAGTTACGTTATCTTGTAACACTTAGCCCTTGACCACACAAAGTAATAGCTCAAGGTTCTAGAGGTGGCTCACACGAAGTTTCGCCATCGTGTAGCACTTAGCCCTTGACTACACAAAGCACTAACTCAAAGTTCTAAAGGTGGCTCCCATGTGACTCAAGTCACCATGTAGCACTTAGCCCTTGACTACAATAAGCAATAGTACAAGGAGCTAGAGGTGGCTCACATGAAGTTTCCTTATCGTGTAGCACTTATCCTTTACATGCTCACAACCCATTTGGTTTCCTCAACACCACACGTATCACCCTTCAATAACCATCCTTTACCATGACCATAAACCATCACCATAGCACAACCATTCACATTTCATTACGCACAAGTTCCAAGCATATCACAGGTCAACCACATCACCAAATATGCAATTTCTAGGAAGCAAAGCATCAAGAACAATCACAAACTACTACCAATCCTAATCAGCAGAAATAGTCCACTCACGCGTCTCCAAGTTTAAACCCAGAAACCTAATCAAAAGAGTTCAAAAAGTCTCAAATTTGAATATGTTATAAAGGACACAAAAATGAACATTTTTCATGAAGACACCTTAACCTAGATATTTCTAGATTAAGCCCATTAAATCTCTCAATCTAGTACAAAAACTGAGTCCATTTCCAGAAATCACGTTTTCCAAAATCAACTTGATTTGAGATCCAAAACTTTTTCGTTTGATCTAAAAGTTGACTATGTTAAACTACAAGATGTGAAAAAACAACTTTTGTGAAGGAACCCTTTCAAAATTCAAACCCTAAGAGTTGATGAAAATCTGTAGAATCTACTACCACACGTGGTGGCCGTGATGATTAGAACTATCTTCCCTCACCGAGAGGGGAGGGGTTCAAAACCCCACGTCCCCATTGCGTGACTCACCGGTGGCTAGGCCTGTGGTGGTAGCTCATTCGCCCGGCTTTACGCCACCGGCTGCCAGCTGTACGGCGGTTCTCGGGTCACCAAAAAGAAAAAAATCCATAGAATCCCAAAAGGCCACCGGTTCCAGCAAAAATAGAGGTTCTGTTTTTTTTTTTTCACAAGGTTGAAATCATATTATTTCAAATCCATGAAATCTTAAGTAAAATATATGTTATAGCTGAAGATGTCTAAAACATTTTTCAAAAAGGAATCAACCTCAAAATATTAACACATTTTGATCCACAAAAATGGCAAATGGCAAAGGTCCAAAAACCATATATGAGGAAAATCCACTAAATTGGACTAATCCATCCTCATTAGTGTTAATCTCACTAATTATATTAATATTAACCCATCTTAAGACTAATATAACCAAACTAGATTAGCACTAATTCGTCTTAAGTCTAATCTCACTTATTACTAATCTAATTAAGCTAATTAACACTAAACTAACCCCTAAGCATAATTAACAACCTAATCAAGGATTAAGGAGTTAACTCACCGGATTAGCAAGCAAATGGGTTCACGGCGACGGCGGCGAGACCTCGTGTCTATAGTGGCTCCAACGGAAGCCCGGAAGAGGTTGAAAACGGCCCCACAAGCTCACGGCTTGAGCTAGGAACCGATTCTGCTTCTGTTGGCTAAACGGTCTTGGTAAGGCTGGTGGCGTGGCTACTTACGGGCAAAGGAGGATGGCCGAGCAGTGAGGCAGTGAGCGTGGTGCGGGATTGAGAGGTGGAGTGGTGGCTGGTCAGGGTTAGCGTGAGGAGGTGGCAACAACAAAGAAAGGGAGGATGAAGAAGAAAGGAAGAAGAAGAAGATGATGAAGCAAAGCATAAACAGAAGCTGTTCTACTGGAAAGGAGGGGCTGGTCGCACGTTCAAGGAGGGGAAGAGATGAGGGAGAGAGCGAACAAAGGGGAGAGGAAGTCAAGGCAATAGCCAATGAGCTTCCAAGGTCAATATCCTACACTTGAGTGCAGCCACAAAGTCTTCAGCTAGCCAAGGAAGTCAAGGCAACAACCAATGGTGATTTTTCCCTCATTTCTTCACCAATTCAAACCAATTTGAAGGCCAAAAAGCCTTCCTTCAGTAGCCCTACGAATTTCCCCTTTATTTCCTTTAAATCTCTCACTAATTACTTCAATTTAATGGCCCCCAAAAAAGCAATGGCAGCAACCCACACAATTTCCCTTCAAGCCTTCACATAACAACTCAATTTAGTAGCCAAAAATGGCAGCCAAGTGTGCCCATACGAATTTCCAGCTCTTTTCTCTCAATCTCCTCACCAATTAATTCAATTTGGTGACCAATTTATCCCCCTGAAGCTTCCCTACGAATTTCCACCATTTTTTCCACAAAACAAAACAAATTGGTGACCAAAAATCACAACAAAACAGCCCATCCGAATTTAGAAAAATTCTTTTTGTCCAATTTGAATTTTTCCACAAAATTCCCAAATCGATGGAATTTTCGCAAAAGATGAGACGAAATCCTAAAAATAAATCATGACACGCTTGAACGTTCAATTCCCGAAACCGAGTTCAATTTCGTAGTTAAAATCAAGCGGACGCAATTTTAGTACAACCCAACCTATCGAGTAGCTTTTAGAGATTTTACCGCAGTATATCTCTAAGTGGCTTCACCCAATAGGTTAGTTAACTCATGAGTAATCAGCTCAAAGAAAAAGACCATAGGCGTGTCGGTGAAAAGCCCATTTCATTTTATCAAGACGGGGTCGAAAATTCGAGATGTCACAAGTCGAGCACGGGTTAGTGTTCGGGTAGGGATTTGCGGGAATCCGGTCGCGGCTATGAAGTCGAGTCAGTCCGAGTCATCATTCGAGTAGGGTTCGCCTGGGTTGGGTTTGTACGCATGGATCGGGTAACCTTTGGGCCGGATTTTCTTAATGAAAACATGCCAAATCAGTTTGGGGTTTTATGTTTTAAAAAAAAGAAAAAGTCTTAGGCCGGGCTCGCGTTGCAAGCCCATCCGAGTCTTGGGTGGAAGACCGGGTCGAACCCAACCCGAGTCATTTTTTAATATATTATATTATTATAATAAAAATAATATTTTAATCAAATCAAATCAAATCAAAAAATAATTAAAAAATAATTTATTTTTAGAAAATAAAAAAATCTAGAAATATCCCTTGTTTTCCTAATTTTCCAAAAAAAAAATTTAAAAAAAGCCAAAAATGATTAATATTTTCATAGAAAGATTGAAAATCAAAAAAAAAAAAAGCTTTTATGTTCAAGAAATAGAAAAAAGACCAAAAAAGGTTTTCTCTGCAAATGCATGGAAAACCCCTCAAAATTCAAAAAACCTTAAGGTTTAAACAAAATTATGTACCGAAAAGGCATTAGTGATTGATTAATGTAATCAAATCCCCGAACCTAGTTTCTCCGGTTGCGCAGGAACAAAAATTCATCCCAATATTTTGCTTGGGTTTCTAATCAACCCATCCCAAATTGATCAATGGCAACTCCTTAACTTATAGGTAAAAAATATCAAACCATTAAGTCGTGAATTGGTGGGCTTGGAGAGTCTAGGCTAAACTTAATAGACCTAGCCGAACAATTAGCCTCCACAAGCGCCGCCTAATCGGACATTGAAAAAAAGAGGTCGCGATAGCTTGGTGACTTTGCTAGGAAACATTTGAGAACTTAGGCCGTTTTATCTTGTTTAAGCACTTTACTGACTTGTTTTTATTTTTTCTTTATGTAGGTCAGTAACTTAGAGGTCTATTTTAATTTTGATTAAAATATAATGTTCTATTATTACAAAATGCTACACATGTTTTAATGTTTCGACACTACACATGGCACGCACAACCCGGCCGCCGAACCCGAGCCGCCATAGGATATTTAGGATGGTATTAAGAAATATACAACCTTGAACACAAGACTGTGATGTAGAGGTTGCCTTTCTTTTTTCCGAATTTCTTTAAATAAAGCTGAGGTTAAGAGGGTATGATACCAATGCGAGACTACAATGGGCAGACACCCTCTTAATTTCTCTAACCCTCTTAGTTAGACATCAAGCCGCGCTTATCATGTGCATGTTTGTGAGATTATCATCAATTTTCTCGCGTAAAGATAGTTTTTATTTGTGCACTTTGCAATTTACTTACATTCCTATATATATTGAGCGATCCATGATTAGTCTAGGATTTAATACTACGGTCATTTAAATTTGGAAGTAATTGTTATAAAGTTTTTTCTTCTTTTTTTAAATAATAATAAAAAAATTGAAAAAAATTGCAATAGAAGTTACTTTCAATTGGTGCTTTTAGCATGTTACAAACTTCTTTTTCACAAGAATTTTCTTTTGTTTCAAAAGGGATAGAGGTTTTTTTTTTTTTTTTTTGAAAATTTGTTTTTAGTTCATGCTTTCGTCGTCTTTCAAATTGAATATCTTTCTAGTTCATGCTGACATGTCACATGCCTTTTTCAATCCATGCTTAGCAAATCCTCTACATTTTCATGAATAAACAAAAAGAATTGGATTAGGTCGTCATCATGAACTAACTCTCTATTTACACCTTGTGTTTACACATGCTTGTTTATTCATGACCAGGTAATCATGAAAGGTCAACATTCGCCGATCCAAACTCGCTCAAAAGCAAAAGCAAAAATAGCTTAAGAAAATGTACCAAGCCGTGTTGCGATTGTGGAAAGCGAAATGAAGCAAGTTTTAATATGCTTCAACAACTCTCGAAGTAGATAGACTCCATCTAGGGCAAACTTACTCCCGCCTTGGCCCCAATCAAAGTATTGTTACCACAATCGTCCATTAGGGGTGATCAAGGTGGAGATACCGACGATAACATGCTCGAATTGGAGGATAATCCGCACCACACCTCAATTGAGAGAGCTAAGCTAGACAGTTTGTCTAAAACTGAGCATGACAAATGCCACGAGAAGCTTGAGAAGAGGTTGAAACAACTACAATGCCTCCAAGATCATACTATGACAGACCTCTCCATTTACTCCAAAGTCAAAATACCGGAAAAATTCAAAATGCTCGAATTTGAAAAGTATGATGGCACGACTTGCCCAAGGGCTCATTTGCAAATGTACTTAGTTTGAATGGCCCTGCCCTAAGGTGGTGCGTCATGAAGAACATGAATCTCCTTGAAACATGGAGCGAAGTGAGTGAGGCATTCCTCAAGCAATTCAAGTTCATAATGGACATTATCCCTTCTCGTGAGGATCTTGAGCACACCAAGAAGAAAAAGTATGAATCATTCAAAGAATATGCCATTAGATTGACAAAATATGCCATTAGATTGACAAATCTAGCTACCCAAATCAGTCCTGAACCAATCGACTTCGAGCTGAGAAAGATGTTTATCAAAACCCTCCCTTATGAGTATTGCAATCAAATGATAACTACGGTCAACGAATCGTTTAATTAACTCATTCCAAAGTAGGGGAGCAAATCAAGATAGGGTTGAGGGATTTTTGGTTCACTTAACCTGTACCCGCAAGCAAAAGGCTCAACATGAAAAAAGATAAAGAACCCTTGGTGGATGTCAATGCAACCTACACCACAAACACCGGTCTTCCCCTGACCATTCAAATAAGCGTGGGACAACGGTAAACCACCAGGCGTCAACCGTCCCAACATTACAACAATAGGAGGCAATTTACTCCGCTTCCCGGATCTCCATCCAGTGCGGCAATTCTATGGGAGAAAATGTGACATCCCGATTTTCAACCCCTGGTTTCGATGAAATGAATTGGGTTTTTCATCAACGCACCTTTAGTCTTTTTCTCTAAGCTAATCACTCTTGAGATAACTAATCTATCAGGTGAAACTATTAACGAATCTAAACGCGACAGACTTGAAAATTCGACCAGAAATCGAATGCTTGACTGTGCTAATCTGCGAAGGTCAATACAAAAGCACCGTCAAAATCGATTAGAAACCAGAAATAGGTCGATTAGACATAGGCATGTGATTAAAGTGTGGTTGATTCCACCTAATTGCAAAATTCATGTCGAACAGACTAAATTGATTTTATGTCGATTCTGAAACATATGCTCATATTTGAGATCTTGAGATTATTACGACAACCGAGAGTCGGCTATAAGTAAAGATGTACAATGTGACTCGAAAATAAATGACCACGAGTTAATTGTGCTAAAAATTCCTAAAAGCTACCCCGTAAGTTAGGTCACACTAAAATCGCGTCTAGTTGAAATTAACTATAAAATTGAACCCGATTTCAGAAATTGAAAGTTTTGTCACGTTACGACTTATTTCAGAAATTTTAACTCATCCTCCGAAGAATTTTTGGCAAGTTCGAAATTTCAATGAAAAATCAAAATTGGACGTTAATGGACCGGGAAATTAAGAGGGCCGTTCTTGTGTGATATTTTGACGTTCAAGATGGATCAAGTGGCAAGGAAAAATGTGGAAGTTGAAGTGGGCACCTACCTTGGCAAGTTGGCCAATGTTTTGAGACCAATTGAAGGAAAATTTAAGTGAAATTGAAGAGGAATACACAAAATTTGGACCACCTTTTGTGGCTTATTAGGGAAGTTTGATGAAGGAAAATGGACAGGGGATAGGGCTGAAGGTGGTGGGGTAGCCACTTGAGTTCTTAGGATATTTGTAAAGACTTTTAAGGCTTGTGGTCCCCCTTCAGCTTCTGAAGCTCGTCTTCCTCCTCCTTGCCTCCCTTGGTCTCCATTGTTGTTGTTTTAGAAGCCAAGAACTAGAGAACCAACCAGCCAAGCCTCCCGCTGCCGTCGACCGCCCCTCCTTGCCGTCCGAGCACTGCCGAGCTCCACTCAAGCCTGCTGAAGCCGTTCGACCGCATCCCGCTCACACGTTGTCGTCCGTGAGCTCAGCCCGTCATCTAATCGCCATCTCGAAGCCCCTGGCCATAGGCGTAGCTCCGCTTGAGCTCCTCCATCGCCCGTCCAAACCGTCATATGCCCCTAGTCACACTGCCATTCCGCCTTGCCCTTCCCACGACCGCTGGACCACTCGACCAGCCCCTTCTAACCTTGGACAGAAGCCGAACTCTCAATTGTGGGCTAAGACTTCATGGCCCGTTTTCGACCCCTTCCGGACCTCCCTTAGTGCCGCCATAGGCCCAAGTCTTGCTCACCTCCGTGTCGCCGTCGCCGTGAACTCACCGGCTAGCTAATCCGGTAAGTTTACTTGCTAAACCTTGCTTATGGGGTTAATTATGCTTAGTGGATAATTAGATTAGCCTAAGATTAGATTAGGTGGTTAGTTTAATTTAATTAGTGGTTTAGTTGATTAATTAGGCTAATTAGGTGGTAGATTAGTTTAGTTAAGGATTAATTAGAGTGTAGGATTTATTTAGCTTTATACATTATTTATCTAAGTCCAATTAAGTGGTTAGATTAGTGTATTTAGCTTAATTAGCCATTTATTGATTTAATTTTCATTTATTTAATTAATTTTGCAATTTATTTAATTATTTAATATTTTTCGGAAATTATACGGGATAGCTGGTTGTCGAGTTTTGTGTTGACTATCGTGGCGTAATCGGTTTATGCAATAGAGTGCTAATTTGTGCAATTGAGTGATGATTGTTAATTTCTAGTTATTATTTTAAAATTATGAAATTTTGGTATTTAATTAGAAAATACTAGGTGTCAAGTTTTGACACAAAAAATATTTTAAGTAATATATCAAATAGTAGGATTTTTAAAAGGAATGATATCACTTTTTTTTTCCAGTTCGATCGACCGTGTATTCACACACGATTATTTTATCGAGTGCAAAGCACAATATATTTAGCCGGGATTGAGTGTACGTGTGATAGTTATGAAAACCCGTCACCCGCTATGCGTCGGGTGGACGTTGCTCCTATATGGAATGCCCCTAACAATAGATGCCGGATCACGGTAGAGGCTGGACCAATGGTCCTTCGAGAATGCCGTCTCAGGGTAGACGTTGCCGTGCTCGATGGGGCAAGATGATGTCTGGTTACGCCAGAAGATCGCCGAACGTCAAGTAGGATGTGCCCATGGGGCCGTAAACAATTGGAACACACAAATGAGTGTTTTAACCACACCTAATTATGAGACAAAATTGTGTGACCCGAAATGGGACGTGTCATAACGGTTTGGCCTTATAATCGGGACCCCTATGATGGTTTGAGATATAAGTTGAGGCGTTCCAATTGTTGAATATTATTACTGCATATATCTATTATTTGAACTATACTGACATGTAGGAAGAAACTAAAGCGAGGTGAGTCTCATTGGTTATGTGATTAGACTGCCTCTAGACGTATTTCCTCTTTAATCGAGGTTTAGGGCGTGAACTCGCTAAAACATTATCTCACCCTATGGTAGGCTTAATCTTTTCAGGTCCTTAAATGGAGGCAAAACCGGTCCGTTTTGGACAACCGCGAGGGTATACCGAGCAAAGTACAGACGTCCCTATCCTTAGGAGTCCCTGGCTCCATGAGCTCATCGTGACCAATATCTTGGTCGATGAAGGCCTACCTTAGTTGGTACCTTATCGGTTCAAGGCATAGTTCCATCATGATCTTAATGGGGTCCGGGAAGGTCCCCTGCAGGATTTCGACGTCCCCGCCACTACAATCAATGCCGCTGCAAGCGAGGGAGTAATTGTCCCCCCTAACAGTGTCGTGGTAGACCCGGACCCCAAGTAGATAGGGTCCAAGGTAGGGTCAGCTAGGAACTTCTTTTAGACTTCGACTGTTGCATATATAACTTGGTAGGCTAACCTCAGTTGTTTATAAAAGTATATTGGTTTGAAATTTGGTTGCCCTGCTTTTCTATGACATGTTTGTGTTGTCTGGGGATTGTTTATTTCATTTCCGCATGTGCATGATTCGTTTGGGTCGACAACGCGTCCTAGGAACATCGTACTTTAGTCAACCACTGAGAGATGTGCGCGTGCTCGAGGTGCGAGCTAAAATGACCCAACACCAAAAACTTCTCCAACTATGACTTGTCCGAAAAATGCGACTACCACATGGGCGAAGTAGGGCACTTGACTGATGAGTGCTTTGCCCTTAAGAATCGAATCCAAAACCTGTTGGACACTAAAACTTTCTCATTTCAAAGCATCAAACCAAATGTCTAGAGCAATCCGCTCCCTGACCACACCGACAAGGTAAATGCGGTATTCAGTTTTAAAGTCAGTCGAATCAGAAACGACAAAGCATACACCGTCAACATTTATCGAGGACTAGTAAATGCTTGGTATTATTCAAGCAATGAAGTGCCACCCTTAGCAACAATGAAAAAAAGAGTATCAAGAATGATGGAGGCTGGAATAATTGTACATGCCGGCCACACTAGCATAGTCTCGCTATATCACGAATCGTCATCAATTAGGATGAAGAGTTTGCCGCGCGAAATACAAGAAAGGAAAAGATAAATCCCACCCCGCTTGAAGGCATCTTTGAGGAAAAGGGAGCTATAGCCCGAGCATTGATGGCTCAGACACATATAACTATTGAGATCCCCCAACTTTATAAATGTGAAGCAGCAATGCAGTTCCTTATCCTACGACCTCAACGTTGGCTTAGTCACGAGGTCTAGGTGAATCTATGCTCAAGCCAATATGTAACCTACCAAACCTGTCACTGATAAAGAGGCCAAGGACTTTTTGGTCGTAGTCAAAGCTAGCGAATACAATGTGGTGGAGCAATTGTGAAAATTACCAGCACAAATCTCTCTACTTGAATTGCTTCGACGTCGCCAAGCACTAAAAATTCCTGATGAAGGTATTGAGTAAAGTACATATCCCGAAACGATTGAGCATGGCAAACTCCTTGAATTTGTTGGTACCATCCTTCTAAAAAATCAAATGGTACAAATGGTATTTTCCGATGAAGAGATTCCTGAGAAGGGTAGAGGACACACCAAGGCCCTCTACATATCAATCGAGTGCAATGCCTCCCACGTTGCTCGAGTACTGATTGACAATGGATTTGTTCTTAATATATGTCCACTAGCGACGCTCTGTTGTCTTAAAATAAAGATGTCCCAAATCCAGGCAGCCAAGACTTCTATTCGAGCATTCGATGGGACAAAGAAGGAAACGATTGGTGAAATTGAGCTTGACGTGCAAATAAGTCCAACCACATTTAAAATTTTGTTCCAAGTAATGGATATTCTCACTGCATTTAACTTCCTTTTAGGTCACCCATGGATTCATGTCGCTAGAGCAATACCCTCAAGCCTCCACCAAAATGTAAAATTCATGATTGAAGGAAAACTAGTCACGGTCCGCGGAGAAGAAGACCATTGCATCTACCATGAGACAGTCATCCCTTACATTGAACCAAGTGGCAGGGATGAATCTAACTATCAATCATTCGAACTCGTGTCTGCTATACACGGGACTCAAGAGACTCCACCCCTTGTCCCCGAAATGTCAAGCGTTGTAATCATGGCAGGAAAAATCATGGCTAGATATGATTTTACCCCAGGACAAGGGCTTGGCAAGGGAAGCTAATGCATCCGCGAGCCTATCAAAGCCTTGAAAAGACCCCACACGTCGGTATAGGATATCAACAACACCAGGAAGGGAGGGCAAAAAAGAAGGCCAGCCTTGTATACCCCCACCTCAAGAAAACCTTCCCAAGCCCTACGAGGATGATGCATGAGAAAGAAGAAATGATCGGTGCTCCAAAGCAATTTAGCCACGAAAGCTCGAAGTCTCCCATTTACTAGTATTACCTTCATCTGCCTAGTACTTGTTTTTGTCATCGCCAGCATATGCAAGTAAATTGTATTTAGGATTCCATTCCACACTATTCATCGCAGCTCGGCATGGAATTTGATGCACTGTCCGTCCAGTTTGAACATTTGACTGTTTCCAGCAACATGAATTCCATCATTTCTTTAGCAAGAACCAACACTTGCAAATACTCAATTCATTACATTTTTAAGAACTTTGCAGGAGAATGCTAATCAAGACTGAAACTTTCGTGCAAATCTTTAATGATAGGTTTACGTGCAAATCCCCATTCCCACCACGTCCTAAGAATCAACCACTTCGTCTTAAAAAAACCTAAGTTTTGCAACTCAGGTAGAGAATGAGATCACAAAAGATAGTTTCACTTAAACATACAATGTCAATGAACAGATCTTCACTGGCAGAAGGAATGTAATCTCCAGTATGATTGAAGCTTATCGTCCTTACGGGCCACCTGCAAAAGGAAAAAGGGTCAATCTTATCCACAGGATAGCAGGTGACCATTACACGCGCTAAGTGGAATACTAACATGAAGTATTGGAGCACTCACTCAAGTTTCGTAAAAGTCCTCACACAGAGCATCTCAGAGATATCCCACAGGCTCACTAAGGAATCTGCACTTCCAACAGCACAATACCTGCAGATGTGGAAAGGATGCTTGAGAATAATGCCCATCAGACTCTCTGCATAGGCAGGGGCATTGTTTGTTAACACCTTCAGGCAGGTAACATCACAAATAATCTTGTCAAATGCTGGTCATCGAATTTTTAAACACACAGAATATTGACCTCCAGTATTTCAGAGACTTCAGACACAATTAAAAACCACAGTGAATCAGATATTCCAAACCCATTGAGTAAGACCTCTCAAAGATATAGTCCTGTATTAGATACAGTTTATGAACAAAACGTAAATTATCAGGGTGACTTAGTTAACAATTCTGCCAACTCTACTTCATGGAAGAAAATGGTTAAATTTAGCTTGGAGTTTCAAAGCAACCCCACAGGAGAGGGTATGCACATCATCTGAGGACATGAGCATCTTTTACTCAATTCAAAAACGGACGATATTTGGTTCATGAAGCTCTGGTTGGGGTCTTGACCATAGTGACAGACAGGTTATGTTCACTAAGAACATATACACGAGACTGAATGCAATAGTTCAATTGTACATAAAACTCTGGACAGACATACTAATCTTCCAACAATGTTCTTTAGATATTGCTCAATCCATGCAAATTCAACTAAACAACACAAATAAGATGTCAAGAACTGTGACTGTATAAATTTTGTCATGTCAAGAGCATGTTAATTACAAGTGAAAAGGTAATACAATTTAAACAGAATAAGCAGATTTATTGCACACCTTCCAACTGGGTCAATTGCAATACAATAGCAACCAGCAGTGTGAGCCATAAGGGTGTCAACAGATCGAAGAGATGGGTATGCTAGTACTTCAACAGTACCTGGGGCAGTTCAACAAGCGGCAGTATATAGCATAATCAAAATACATAGAGTCAACACCATAAATTTGTTGGGTGAAACAGGCCCTTTTCCCTGTTGAAAAAAAGAAAAAGAAAAAGTAGACGGGATAAAAATTGATCACACCATTTCCTGTCATCAAAAAGAACAACTCTCCTGACATGTTCCATGCTATTTCATTTACCTGGAAGAGCAATGATTAGTCAAGTCGATTAATCAACCAAAGTGAAGGGCAGTATAGCTGTATATCATCGCCAATCAGTGTCATGGATCTTGGTACGAAGAACTGTCCTTATTTCACTAAAGACAAGTTCAAATGATCCATAACATAGGATATAATAAGTCAGCTACAGAGACAGCATTTGAAACGCAATTGTCAGCTGATCATTTTAATTCTTGTAGTGGAATCATGAACAGATAAAATTGTCAGCAGCTCATCTTATATTATTCTGCACCAGAGTTCCAGTGCATCATCTCATATCAATATTTGGCCAATTATAAGCCAAAAATTTTCCCAGGCTATTTCTCAAACCTCACTAAGAGAAGGCCACACAACTAAAGCTCATTTGAAGAAACCTTATAACATAAAAAGACTTGCCAAAGTTTTCTATGTCTGGTAAACAGGATTTCCTCATAATTGAACTCCCGCTTGTGAATTGGCTTAAACTTCCGAACATCCAAAATCATTAGCTCATCATCCTACATAGAGAAAGAATGGATTGAAATTTTTGTATTTGCTGGGCACAATAAATGACTAGATAGAGATATATTTTTGGATCATCTCGATGACTGAAACATTCCTAGAAAGCTATCATTCCACAATTTTTGTAATATTGCTTAGAGAACTATCTCAAAGTGACTTTCTCAATCCTTATTACAGAAACATAGAGCATACCCTATTACCAACTGCCACGTGTGTTCCATCAGGTTTGTAGGTTATGTTGATGTTTTCCCCACTGAGTTCTGCTTGCTGCGAGCATTTTCCACCTGTGTGACCCAAGGAATACATAATCAAAATCATCAAATATCCTCTGCATGTCACTGTTGGGCTTAATTTATCAGATTTCTGTCTACAGGTTAAAAAAATCAAAAGAAGTAGATTTGAAATAAAGAAATGACATTGCGAAATATCCCTTTGAAGGATAAACACATTCTATCAAGGAAGTGTACCAAGAGGGCACCATCCCTACACAAATACTTCACAAAGGAAGCGTCCCATATATAAAATTACAAACCTGTTCCCATCATAGAAAAAAAAAATTCTCGCTAATTGATAATAACCGACAATACTGGAAGACAAAAGGTCAATATGCAGTCAGTTATGCTCATCCACCCAAGCCAAACGGAAGTAAAATTTGAAAAGAGTTAGAAAAAACAGTGAAATGAAGATTGTCAAATTAGCAGAGTCACTTACTTCGTGCATCCCACGGCCGTACAGTCTTGTTGCCTGATGCAGTCGCAATTAAATCCGCATGCTTTGGATCCCAACATAACTGATCCACGCTGTCCGTGTGCCCTTTCAATTCAATATCTTTAACCTTACCCTGTAAACCCAATTCGACATGGCAAGTAAACATTCTTTGTAATCGCTCCTAGCAATAAATGCTGCAATGCGATACTTCAGCAAATAAACACCCCTAGAAAAATGCACTCCTGCCCCAAACCCAGTCCTTTTCAATCCTACTGCAAGCCAAGACCGGTTTCCTCGACACATTGGGAGCAAAATCTCGCAATGAATGAAATGAAGGCCGCTCAAGTCTCGACGAAGCGGAAAGTTTTACGCTCCAATTCGAGCATCCTATAGTGAAGATATATCGGATCGGTGTAGCTAAAAAATTACTCATTCATTTCTTCTTATCTAAAGAAAGAGCAAATCATTCATTTCAGTACTTCAGTTAAAAGGGTGTTCACAAAATTGAAGCTTGCGTGCAAAGAAGGTGAAAGTATCAGCACAATTCACCCAAACTCGTTTAAGCCTTTTCTATATGCGTTGGCACCGGCCCTTCTAATTCAACCCTAACTCCACTCTACCTCACAGTCCCAGTCCTTCACCACTTCCATTAAAAAAAAAACAAAACAAAACAAAACAAAACAAAACAAAAACAAAAACAAAAACAAAAAAAAAAAAAAAAAAAACAAAAACAAAAACAAACAAAAACAAACAAAACCAAACAAAAACAAAAACAAAAACAAAAAAAAAAACAAAAACAAAAAAACAAAAAAACAAAAAAAAAAACAAAACAAAACAAAAGACCAAGGAGCACAATTCAAAATTATACACATATAGCCCTAGCCACCTGGCTGCAGAACAGCAATTCAAGACTCAACGACGCACGAACCGACGACAAATCAGACAAAAATCGGAGAGAGACGAAGCGGGGGAGCGGGGACTCACATGGCCGTGAGGCTCGATGTGCCAGACGCGAGCGGTCTGATCGACGGAGCCGGACGCGAGCTTCGTCCCCGTGCAGTTCCAGGCCACCGAATGCACCTGCCGTCACACCATTTCCCCGCGTTTTGCGGGGGGGACGCGATTCGTCAGCGCGTTCGCTCACGGTACCAAGAACGACCGAAGAGCTCGGAAAGCCAAAGCGAGAGAGAGGAGGAGGAGGAGGAGGAGGAGGAGGACGTGCCTTCTTCTTGTGACCTTGGTATTCTCTGCTTGGGAGATTCTTGAAGGGGATCGCCTCCTCCATGCGAGCGAATCCAAAGCTTGCGGAAGCTTGCTCTCGCGCTGCTGGCGACGCAGGAGGGGAAGAAAGTATTGAAAATCGATGGGCCGAAATTTTTGGGTTTTGGCTTGTTATTTATTTGAAGCTGTGTCCAGTCCCCCTTGTTATCTTAAAAATCTCAAATCAATTAATGACAGATTTAATTCCTTTTATTTATGCGAAGAAAATGAAATTAGATAATAAGAATATTTTCATCAAGGATAACAATTCATGTATAAACATCTTGATGGATGATAAAAATAAATTCCATTTACTGATTTTTATAAGTAACGCAAGTACGTATATTTAAAGAAATATTTTTCAAATTATTCATTTTTTATGAAATAAATAAGACCTTAACCTCAACTAATTTTCATCTAAAAGAAATCACAATCCGGCACCCCTAACCAAAATCTACCCTCCTCGTTAACATTCCTCCCAATATTCCATAAAAATGGATAGGTATTATTGACAGTCATGACGGATGGCTATAAGATAGGTCTATCATGGAGATGCGGAATGGAATGCTAAAAGAGGGCAGATTTTGGGTTAAGGTTACTAGATCGTGATTTTTTGCTAGACATAAATATGTTATTATAATATCAATTCGGAATTTTGGAGGTGTAAATCATTTTTGTTATTCCTTCTCAAGTAGCGAATAACAAAAAGAAGCACAGATAATTGCAACATGTCTTCTCATAACTGATCATTTTTGTCGTTTTTTTATTATTTGTTTTTTAGTTGAAAAGAAATTCATTTGGTTGAGCTTTCGTAGATCTTTAGGAAGAAGCCTTCTTCCGGGCATATCTAGTATTTCTGGAATTCTTGCGTGATGTTAAAAACATGGATGATGAGCCTGGGGCGTTTGGTTCAGCAGGGGGAATGTATTTGCCAAAATGCAAATACCTGGGTGAATGGGGTTTTGCAAAATGCAAATATCGTTTAGTAAAATTTGCATTGAGATGCAACTTTGGCCAAAATACCGTTTGGTAAAATTTGCATTTGTAAATGACTTTTATTAAATTAAAAAAACATTTTTCTTATTTTTTTTTGAAGTCCGCCACCGGACCGCCGGATCCGATCCGGCCAGGATGGCCGGATCGCCGCCTGGGGCCGCCGGGTCGCACGACCCGGTCGGCCGTCGCCGGGTCAAGCGACCCAGCGACGGCCGCGCCGGGGTCGCGCAACCCAGCGGCCGTCGCCGGTCGCGCGACCCCGCGGCCGTCTCTCGGGGTCACGCGACCCCGGCGGACGTCGCGGGGTCGCGCGACCTCGGGCGGCCGCCCGGGTCGCACGATTCGGGCGACCCGCCCTGGTTCGAGCGACCGTGCGACGCCGAGGTCCGGCGACGGTCGCCGGGTCGGGGACCCTTGGCCGGCGGTCGCCGGCGCATTGCCGGCGCGCGCGACCCCTTGACCGGCGGTCGTCGGCCTCCGATCGGCTTCTCTCCAGTGAAGATGAACAAGTAAAAGTTGCATTCCGAAAATGCAACTTCCCAATGGACCTCTCTCCCTCCATTCCCCTAAAGCCCCTTCAAGCCCCTTGGAGATGCAATTGCATCTCTCCAAAGTCCCCAAAATATTGAACCAAACACCACCCGCTTTTGCCCAAACCCCTTTAGAGGCCAAAAGCCCCTTCCAAATGCTTAACCAAATGGGGCCTAAGTATGATTAACTTTACCTTATTCCTCAAATCGGACATTATAATTAGTGCCAAGTAGACCTGGATGTGCTATTATCTACAAAAAAAAAGACAATAGATTAATAGGGGTTGCTATAACTATAGGCCCTTGCATCCCAGGCCGGGTTTGGGTGAGCTATTAGGCCCGTGATCAAGTCTACCTAGAACCCCCAAAAAAAAAAAATTAAGGTACAAAAATACAATCCGAATAGAATAGAGAAATTACATTGCCCGATGCAATCGAAACATCTAACAAGTAATAAATAGATCCAACGAGAATAATAAATTTTAAGGCCTATCCCAATTAGGATCAAGCTGGACCCTCATCGATGTCATGGGGATGGACGAGCTTGAGCATTATTTTAGGCCTAATCTGAGGGTCTGGCCAGGCTTGGATTCGCCTATGGATCACCCTAGTGTCAAATAGCATTTTTGTATATTTATAGCTTTCAAGTACTTGGCATTTGGTTATATATGAGTGTCTTGAATTGTTATGCAAAGCATTTGATTTTAATGGTTCATGAATTTTTGGTACGAGGGACATAAGACCTTCCTCTTCAACTCGCTCATTTCTGATTTCATATGTTAAATGCAGAGCAAACATAGCATAGCCATTTTCCACGCTGCATCGACTCGTTCTTGCTTCACCACTTCCATGTCCTGATCAATTCATGGTACACCTTTCCATTATGGAGGGGTGGGGATGCTGCCGGTGCTTGTTAAGGGCAAGATGAAAAGGGTGGGTGGAAGAGGGAAGGAGATGAATGTCTGCCAAATTTTATGGTTTTCCTTGGTGCTCTGTTCGACCAACAAAACTTTGCAATTTGAATCTCTTGATTGTCAGTTTAATTTCTCTTTTCAAGTGTGTTGAAGACCTGTCATGAATTATGACATTCTAAAATATGTATTGGCAGCTTGGGTTATGTTTGTTCTGTCCATATTCCTTTAATGGATCCGCCTTATATTCTTGAATTCTTAGTACTGAGTTGATGACCATTCAAGCTGCACATTCATTCATTTTGTGCCGTGTGTTCCTAATTTGCTTATAGCTGCTTCTTGGGCGTGAGAATTTTGTGAATAATATTGATGAGCATTATTTTGGTTGAATATGGATGAAAAGGACTAACCAAATTGGTGAAAAGTTGATGCATATCAATGACAACTTCCCTCACCTGTATCTTATGAGGAGTTGAGATGCCATACCTCAAAATGTTTGGAACTTGCCTAATGGGCATGTCTATTGATTTTTAATGCTAATAAGGTCGATCACCTTTGCCTACAGGATTTAAATGGTAGACTTCTAACCGTCAATAAGGCTTCCCCAAAAGGATCAAGAGTGGAGCGCCTTCCTCGCGTTCTTGATGTTGAATATAGATTGTATGCTGGGAACCTGCCGTGAAGTGTGGATAAAGCTCATCTGGAACGTGTGGATAATGCTCGTCTGGAACAAGTTTTCAATGACCATGGTAAGGTGGTAAATGCGCTGGTTGTTTGTGATAGGAAACTGGCCGTTCTCGTGGTTTTGGTTTTGTGGTGATGGCGTTTGAGACTGAGATGAATGATGCCATTGCTGCCTTGACAGACAGGTACTACTATCTTTCCTGTTCTTTGCACATTTCTGGTTAACCAAAGCTCATCCAAGTGGTTCTGTGGATGTCATGGTTGATGAAACCTGTACAAATTGTTTCAGACTCATTGTTTACACAGCAGCTTTAGAGAATATCTCGCGTGGTTTTGTCAACTTGCTTGCTAGTATTTTTGTTATTAGTTCTGACTGGTGGAGAAGAGCCTTTACGCTAGTTCGAGAAGATTAGTTTCCTTTTCTTAAGAAATTGCTGGTAAAGTAATAAAAGAATGAGGAGTTATTTTGACCATTTGTGCTGCCTGGTGTTGCAGAGCTTGGATGGGAGAACCATCGGGGTAAATGTCACGGAGGCGAGACCGAGACGCAGCTCCTTTTAACTCGAAAGGGATGTATTGTCATGCACAACATAGTTTAGTCCTTTGAAGCGCTATTAACGTTTGTCCCATCAAGCTGGATTTTGCTGGTGATTAATAACCATCCGCACTAAATGGCGACTCAAGGCGAAAAGCTATGTAATTGAGGATCGAATTATGGAGAGGGGACCCACTTCTTGATTGTTTACAATTTCCACCGTAGGTGTCATTCCGCTACGCCATATTTGTCGTTGAACGGCATTCCGCTGCTTCCCTCATTGAGTCTAGACACACAGAGAATGCAAAAGCTGTTATTTGCGACGGAGAAGGGAACCCTCATCTGCATCCTCCGTCCTCTATTCAGTCTTTGGGCATAGCATCGGTCTCTAGTCGACGACTTTCCCTGAGTTGCGGCAGTTTTGGGCTGCGGCCTCCTTTGATCTTTTCAGGAGCTCCAGCAATGGCGGCATCCGCGAGCTCTCGTTGAGAGCCCTGGGGAGGGTGTGGTTAGGCACCTGGAGGAGCACCGCCATGGTCGCAAAGCTCAGTAAGGTGAAGAAGCACAAGTACCCCTGGCGCAACGATCCGTATCCAAATGTGAAGGGTGGAGTTCTCAACCACCTCTCGCACTTCGAGCCGCTCAAGGAGAAGCCAAAGCAGTCACTCTGGAGTCGGAGAAGCCGCTCGTCGAGCTAGAGACGAAAATCATCGACATGAGTTGCTTACTGTATCATGCGGACATGTGATTTTGATAAAGTGGCTGCCTTGCTGTGAGCTGATTGCTTTGGGGAATTGCAAACCGTGGTCCTTTGCAGGTGAGGAAAATGGCAAATGAATCTGGCTTTAACTTCAGCAATTAGATTGTTTCATTAGAGAACAAATATCAATAGGTTTGGCATCTCCGCTTTTGTAGCATTTGAATGATAGTGTAGAATTTATATCTTGTTCTACACAGTACCATGTAATTCACTTCACTATATTAATGTGCTGCGAGATTTATGGCCATATGTTAGATTAACTCATCAGGATCAATCATCATATGTTTAATGACAATCGACTATAATTGGGTTAAGAAGCATGCGGAGTGGATAATTAGTGAATAATTTTCTAACTAATCACATTATTAAGGACAAGAAGAGTGTTCAATGTCCTCCCGATGCATCCTCAATTACCAAGGACAAAGATTGTAAGAGAATGTCCCTGGATAGGTGCAGCATCGAACTTGTTATAGGAAAGCACACCGGATAGCTCGAAAAGTTTGCAATTGTTCCATAATGAGATATTGGGAAAGTAAGCACTTCCCTTTTAGAGCTCATAAATGCAAATGCTATGTGCAATAACACACATTATTTGTCCCGAGCTCTCTCGGGAAAAATCAAAATGAGGTAAATAAAGTACGTGCATTAGGAGGATAGATTTTCATGCTGCGAAAGAGGTCAAGAAAAAAGCAAGATAGTCCACGGCGCAATGCGATTTATAGAAGATGTTTCAAAGGTAAAAGTGGGAGAAGAGTTCCATTATAAGACGGAACTCCCAATGGTCGACACTTGTCTACTGCAGCGAGTTCCATCTTGTAATAGAATTTGGCTCTCATTACTACTTCTGAAACATCTCCTATAAATTGCATTGCACTGAACGTATCTTGCTCTTTCTTGACCTTCATCGCAACATGAAGATCTGTCCCAATGCACGCAATCTCTTTACTTGCTTTTGATTTTTTTCTCGAGAGAGAGCAAACGTAGCAAGACACAGTCCTTTGTCAGCATCAACAGTAAATGGTTGAGCGAGGAAGATCACGATTAATATTGGCAACAAAGGCACGTCAATGACCATAACGAGGAAGATCTTAGACAGTGTAAGGTCTCATGATAGCGTGCTCTCCAAAAGCTCGATTTGGCATTAATGTAGTCAACATCAGAGAGCGGAAGGCTTCATGGATTGAGTTCAAAACAAGAACAATTTTAGCTATAATACCAAGGTAAAATGTGAGAAAATTTCGAATTGTTATTGCTTTATTAAATAATTTATTACTTTAAAAGGGTACACTTTCTTAGTGTTCTCCATTTTTTCGACATAGTTTTATAATGTTTTTGTCTTGTGCGTTGGGATCTCCTTATGTTAAAATGCCATGAGCTAAATAGATATGCATTTTCCAATAAACAATAAATAGTAGATCAAATATACACCATAGATAAACAAATGAATGGAAAAATTTGAATATAGAGTGGGATGATTTTGAGGTCCAGTGGTAATGGAGAGAAGTAAAGGATTCAACAATAACAATTACCAAAGCAAAAGGTTGTGCAACAGCAAGACTGTAGAAAAGAAAAGTAATCGAATGATTGTGTCTGCTTTGAATGTCTGTTGCATTTTTTTATGTATATCTTCAATATCGAATAATTGAACACCCAAAACCTTTTTTATTTATATCTTCAATGTCGAATAACTGAACACCCAAAACCTTTGCAAAGACACAAATGTTCATATGTATGCATTTAGAATTTTTTCCTAACTGCAAATATTAATAACGATGTTTTTGGTTTCAATACATTGCAAGGAAAAAGCTAAAGGATCCTGTGAAGTAAAAAATGGTCCCTTCTTAAGATAATGCTCCAGACTCTTAGGAAATTACATATCAAGACAAACTTAACTACAGAATTATCACCGTTGCTAAGATGCAGCTTACCATATCAAACAATCAACAAGTAAAATATTTAAGAGAGTGAGGCAGATTCACCTTGTCAGATTTTGCATATTCCATTTCAGTAAAACAGACCTTTATAACAATTAGGCAAAACATAAACTAAACATGAGGCACATGCCTAGAGCAGCACTTTGCTCGACCAATGCCCTTCTGTCATCATGGTTTTTTTTTGCCTACTGAGCGCACTAATTGTTTTAGTCAAATGCATACACTAGAGATTAAACCATCAACATAATAAAAAATCTCCATCAAAGCTTTTCAGAGCAGTAAACACATTGGCATTGTAACCCATTCAATGGGAAGATAGGAAAGTCTTTCAAAGAGAACTTCACAACCTCTCTATCACTCGCCCATCACAATCCATAATCACTCATGCACATAATGTCTTTCAAAGAGAACTGCCCTAACAAAGAATTTATTCTTACCTCATAATCCTTTAGGATACTTATTCCCTAACTAACAAAGAAATCTACATTTACCAGCACCCCTATTTGATACTTATTCCAAATTGTTGACACATAAATCTAGGCGACCTATTTAGTATTTCATTGCATGGAAAGTTACAGATAGACCCCCTAGCAAAAATATTAAGTTAAAATTGGATTTAGTTATTAGGAGCATCTAGATTAATAGTTACACTTGCATTGGAACGGTGGTGGATGGACTTACTTGAAAGGTTTTTAGCTTAATTGTGGATTGAGCTCATGGAACGTCATTTTTTTTTTTTTGTGGGGGGGGGGGCAATGGAATTCAGGCTGAAATCCGCACTTGAAATGTTCCATATTGATGAAACTTGGACAGCAATATTATACATATATCGTGAGAATTCGGCCATGAAAAATAGGAAAGGAAATATGAGCAGATGTATTTGGCTCGGCAAAGAGAGGTCCACAACCTCAATCACATAAAATATTCACATGGAATCAGTCAACCAAGGAAAGTAATAATTGATTGAGGGAAAAAATGAGGAGGTCGGTTCCTCCATAGTATAAATAGACCTTCGCACAGCCAAGGAGAGGGGAGGCCACGCAATTGGAAACACGCGGCCACAAAATTAAGAGAAAGAGAGGTCAGCCACAATATAAAAATTGTGAGCGAGAGCCGAGAGAGAGAGAGAGAGAGATAAAGGGGGTCTTCAAGGTCCTGAGCGGCAGCACTTGGAGGACTTCTCTGGGATCAACATTTGGCACATTGGAGAGCACAAACTTGGTCTTCACAGAGCACTTGCCAGAGACGCACGCACAGAAGAAGACCATTCTCGGTGATCCTCGAGACGTCGATCTTTGCCTCAGTTCAGGAGCAGCTTCCCTAGTGCCATCGTAACAGTGATCTTGCAGTCTCGCCACTGCAGCCGCGAGCCTACTTCCAACCGTCATCACCGGGGACCCTCCCCAGCGCATCTATTAGGTCTAGTCACGCTCAGTCCATTGCGTAGTAAGTCCCTGTCGTAAAGCACCGGGGACACGCTTGCTAGCTTCTCAGTCAAAGCCAGCAAGTCCGCCCTTTTCTTTACGCTCTCTCGAGCACTCAGAGACATTCTTCAAATCTTGACTATACAGGTGCACTTTACGAAAAAGACACAAGAAGGTACAAGTTCTTGGGACTCCTACACCTGCTTGAGGTCGTCTGTCGCTAATCATTCCATTGGAATTCTGTTCTCACAAGTCCTCAAAGCGGCCGCCAGCATAGTTGAGAACATCGAACACTACCGATCTACCATCGTCGAGCATATCGCCTGCCACCATCTGTGATCTCTAGCCAATTCCGTCAAAGTTCAAATTTGGATACGTGATCCGCAAAATTAGGTAAAATTTTATCTAAACAACCACGTTGTAGCTTTAACTCTATCTATAAGGTTTTAAATGGAATTATTGATAGCTCGATAATTATTAAAATTGATATTTTGATCTTTTAAGGCTTAATATCAATTTATTGAGTTTATTTGCAAAATTTCAAGTTGATTAGATATTTTTCATTATTTGAATTGATTGGATTCTCGAATGATTGCGTGTCTCATTTCGCTTTGATTGCTTTAGTTATTTCAAAAACATAAACAAGATTGCATGGAATATTACATAGATTAAAATTGGTTTCCTAGATAGAATTGCATGATAGAATAGTTAGCTACTCTTCTTTTAATTAAATTAGAATGCATGTTTAGTTAATATCTAAATTAAATAACATCTATTATTTGTTCGAATAAGTTTCTAGGTTAAGATAGGATTTAGATTAGTCTATTTCCTAATTTAAAATAGATAATATCTCACTTTAGGTAGATATTTATTTTTGGTAATTTTTAATTACGAATTGTGATGAATTTTTAAAAAAAAAAAAAACCATGTGCATGTCATATAGAATTAAGTCATGTAATTTGATACTTGCATCTCATTTAGAAATTGCATGATAGGTCTCCTTAATTGAGTTGCCTCTCAAGTAGAGTAGTTGCATGTTAATTATTGCCTATCATTAGAATTAGGCTAGTTAGTTAAATTGCATGACATGTAGCATAGCTTAGCTTTCATTTAATAAGAGAAAACTCAGAGATTTGTGTTGACACCAAATTTTTTTCTATCTGCTTATTTTACAAAAATATAAAAATATATATAAATGTAAAAAGAAAAAAATAAAAATGAAATGATGAGAATAAAAGATAACAAAACTATATAGTAAAAATCGAGCGGACCGGTTTTTATCTAGCCCATCTTTTAGAAAAGCCCAGTCCCCATGTTTTCTTCTCCTCCTTTGCACGCTCGCGTGACATGGAATCAAGGGGGACGAAAGCATGGGAGACTCGCGTCTGTGAAGGAGCGCGTTGGGTGGGGTGGGGTGCAACAGAAAGATTCCCTGCCGAAGAGGAGGCGGGAGGTTCGCTCAACAAAAAGGCAACATTCGGCTGGGTTTTTGCAGATGGAGAGAGCGGCAGAGAGGGAGAGAGGGCAGAGTTTGCTGCCGAGAGAAACCGGAGACAAACGAGACGATCATGATATGCGCGGGGCGAACCGCCTCTTCTGCTTCCACATCCAGTCTCGCCGGAGAAAGTCAGCGTGCCGTGGGAGTCCGGCGACCTCGCGTCGAGCTCGAGCTCCGGATCGTTCCTCGGCGTGTAGTGACGAGGAGTCAGTCGAGAGTGAGAAGGAGAGGAAGCGGAGCAGCTCGCTCGCACGACAAAAGAAGGAGTCCACGTTCATCGGAGGACAGTCCGTCGATCGCCGTCCCCATAGCGCCGCGCTTGAACCAGGTGGGTGTCCCCTCGTCCGTACGTCAGTCAATCATGCGAACTCCGGCTTTGCTGGCCCCGTTAAGGTTGTTGTACATGTATACTCTCGTCTGCTTGCCGTGTATGCTAGTATGCCTGTTGACAGTCTCGGTCTGAGTTTGAGCTGCGGATGAGTCGGAGGTCTCCTGTTTCTTTAGTGCACACCGCATGTTTGATAAAATGCCTAAACGAGATTCTGAACTGCGTTTTGTGAGATTCGTTTCTGTGATTCCATCTTTATACGAGTTTCACTCCTCTTCGTTGTATTTTGTCCGTTCTGATGGCAATGCCCAAACCATTACATTTTTTTTGTCATACAAGATTTTAGAGCATGAAAGTTCTTCGCCGGAGCTAGTTCGGCGTCGATGATAACCTCCGGCCAGCCAGCGGCCAGCAGTAGCTTAGCGCGGGTCAGATTAGCCGACCAGCAAGGGATAACCAGTGAAAACCGAATTTCGGCCGAGCGTTGCATTTATCCATGGGGCGTTGGTTGTAGACGTGGGAGGACATCGGGGAGGAAGAGGACAAAACAGAAAAAGACAAAAACAACGAAAGAAAACAGAGAAAAAGAGAAAAGGCCAAAAATAGGGAAATAGAAAGTAAAATGGGCTTCGGGCTTTTAAGTTGTGGGCCGGTCGCCTTAAGAAGAAGAGAAGGGTTTTGGGCTGGTTGTTGTGGGTTAGGTTATTTTTAGAGTTGGGACAAAGAATTAATAAAAATAAAAGTGTTCTTGGAATGGTTTGTTTAATTCCGAGTGGGCTTCTAGGGTTAATAATTTTAGTCCAACCTGATCCGATAGGGTTTGGGTCGGTCGGTTTAGTTGGGTCGGGTATCTTGACCCGGTCCGATTGCTTATATGTTAATATTAAAAAATATTAATAATTAAAAATTAATTAAAACTTCAGAAAGTTTTAAAAATTTAGGGAATAAAAAAATTAAGAAAATTCGAAAATCAATAAAAAAAATTGGAGTTTTAGAAAATCATTAAAAAATAAAAAATCTGAAAAAGTCATTAAAAAATAATATCAAAATAGAAATCCCTTAGGAAGTAAATCCTAAAATCAGACAAGCCTCTAAGGCTTTACAATAGGCTTCCCCTTTTGATTGTCTTTTTCTATTTTTGAGATAATTTTAGGATGCGTGCATGCTTTCTATTATGATTATAATTGATTGTGCTTTTCAATTTTGGATGTTGCTTTCCTTCTTTAAAATGGTTAGGATGCTACTTAGAACCCTTGGATAGGCTGCTATGGTGTTAGCTAACATGTGATTAGGTTATGTATTGAAAGGGTGTTGGCCTTAGGGCTAATGTAATCAAATCCCGAGTTTAGAATCTTTGATTGCGTAAATAGTAAGATATTCTCCCATATCTTACTAGTTTTCCAATCGATCTAAAAAGGTTAATGGTGATTCCTTGGTCAAAATTTGTATAGGCTTAAATTTATTAAAATTTTGAATGCCCGATGTCGCACGAGATATGGATTTGGGAGAAGCTCCCATCTAAATCATGGGTAGCAGGTCCATCATGTAGGCTATATTCGTAAAGCTAAATTTCCCCCTCCCTTAGTTGGAAGGGTTACGTCGCGACAATTTGAGTGAAATTTTGTGACAATTAGAAATCATATTTAAGCTAAATATGTGTTTCTAATTAATATTTGTTGCAAATGCTTACGTTGCATCAAGGTAACTATTCTCCTTATGCTTGCAATTTATGTATTGCCTTGCTTTATTAAGTGTTGAATAATGGTTGTGCACCCGCTTGATCACCTTGCTTGTTAGAGGATATGTTAAAATCAATTTAAATTGTCTGCAAAAATATTATTGCAAATAAAAAAGAAAAGGTATTTAAAGGGTGTTAGAGCAATCTAGCGTGATCAAGTTCCCGAACTCATTTAATCCATGGTTCGTAGTGGTAAGGTATTTTTCCAAATGCTTTACTTGAATATCTAATCAACTTGTCATAAATTGATAAGTGGCAACTCTTAGATAAAATTTATTTGCACGTTAAGTCTAGACTTAGTAATCTATTAGTTAAACCGCTAGATGAATCCAACCCGCTTCAGGGAGGTTTCAACACAAGTGTTCGTTACCTTCATTATGTTACTCCGTTGTTTGGTTTCTGAACCTCCACCATAAATATTGCCCGAAATGTTAAGCCATCTCCTCCAGGGTGCGCCCTTGGTTTTGGGCATCATAATGAAAAATAAAATTCACGCGATGATGATGCCCACTGTGAACAAAAAGTAACCCCACCAAGGATGGTTGCCTTGGACAATAGAACAAACAAGAATGTTATCCCTATACCTGACGGTTGGCTTGTGGTGAAACTAATTGCGCTTTATTGCGCACGTAGGTGGCGGGAATAATTCAGCGTTATAAATGAATGTGACCTGGTTCCATGCCTACTTACTAACATGCCACATAAAAGAATAATGAAGTCATGCATCACGTTGACAAGTGATTCTTGTCCATTTGGTCAATAATCTTTATATTACTTTAGTCAATCATAATTAAACAAGTATCTAAAGCTAAGAGAGACCCGATAATCCCACCAATATTGCACAACAATCTTCATCTCCAGCCCAGTCAACGAGGAGAGTACATACGAAGGTAAACAACCCTTACCAATTTGACTGCAAAATTCCATATTGATACTAGCTTTCTCAAATATTCGAGGGTTGAATAAGAGAACAATGTCCATGCCACATGCCTGTTGGAAGTCATGGATACTAATAGTATTGATGATCATGTCGTAGAGGGCTGGGATCGGGTGAAGGAGCTCTTGCCACACATCCTTCATGCTAATGCTTTGCACATGGACAATGTTGTCATTGGACTCTCTTGGGATGGTGGTAGCCTCCCTAATTTTGTTAACTAAGAATGTGCTTCATGCTAATGCTTTGCACATGGACAATATTGTCATTGGACTCTCTTGGGATGGTGGTAGCCTCCCTAATTTTGTTAACTAAGAGTGTGCTTCATATCTTTCAAGCATCTACCGACCACCAAGGGGATTCCGCATGGCGCAAATCACAATGATGATGAAAGAGATACAAATGTATAAAAAAATTATTTTCCCATAACAAAAAAGACAAAAATTTATAACATATAAAAAATAGAAAAAGATACTACAAAATTTCTGTAAAAATAAAAATTGATAAGTACCTCAGATAAGGAGGTGAAGAAGCAGGCAAAGGGAGATCTCAATCACATAAAGGAGGCAATCATTGGGGTGTAGCCGACTCCTATGTGAGCAATGAATTGGCCTAACGAGATAAAGAAGTTGGGAGCGAACCCATCAGGAAGGACCCAAAAAAAGAAGAAGAATTCCATCAAGACAATTGTCCGGCGACGGCCAAATTGGTTGGCGATTCACCCTACCATCATCGATCCAACAAGCGACACCACATAAAGGATCATCGTCTGGACATCAACATGGTCATTGATTATCTTCTGGTCCTTTTTTGAATATATTGCCATTCCGATCATTAATCCTGATTCTGCCAAAATTCAAGGAAAAACACATACACAATAAATCTTATTTGTAAGGACCGACCTTTAACCCTACTTGCCAACGATATTGTTCGCTTTGTGCTGTAGGACTTACCCCTTCATGGTTTTGTTTCCTTAGCTTCACCAATAAAAGGCCTCATTCAAGGTAGAGGCGCCACCGCATTGCTATCCCTCAACCTAACTTGATATTGTCCTTTAAGGTGCAACTGCATTGTCATCCCTCGAAAGGTTATGTCCGTGGCACATCAGAAACTATGGCCTTGTTGGTAGTTAAGATTTGTGATACTCCTTATTTAGCACATTACTTCATTGTCCCCAAGCGATATGAGATTGGGTTCATTTTATCCCTTTCGTCATCCTCAAGGTAGAGTTGCACTCCCATCCCTCACGAGATTGAGTCATTACATTACTCATTATCACAATCATTGAAAAAAATCAGAGCTTGATATTTCTTCCATTTTTAATTGATATGTGATTATAAGATAAAAAAAGATGAGAATAATAAGTGCAATGAATTTGTCTGAGATTAACGTGCTTGGCCAAAAAAAAGTGAATTATGTTATTTGAAATTAATTAATCTTTTCCTTTTCTATTTTTAGTTTTTTTTTTTTCAATCGGTATAAAGCTAGAAAAAATTAGGACAATGAGACTAACAACCCAGTTTTATAGACGTGATGGAGGCAACAATCACGCATCTTAATGTGAACTTATTCACAATCGGCTTTGCTGGAAGATGGTGAAGCTCTCAGTCAACTCCAATTGAATGTTGTTGTTGATACTAGAATCACTTAATGATTGTGGATATTGCAAAGTCAATTTAATAACTTATGTACGTTAATAAGTGGTGTGTCTAAAAATATAACGTTATATTTTGAAAGAATTGACTTTACTGATATCAACAGTCATACTAAGTGATTATGGTGTCAACAACAACGAGTTGACTGAGAACTCCAATCATCCTCTAGTAAAAGTTGCTCGTGAACAAGTTGACATTAAGATGCGTAATTGCTGCCTCCATCATGTATATATTACTGGGTTGTGTTTAGTCTCGTTGTCTTTTTTTTTTTTTTTTTTTCTAGCTTTATACCAATGGGGAATGAAAAAAAGAAGAAGTAAAAATAGAAAAGGAAAAGATTATTTAATTTCAGATAAATTCACTTTTTTTTTTTTTGCCAAGCAAGTTAATCTTGGATAAATTTATCACACTTATTATTCTCATCATTTTTATCTTATAATCACTTATATTGTGAAAATAAATTCAATGAAAAATGGGAGGAAAATAGGGCACAGATTTTTTTTTTCAATAAATGTGATGATAAATAACGTAACTACCCGATCTTGCGAGAAATGGGAATGCGGCTCTACCACGAATGAGGCAGAGAGACGATGAAGTAATGTGCTATATAAGGAGTAACACAGTCTTAGCTACTAAGGAGGCACTTTAGTAATAATTTCTCTACACCAGGACAAAACATTTCAAGGGATGACGAAGCTGCTATGCCTCAAAAAGGACTATTAGGTCAAGTTGAGGGATGGTAATGTAGTTGTGCCTCTACCCCGAACAAGACTTTTTCTAGGCGAAGCCCAGACGAACAAAGTCATGAGAGCTTGGGATAAGTGAGTCCTGCAGCCCAAAATGAACAATATCATTGGCAAGTAGGGCTAGAGGTCAACCCTTACAAATAAGATTTTTATGTGTGTTTTTCATTGAATCTTAGCAAAATTAGGATTAATGATTGAGACAGCAGCATAAGTAAAAAAAAAAAAAGACGACCACATGATAATCAATGACTATGTTGATGTATCTTTTATGCAGCGTTGCTCGTTGGATTGGTGATGGCAAGGTGGATCGTTGACAGATTCGGCCGTTGTTGGACAATTGTGGTGTGAGATTCTTCTTCTTCTTCGGGCCAATCTCGATGGGGTTTGCTCCCAACTTCTTCGTCTTGTTGGGCTGATTCATTGCTCACATAGGAGTCGGCTGCACCCTCAGGATTGCCCCCCACTAAGTGATGGAGATCTCCCCTGCCTCCTCCGTGGCTTCCTCACCTCCTTACTTGAGGTAATTATCAATTTCTATTTTCAGAAAAATTATGCAGCATATTTTCTATTTTTTTTTATGTTATAAAATTTTGTCTTTTGCATTATGGGAAAATCATTTTTTTTTATACATTTGTATTTGTTTCATCATCATCATAGTCCGCACCATGCGGAATCCTCTGGATAGTTGGTCATGCAGAGATGCTCGGAAGATGTAAGGAGCATCCTTGCTAGGATCTTCGACTCCGAGGAGGAGACTGTCGCCATCCCAAGAGAATCTAATGGCCTCGTTGTCCATGTGCAAAGCATTTGCACAAGGGACGTGTAACAGGAGCTCCTCCACCAACCCTATCCATCTACCATATGATTATCTGTGTGATTAGTATGCATGTCTTCTGACAGGCATGTGACATGAACATTGTTCTTCTATTCAACCCTTGGATATTTGAGAAGACCGGTGTCAGCGCCACCAACAAAAAAACTATTATGGAATATTACAATCGAATTCGTAAAGGTGGTATATATCTTTGTTGGTACTCTCTTCGTTGACCAGGCTGGGCGACGGCAATTGTTGTTGTGCAACATTGATGGGATTATCGAGTCTCTCCTAGCTTTGGGTACTTGTCTAATTATGATTAACCAAAATGACAGAGCCTATTGACCAAAGGAACAAGAATCACTTGTCAATGTGGTGCATGGCTTCATTGTTCTTCTACGTAGCATGTTACTCTGTAGGTATGAGATCGGTCACTTCCATTTAAATCGCTAAATTATTCCCACCACACCTACGTGCACAAGAAAGCGCAATTAGTTTCTCGCCACGAGCCAATTGTTATTCTTATTTGTTTTGTTGTCCATGGCAACCACCCTCAGTGGGGTTACTTTCTTGTTTGCAATGGGTACCATCATCCTTTGATTTTTTTTTTTTTCGTCATGATGCCCGAAACTAAGGGTGCACCCTAACGGAGATGGCCCAACATTTCGAGCAATATTTATGGTGGAGGTTCAAAAACCAAGAAATTGAATTGCCGAGAATGATGGGCGACACAATGAAGATAGCAAACACTTGTGTTGTGACCTCCCTAAAACGGGTTGGATCTACCTAGGGGTTTGACTAATAGATTACTAAGTCTAAACTTAACTCAAATTCTTCAAAGTCCTTATCGATTCGCTACTTAGGTTTAGGTTTTTAGGATGCAAATGAATTTTATTTAGAAATAACTACTAATCATTTAATGGTGAGTTGATTAGATACCCAAGTAAAACATTAGGAGATATATCATATTTCTACGAATCGGGGATTAAATGAGTTCGGGGACTTGATTTTACTAAGAGCACGTTTGGTAACGTTTCTATTTTGGGAAACAATTTTTGAACATAAATAGTTTTTTATTTTTTTATGTTCCCGAGAACAATTTTTGAACATAAGAACGCGCTTGGTAACTACAAAAAATTTCTATTCCAGAAATAGAAATGCGTTTGGTAAACTTGTATAATTTTGTTGTTAGTTTTAATTTTTCAATACTTTCATTATATTTTTTTCTTTTTTTCCTTCTTTCTCCTTCGCAAGGTCGGCCTCGCCTTGGTTGGGCGAGCTCAAGCTCGCCAGATGGCGAGGCTCGACGTCGCCAAGGGCTAGCGACCGACCAAAAGGAAGAAGGAGGAAAGAAAAAAGAAAAACAAAGAAGAGAAAAAAATTGTTTCTCAGAATTGTTCTTGAGAATAAGAAACAACTTTTTTTTTACTTATTGTTTGTTCCAAATCTGTTCCCTGGATTAAAAGCTTTACCAAATACATTTTTGTTGTTTTTGTTCCCAAGAACAAAATAACAAAAAATTTTGTTCTAGGAAACAGACACACTTTTTTAACAAACAGACCCTAAATTACTCCAATGCTCTTTTGGTGCATTTTTGTGTTATTATTTTCAAAAATATTTTTGTAGACAACTTGGATTGATTTTAACCTGTTATTATATAAGTAAAGTGAACATGCGAGTGGACAACTATTATTGAACACTCAATAAAGCAAGGCAATAAATAAATTGCAAGCATGGGGGAAAATTTACCTTGACGCAATGTAAGCTCGTAACAAATATTAATTAAGAAAAATATATTTAACCTAAATATGATTTCTAAGTCTCACAAAATTCCACTCAAATCTCTTTATGGGTTTTCTCGTATTTAAATGAAAACTAAGCCATATGTCATTCTATTGAACTAATTAGCCTAATTCTAATGATGGGCAATAATTAATGTGCAACTACTCTACTTGACATGCAACTTAATTAAGTAGACCTATCATGCAATTTCTAAATGACGTGTAAGTATCAAATTGGTATACCTGATTTAGTCGGATGGAAATATCAGCAACCTTAGAGACATTGTAATGGATAGCCTCGAGAGATATGGGGTTGGGCTAATAGACCCTCGGAGGATACATGATCTTTATTATGATCTCCATAGCAATTTGGCGAAATACGGTGCGGATGGAGTGAAGGTAGATGTTTAGAATATATTGGAAACCTTGGGACGAGGATATAGTGGATGAGTTGCTTTGACCAAGCAATATGAAGAAGCGCTTGAGCAATCTATTGCAAGGAACTTCGAAGAATATGATATCATTTGCTACATGATCCATTACACAAAGTCCATATACAGGCTATGTAGTATCGACATAGATACGCGACATGCAACACAACATGACGCACGTCATTTCTTAAAAAAATCGAGAATTTCGATGTATTATATATTAAATATTTTATATATATAAATGCACAAATAAATAAATAATAATAATAAAAAGAACCCATAATTAATTTACACTAAAAACATTAATCCAATATTTGTTAATATTATTCATTATTTTAATTTGACAAATTCAATTACATTCCATTACAATAATCAATAAAATTTGAAGGAAAAAGAAAAGAAAAAGAAAGGCAATCTACATTCTACTATTAAAATCATGTGCCTCTACTGCCTATATAATCCATGCTGAAAATCGCACTACAAATAAGGAATTTAGCCTTTGTAGGCAAATGGACGCATGTCATAAAATGTACAAATTCATTTTATGCTTAAATGAAAATCAAAAGTTATTTCTCATCAAAAGTTATGATTGTACCTAAATTCCATAAATTATGGGAAATTATATAAAAATATATGACATCCAAGTTATATATTATGAAAATTTCGGATATTGCCGAGCAACAAAAATCAAAATGCATCTATTTGAAATCACAAAAAAGAAAAAGTAAGAAACTATTCAGACAAAGAAAATAAACTCAAAAAGCAAAAGAGGAATAAAAATCGAATTGTTCCCTTGAAAAAAAAAAAAAGGAGGAGAAAAAACAACGCACAACATTTTCCGAGGTTTAGGGCGCATTTGGTGATGTTTCTGTTAAAAAATTGTTTTTGGGAATAGAAATATAAAAACTATTTCTATTTCGGGGAACAATTTTTTAACAAAAAAACGCGTTTAGTAATCGTACAAAATTTCTGTTTCTAGAATAGAAAAAGAACAAAAACACGTCTGGTAAACTTGTATAATTTTTTTAAAATTTTTTAATATATTTATTTTATTTTTCCTTTTTTTTTTTTTCTTCCTTTTGGCCGATCGCCGGCCTCGGCCATGGCCAACGATCGACCCGATGGGGGTTGACAATGCCTAGCCCGGCCACGACGAGGTCAAGCCTCGCCTGGGATCGGTGACGCTCCGACGAGGTTGCCGGTCCTTGTTGACCGGTCGCTGGCCATGGCCGAGGTAGGCGACCGGCCAAAGAAAAAAAAAGAAGAAAAAAGAGAGAAAAAAAGTTTCTCGGAATTGTTCCCAGGAACAAGAAACAAGTTTTTTCTACTTCTTGTTTATGTTCAAATATGTTCCTAGGAATACAAGTGTAAAAAAACGCGTTCTTTGTTTTTTTTGTTTTTGGAAAAAAAAACAAAAATTTGTGTTCCGAGGAACAGAAATGCATTTAAACAAACGGGGCCTTATTCTCTCATCGATTCTTCTTGCTTCATCTTCTTGACCTAGAAATAGGACAGCGCCTCTCTCTCTCTCTCTCTCTCTTCCCATCTATGACAGTAATGGCAGTCTCTCCGCACACCAAGTTAGGACTCCACCGACCCTCTCTCAGGTCATTCAAGCACTCACTTTTCCCTACCCAAGACCTACCTTGGCTAAGGGAGTGCATGATAACCCAAAATTTCTGTTTCAGAAATAGTTTTTCTGTTCTAGACCACGTTTACGGAAGAGAAATCCATTTGATAAACCATCTCCGTTTTTCTATTTTTGGAATAGATTTCTATTCCAAAATAGGTTTGGAAGAGAAATCGAAGTAAAAAAATCAACTTCTCTATTTCTGAAACATAAATTAGAAATAAAAATTTTTCTCATCGTTGGTCCTTCATCTGTTGCTGCCAACCATCGTCCATCGGTTGCTTGCCGGCCACCGGCCGCCGCCGGTCCACCGTTGTCCGAAATAAAGAAATTTTGTGTCGTTATCAAACGAATTTCTATTTTTAGAGTATAAATTTTGTGTCATTATCAAACGGTTATTTTTGCTTAGAAACTCTGCTAGAAATATAAATAAAAAAATCTATTTCTATTCCAGAAATTATTTGGAACACAATGGTTTTCATGCACCCTATTAATTTTTCAATCTTGTTTTTTCAGTTGATTTTTTTAAGTTGTGGAATTTCGAGTTGTGAAATTTGCAGCTACACCACTTAGCTCTATTTAGGGCTAAAGCTTCAATCTTCGAGTCGGTCTCTCACTCTTATGCCATCCATTTGTTCATAAAAATAGGTGGCGAAGGGGTACTGGGGAGCCCCGCCGGCCACAGGTGAGGGTCGTCATTGCCGAAGGGCTTGGTGTCTCCCAAATCTAAGGGACCTCACCGGCCCTTGCCTGGCCGGCAATCGCCTCACCCAAATTAGCAAGGGCTGCCCCCCTCTACCATCACCGGCCCGTTCGATGGATACAGCGACAATGGTGCCCAGTCACAATCGCTACCCATTTTTTTCTTTTGTCTACTTTTCATATATTTAGATTTTGACCCTCAAGTATTGAAAATTTTTAAAATTGATCCCATGCAAATCGGAATTACGTGTCGGAATTCTGAACTCACGTGTTGGAGCATGTTAGGGAGAGTTGAATACGTGTTGGATTTTTCGACATTCATTGACAACGTGTTAGACACGTGTCGAAGTGTTAAACACGATACGAAGGTTTCTCGAAAATGTCAGTGCTTCTTAGTATACAACTTTGCTAGATGATTCTCGTTTGCATATATGATATGTCTAATGTGTTTTTATAATGACAAAGTGCCAACAAAGAGAGGATGCATTGTCGATAATTCGAGAGAAGAAGGCTGGGTTCGACATTGTCCCAACGAATGTTCCAATGCCTAGCATGGATAGATTTCAGCTTCTCGCTAGGATCACTACCATGGGGATAACCATGCCTATAGTTAATAAGTTCTTAATATGTCAATTAATTCAAGCTACTCATAAATTTATGGAATTAATGTGATATATTTATTTTCTCTTGTTTAAATTTGCCAGCATTTTCTAGTGATGCTAAAAAGGGCATCGTTGTGATGGGAGTGAACAGCAGGGCTTGCAATTTTCTAGTAAAGTCCATTCAAATCTCCACTCTTGAGATTCTGTGGCAAGGTGTGCGTCGGAGCAACCGATCATCAAGCAACAATTGTACTAAAGAATTGGAAAGGCGGTTTGCTCTGATCACATCTTTGTCTAACAACACCCATACTTGGGTAGAGGATGAGGAAGTTGATGGGTTTTATAAAAAAATGTTGGGCCAAACTTGGCCCGTAACTCCAAAAAAGCAATTATTTTTGTGTAAAAGAAACTACATATAAAAGAACGTTTAAAAAGAAAGATAATGTTTTGCAAGTTAGTATTTTGTGGATTCCCCTCTCTCAAGTAAAAGAACTTAGAGGCTTCAATTGATGATAGAAGGACTGATCCACGAAAAACAATGTATGTCCGTCTTGATGATGTGCTCTACAACCGGTGTTACAAGGATCCTTGAGCATGTGTTTCCACGTTTGTGTTTTAGTATTACTCGATAGTTAAAATATCTGTTTTTATTGGGAATCCATTTTCAATATTGGTATTAAAGCATCATCTTGTTTCTCGATCGTCATCAACATTAACATGGAAAGAAATATTTACACATAAAATATCTCAAACCAACCTAAGAAAAATAATAAATAAATAAATTCAACGAAACTCAATTATCTCATAAATAGGGAAAGAAATTTCAAATTTCTTAGAAAATTTCTCTGAAAATTCTAAGGTCATATTGGGTAATCACGAAAAGACCCTCAGAGATTCCTTATGACTCATTCAAGGCGCATTCATTCGATGCCAAGTTATATTCAACCCGACGGTCGAAGTTTTCGTTATCTCAATTCTATAGTATTACATCAAAAACTCTACTGCAAGTTTTTATAAGTTGAAACCACGTTGTCCTCTCAGAGGCTATCTAACATTGCTTGCCATTCAGATGGAAGAGTGTTCATTAGAGTTAACACCTTCTCACAATTCGATATGGGGTAACTATTTCAAATGATTTCTTGTATCATCTTGTTGACATTGACCACAAATGTTAATATATTATTGTCCTTCTACCCATAATTACATAATTCCGCTCTTAACCTTTTAAGTCTCGCCTTCTATCAAACGTCAATATAGCATTGTCCTTCTACCCATAATTACATAATTCCACTTTAACCCTTTAAGTCTCGCATTCTGTCATCCATTGTTACGAATATAGGCATGTACACAAAATACATCTTTGTTCCTACAACAAATGCAAAAAAAAAAGGGATTATACATAACCTTAAATGAATTCATTAGCATTTCGTTTTTTTCCCTATCAATAGTCAATGGTGGTCAATGCCAATCAACAATCAATGAATGACTAGGTCAGGTCAAGTGGGTCAGTTGGGTTGGGACGGCCGAGGGGCAAAACGGTCACATCAATGAAAAAAAGGACATAATCATAAATAATAAAAAATGTTGATAGGGGCAAAACCATAATTTTGCGAAAAGTGAGGGATAAAATTTTAATTGTAGTGGCAAGCGCGTGGTACAAACACGCCAACGGTTGCTGTGTGTGTGCCAAGCATGTGCCTAGGGAGTCCCTTGTGCATGCCATGCACATGCCGACGACCCCAACCCCTTTCGGCCACGCGTGGAGGCGCGTCCAGCCTCCCCGACAATGTGCCACCCATTGATTTTCTCATCTTGATGAGAACTTCAACTCTGTACTTTCAAAAATAAATTTTGTCGCTTAGAACTTCAAGGAAGGGCATCGAATAGAATGGCCGAGTGTTAGTTTTTTCGTTCCTGAGCATTCGTCGGCATTGTTTCACGAATTTCAGCCATAAATCCATTTATAAACAACAACAACGATCGACAAACAATAACGCTATGCTCGATACCAATGTAGGAAACGGATTCCTAATAAAAATAAATATTTGAACCATCAAGTAAAAATAAAACACAAATGCGGAAAAATACCCAAGGATCCTTATATCACCGATCATAAAGCACATTACCTAGATGGATGTACCATGTTTTCCATGGATTAAATGCCGTTGCAGTTGTGAGAGGGATCAATCCTTCGATTGTCGATTGAAGCCTCTTTCACTTCTTAAGTAAGAGAGTTTTTTTACTTGAGAGAGAATCCACAAAATACAAACTTGCAAAACGTTATATTTATTTTAACGTTATTTTATAGTGCAGTTTCTTTTTATACAAAAAAACAATTGCTTTATGGAGTTACGGACCGGGTTTAGCCCGACATCTTTTATAAAACCCATTTTTGAATTCTAAAAACTTGAAATAGAGCAGCAGAAAATGAAGCTGATCATGGCAAGAAGAAAAGTGGGGCGAAGTGGCCCCACGTTGCATGGACATTTAGGCCATGTTTGTTTAATTGTGTTTCTATTCCCTGGAACTAAAATTTATGTTCTTTTGTTCCAGGAACAAAATAAAAACAGAAATGCATTTGTTTACATTTTTATTCTCGGGAACAAAAAATCTAATTTTTTGTTTCCATGAATAGATTTGGAAGAGAAACAAGAAGTAGAAAAACTTATTTCTTGTTCTCGAGAATACTTTTAAGAAACACCTTTTTTGTCTTCTCATTTTTCTTCTTCTTTTTCTCTTTCTTTTCTTTTTCTTTTCTTCTTATTTTTCTTCTTCCTTTTGCTGGTCACCGACCTTGGCCATGGCTGCATCGTCGACCAGCCAAATGAGGGCTGGCAACCTCACCGGAGCGTCGCCAACCCTCGAAGAGGCCGAGCCACGGCTAGGCGAGCCTCACCGTGGTTGCGTGAGGCTTGCCGAGGTCAAGCCGGCCTCCGGCGATTTCACCGGACGTCGCCCGCCCGATCGGCGACCACTTGCCGTGGCTGGCAACCGGCCAAAGAGAAAAAGAAAAAGATAAAATAAAAGATAAAGAAGAAAAAAGGAAAAATTAAATTAAAAAATTAAAAAATTAAAAAAATTATACAAGTTTACCAAATGTGTTTCTATTTTATTTTTCTATTCTAGGAACAGAAATTTTATGTAGTTACCAAACATGTTCTTCTGTTAAAAAATTGTTTCTCGGAATAAAAATAATTTTTTTTCTATTTCTGTTCATAAGAACAATTTTTTAACATGAACGTTATCAAACGCGTTTTTAAACTCAACCAAATGTTTATCATGGCCGTCAATCGTCTTTGAATCGACAGTACGTGATGTGTGCATGAACTCATTTCCTTTCTAAGTGAGACAATGGTTCGCCTGACTGACATGTTTTTAAATGACACGCAATGCAGATGCCAAACCCAAAAGATATTGCAAATTGTTAGGAAAATAACGGGCGTCCCTCGTCTCCTAGGCAAAACGTCTCCAGCCACCTTCTGGTAAGAACTCCTAGTTCTATTTCATTTACAAAGATCAAGAGCAAATTGGGGAAAAAAAAAAAAAGCAAAACAAAACATAAGAGCGCCTTAACTATTGTATTTATTCCTTGAACTCCTGCAAGAAATGGTTATTAAATCAAGCTTTTTGATTGTGCAGAAATATCGCACGAACTCCAAGAAGATAGGGTGATGCCTTGGTGCTGCAAAGTGCACATTCTTCAGTTCAATATCCATCACAAGCTATGAATATCGCCCCTCAACGGCAGTGCACAGGTCGTAGCATGAGGATGCCGGATCTCGTTAAGTTCCCAGGTCATAACGCGCTCCCATGGTACCAAATGGGGCTCCAATCACAACTGCTCATGATGTTCCAGCAACCGAACTCGCCTTTCCAGAACTACGGTCGCCAACAGCAGGTAAATGAATCAGCTCAATGCCTGCCGTATGCTCCTGCACCGTCCGTTGGGTTTGGCCCACCAATGAATGACACCCCCAGTTCTTCCTAAGCAAAGTGACAACTCGCTCACCATGCAGATGTCTCGAACACCTTCAAATATGCAAATCCTGGAAGAAGTTACAGCTGCAAGACACTATCTTTCCGCCATGACTCACCCTCAGCCATTGCATAGCCAGATTTCAACACATGACATTCAAAGCCTTATGCTGCGTTCGTTTCACGGAAAATGGGCCATCTCCGGAAAACATTTTCCCAGAAGTTATTTTCCAGGAAAATAGCTATATTTTCCGGTGTTCGGCTGAAACTTAAATTTTGAGTGGAAAACATTTTCCACCGTTCGTTAACTAATTTCTTTCTTTTTCTTTTTATTTTTTCCTTTTCTTTTCCTTCTCCTTCCTCCTTCCTCCTCCTTCTTCCTCCTTCCTCCTCCACCGCCGCACGCCCGACGATGGCGAGCCGACCAAGATCCGGTCGCCAGATCCGGCGAGCCCAGGTGGGGCTCGGCCTCGCCGGAGCTCGCCCGAGAGGTCCGGGCGAGCCGCGAACTCTCCGGATCTAGCGGCGGAGCTCGGGCTCGATCAAGGCGAGCCCGAGCTCCACCGCGAGATCCGCGAGCTCAGTGAGGCCCGAGCCCCGCCCGGCTCGCTGGATCTCGGCGAGCAGCTCCACCCCAAGCCGGCGAGGCTGATCTCGGCGAGGCCCGAGCTCGCCGAGCTCGGGCGAGCCGGGCTTCCACAGATTGGGCTAGGCGGAGCCTCGCCGGCCCGAGGCGGAGCTCGAGCTGGCTCGCGACCGCAGCTGGTCGCGTCGCCGGCCGCATTTGTCGGGGCCGGCCACCGGCCAAGCTAAGGAAGAAAAATGAAAAGAAAGAAAGAAAAAAAAAAAAAAAAAGGCAGAAGAAGTTATGGAAAATGTTTTCCACTTTTTAGAAGTGGAAAACAATTTCCTTAGCTTTGAATGTAAATTTTACTGTTGATGGAAAACATTTTCCTTGAGTAGTTGATTTTCCGTGAAACGAACACCGGAAAATCCGAAAAACATTTTCCTGGAAGTTATTTTCCGTTAAACGAACGCAGCCTTAATTCAAGTACTCCCCATCCTGCTTCTGAGCAGGGTCGGCCTATAGCCCTCGCACCATCAGGGCTAAAGCGAACAAATTATCCAGTAACAGCATCTTCACAGTCAAAGGAGAGTGCTATCGGAAAAACTGTAATCCCTTTGCCAAGGCTATGTTATCAGATTTGCTTGATTTGTTTGCAGATATGCTTGATATGGTTAGTTGATTTGGTGGCTGGTCCTAGCTCCAGATTTGGTTGCTCAGTTTAGTTTTGATATAGCGATTGACAATGACAACTCATTTCGATGATTATTATTTTCATCTTTAATGCAGAATTTCCTCAAGACCTGGGTTAGGGGAAGACGTTCTTGTTCTCGACAGCTACATCCGGGACAAAGGTGCCATGTAGGAGAAGACTTGAGAGTAATCTTCCTGCGCGGTATATTTCTGCTAATAGTTGAATAGATAAAGTTAAACTCTGGTTATTCTGCTCTGTATTGAAGCGATAGCTAAACCTGTGAATATTTCATTAAAACCAATTACAAATCTCTCTTTCTTTATTACTTTTCTTTCACTCATTCTTTCGCCATCCTTCTTTATTCGACCTTCGCCCCATGCCCATACATATCCGACCACAGCGAGTTCGCATGGAAATCAAATGACCAAAACAAAACGAATCTATGAAGGTTCATAACATTCATGCTGAGATAGCAGAAAGTTAACAATTGCGATAGCAGAAAGTTAACAATTGCGATTAGAACAAAGCAAGTTCATACAATGACGCGTGTGCTCCAGCATTCTTATTTGTTTTCAAACCTCAGTACATTCGCTCATAAAGAAGGCATGTTCAAGAGCACACGATCAGAAAAGAACGTGATCTACACTCCCAACAAGTGCACCAGCTACCATCAACAAGCAGTTGCGACTTGGCATGCTCCAATCATTCTTTTGAATAATAATTCATAGACGTGTGTACAAATGAACCCTTAAGATGACTCCACTCTCCTCACGATCTTAGCATCAAACCAGGATTGAATGAATGTAAGAATCAGCAAGTCCAGATATGTTTCCAACCAATATTGGTCTCTCTGAGCAAATTCACGTTTAAGAGGAAAGAAAGGACATAGTTGCAAAGAACTATTTAAAATAAGATAATGCCTTGAAAATCCTAAAACTTATTACAAAAGTACAATTAAATTTTAAAATTTTCAAAAATTGTAATTAACTCATAAAACTCGTCACGAAGTGCAATTGGGTCCTAAAATTTTCAAAAAAGTACAATTAAATCCTAAAATTTGTCAATTTGGTCAAATTAAGTTTTCTGTTGAAATGCATGATTCTTTTTCGTGTTGAGTTCATAAACCCTTCAGCAACGATCAAAATGGCCTCACCACTACAAACGTTGTGGCCTTGATCAATTGGCCCCCAATACTACAACAATAGAGGTGTTAAATGGGTGGGTCAAGTTAGATTTGGGTCGGGTCATTAATGGTCCGACCTAAATTGACCAACTAACCCATTTATAACCCATTTATGCATAATGTAAATTTCTCGACCCATACTCGACCCAACTCATACCCGACTCATTGAACTAAACTTAAAAAAAGCTTATTTCTTATTATATATATATATATATATATATATATATATATATATATATATATGTTTAAAGAAAATGATATTACTAAAATAGTTTTATACAACACAAATTTAATGGACAATTTTTATAATTTTTAAAATAATTATTTTAAAAAATCGAATTTTAATTATTTTTTTAAATTAATTTGTTATTTTAAATATTATTTTTATTTTTATTTTTAATTTTTCTTTTTTGTTCTTCTTCTTCTTTGGTTGGCTGCCGGCCATGACGACGGCGGCAATTGGCCCAAGCGAGCCTCGAGCTCGCCCGACATCGGCGAGCTCAAGTCTCGCGGATCAACGAGACTTGAGCCTCGTCGGACGTCGGCAAGGCCTCCACCTCGCCGGATCCGATGAGCTCGAGGCTCGTCGGCGTCGGGCAAGCTCAAGCTTGCCCTTCGCCAAACGTTGGTGAGGCCTCCACCTCGCCAAATCTGGTGAACTCAAGCTTGGCCGACGTTAGGCGAGCTCAAGCTCGCCCCTTGCCGAGATCCGATGAAGCTCGAGCCTCGCGGCCAATTGCTGGCCATCACCATGCCGGCGACCAAAGGAAAAAGAAAGAAAAAAGAAAAGAAAATTAAAAAATAATTATAATTTCAGTTTTTATAAAAAAATTATAAAGTTAAATAGAGAAGAGAGTCTCTCTGTAAATCGGTTCATTTTTAATGAATTGATAAATGGATCTTAAATAGGTCTGCTCTCAAACCCATTTAAGATTCATATATTTTAGCCTTTTTATTTTTAAAACCTATTATGAGTGTTCTGGGAAATGAAGCTTGACCCATTAATGACTAATTTAACTAGAAATGGGTCCATAAATGGATCAATGACCCATTTAACACCTCTACTACAACAGCAACAGATACATCAGCATACTCATACGATGCACTGGAAATGTCGGCAATGCTGACGCGATGCGATGGACAATGAATAATCTCAGCGAAACAGAGGTCAGTTAACACCCAAGTCAAAGTGTCCAACTTACTATTTCAAGATCACAGGTCAAGAATCGCTCACCGGCTCAACATGTACTGGAAGCAGAGAGACCAATGCTGATCGGTGAAAACCGAGATTGGATCGAACTAACATTTGATGGTTTTCGATTAAAAAATAATGGGTTTTTGAACATGGTAATGCCACCTAAACTAATAACAAGTTATTCATGCTAAAATGTTCACGATTGATCATAAACTTGTCATAAATATACCAGTTTGAGATTTTTTATAATAAAAAACTTAGTTTTGGAGATATTGCTTCCAAATCTGAGGAGACACCTTCCAATCGCATCTTTTTGAACTTTGCCCCAAAATTCTCCAACATCATGTGTGCTAGATAGGACGTGGTATCCCCTTAAGATCGTCGTTTTAAGGAGAAGGTGGGCTATGAAGAGGCCACGACACATCTATTGGCCACAAATTATCCACACAAGTTGACGAATCGGATTTTAAATGGCCATTACCACGATAAATCTAATGGAAGGTGCTTTTGTGTAAGTGGTACAAATGGAAAGATTTTGGCCAGGCGTTTGAAAATTTAGGAGTTGGTGTCACTAGAGTTAAAGTTTATAAGTTTGGGAGGGACTTGCCCTTGTTTTTCAAGCGTGCAATATAGCATCTTAGCCTATGTTAAGAATACAAATGTTGTCAGCTTTCCTTTTGGCATAATGAAAGAAGAGGGCTTAATGCCCCGACATCAAATTTCGAACCTCATCCTAACATTAAAATGTCCTATTTTATCTCCCAAAAGAAATGTAGTCAATCCAAAAGGAGATCGAAACGAAAGCTAAGGCATCTTCTAATTCGACAATTTCCCAGTTGGCAAGCCAATTTGCTCACTTCTTTGCTTCACGGTACACATAACTTGGCTCAAACCACCTAGTTAGATCCCAAGTTGGCAAGTATCTTCGATCACATCATATGTTAAAGCCATATAACAACCTGTCCCAACTCGTACCTTAATGACAATTTTCTTTTCATGAGGAGTATTTTGTTTGGTGTTTTCGCTGTCATTCTACTTATCAAACGCATCCTTACCCTATATGAGTGCGGGGAGAATTACCGACAAAATCCTAAACATATTATACAAATGTCAATTTAGTCTCAACTTTTTTTTTTTAATTCCACCAATTTAGTAATGTAGCCCTTTCAGCTGATTTTGATAGCAAATCTTTGAGACCGGTCATTTTATATGGCTTGACCAACGTTAAAGTGAACAAACTTTTTATTTTTATAAAAAATACGAAAAAATTCAAAAAAAATCGTAAATATCATATTGATCGTAATATTGATAGTAACACGTACGATGACCAACTTTTACTTTGATGATTTCAAGCTAAAATTGACTAAAATGACTACATTATTTTGGTCAGAATTATTACATTGGCTAAATCATCAAATGATTTTGGATTAGATTTATTAAATGAAAAAGTTCAAATTCAATAAGTTTAGGATCATCGTAATAATTATTTCAAAATTGAAAAAAGGTTAAAGGCTGAAACGCTACTGAAATATTTCGCCCACCTCATCGATGAAGTGCGAGACCGGAATTATCCAATTACCACTTCCAAAAAACAGCAAAGAAAGGGCAAACAAAAAATTAGAAAGAAAAATCCAGCCATTGATTATTCCACAATCAAGTCGAGCCCGTTGCCTCCCTCTGAATCTCCGCCGACGACCACGCAAGTCGATCGTCACCTAGCGTTGCAGGTTCACCTCTCGATGCAAGACAAGACTAAATTAAAAAATATGTATATGAAAGTCAAATCTGATTGATCGAGCCTCATTTGAAATTCACGAGTGACGTCACTCTTGATGGTCCAGATTCAGACATTCTATAGTTAAAAAGAAAGTTTTAGGTGCGAGGATAGTGATTTACTAAATGTTTAATGTTAAGCTGTGCAACCAAATTTTTTCAACGTAAAATACAGTCCATTTTTTTTTATTAAAAGGTCCAATTAAGATTTATCATGACATTTACTACATCAATTTAGTGAGCCGGTCTTAGTATGCCCGATATCGCTCGCCACCTAAATGCTCGAGAGCAAATTGAATAAGAATTCGCCTTTGTAAGAGCTTTTCCTCACTTTGGAAGGGCCATTAGATATCAAAAGCTTTTCCAAAGATACTAACTAAAAGTGTTGCTATAGCCTGTCTAGGAGGAATCAGATGGTCAATTCACAAAAAAATCGATTTGATCCATTGATGGAATGGACTTTGAGAAGAAACATTTATAGTTCGACGCACACGACACTAAATCAATCATTCAGGTCAAAGAATTGACTTCTCAAACATCGATTTGCACGTAACGGGTGAAAAGATGGAATTGCGAAATGAAATTTTGGAGCAACAAAAGTGAATTCTCTTGCGGGAAGCGATGCGATGCATTGCATTATGAGTCAACCCCAAACCAAAAGAAACGAAGAAACCCCAAAACGACAAATCGCGAAATGAGGATCGCAGCGTCGGACAGTGAGCCGTCACCAACTTGGCCCCGTCCAAAGCTCTCGCCCACCAACCATGTTGCGTGTGATTTTCCTAAACTATACCATTTTATAATATAATTACTTTAAAAAAATTTTATGATATCAAAAACTCCAAATTATATCCAATTTCTAAAATTTTTCTTATAACATTAAAAGAAAAAGCCCACAAAATCGTATCTATGTGACACATTTATATGTCATAAAAAAAAACCCTTAAACTCATACTTATGTAACATATTTACTCTCCTCTATGAATGTTCTTTCGGATGGTTTTTAGCTAAAACAACATCATTTCATGTGGGTGCCATAGCAATACCGTTTGCTTTTTAGTATCCATGTAAGAAAAATTTTCAACAGTATTGATTGACAAAATCTTGATGAAGAGTACATGTGTCACACAAATATAAGTCTTGGATTTTTGTATCATGGAAAAAAAAAAAGTAAATGCATCATAATGGATATTGTTTGAGATTTTTTGTGACTTTTTCCCTCTTTCAGTTTACTGTCTTTATAATATTTGCGGGACTCCATGTAATTCCCTTGAACAAAATGTTTTAGACACTAGAAATCTACAGAATCCGAATATCAAATATAGCGAACAAAATAAGAAGCAAAACAGCTAACGTGGGTCCGGCCGGTACGCCTCAAAAATCAATTTTACCGGTCCATCCCACATCACACGGTCTCACACAAGCCTGACCCATCTCAGCTCAAACTTCATTATCAAAAATCTGCTCAAAATTTCCAAAATGGTAGCAAAAGCCAAAAACAAGAAATTCGACAAAGGGCCAAGTCCGAGAGAGAGAGAGAGATGGGTATTGGAGAGGGGAGGCAGAAAGAACTTCAGAACACGTCGCGCTCGCTCCCGGGGCCCTTCGATCGGTTTCTTTGCATCGCGTCGTCCCGAGATAAAGCCGCGCAGCAGTGACCACATGATCCGAATCGCGGTTGTCTGGTCCATTCGGTTGGATCGTTGCGGGTTTGTAACTCTCGCGGAACGTGCCCGGGACCAGTAAAAGACAGCGTAGGTGTGATTGGGACTATCATGCCTGGTTTTTTTCTTGTCGCCTTCCAGAGTTAGTAGGACGCACAAAGCCTTTTTTTTTTTTTTTTTTTTTTTTGGCGGAGGACGAGATTCTCTTCCTCTTACAAAGGGCTCCAGTTTCACCAAATAAAGACTCGGATTCCCACCACTTGAAGTCGATTGGAGTTGCTTGGCTCAATCTAAAATATATAATTGCATTAGAAAACGACAAAAGTAGATCGAACAACACGGTTCTTGCAACGATTTCTAAAAATAATTCGTATAATAGATCCTTAGGGTTTCCTTTCGGGAGGAAATTCAATAGCAAAAAGGAGAGAATTTCTCTCTCTTCTTTTCGAAAAATAGGATAATGTGAATCGCATTTTCTGTTGCCCCGGCCGATAAAGAGCGAACATTTTTCAGTGCATTGACCGTTGACCATAGTTTTGGATCGGCCATATTGCGTTATTCTTTTGCACGCAAAAAAAAAAAAAAAGGCATATATAAAAGGACAAAAAGAAAAAAAAAGTTAGAAAAGGGCATTGGTGTCGGCACCTATTCGATGTTTCCGATGCGTACTTTGTGGCGCTCCTCCCTTCTTCTCTAGTGCTTTTGACTTGTCGTTTCCCACCCAGCTTAGTTTCTACTTTCTGCCTCGCATTGCTTGCAATTTCTTACCCCCAAAAAAAAAAAGCAAATTACAATGATTTTTAATATTTAAATTAAATTATAGAGACCCAATTTTTTTGAAAGTTTACAAAAGAGGAGAAGAGCGATCGACAAAAGAAAGTTTTAGATGATATATCAAGTTCAGCATGTTACACAAAAGGGTATTTAATCTTGAGATTGTGACCAACTTTTAGATATATTATAATAATACATTTTTTCTTTATAATCTCAAAACATGAAAGCAGGCAGTCTACTGTCTACATACATGGAATGCATTATATATTTTGTATTAGTTAAGTCTGGGCATTTAATCTATACAAGTGGGCAATTGAAAAAACTTTGTGTACGATTGGTGCGATTTATACAATTCATCCTTGATATCCAAGTTGGAAAGTCTCCCCACACCTAACTAAATATTTTTAGGCCCAGAGGGTCATGTTATAAGAATTTTAGTTATGTGTCCGTGAAAAACTATTGAGTAACCTTAAAGTTGGCAAGGGAATTTTATCCTCTTTCAATAGTCGCAAGTTCAAATTTATTGGGAGCATTTTAAAGGTAGAATCTTGAATGAATCGGGATGATACGGGAAAACATGCACTGGACTAGTTTGAGATTTACGAAGAGCTGAACTAGACACCACGCAACCCCTGTCGGAACAAAAGATTTGCACAAGCTGGAAATCCAAGCTCCATTCGAAAAAAAAAAAAAAAGTCTTGCCCAATAAAATATTCAAACTCTCCCTCGGCACATGGATGATAAAGAAATAAGACACAAGGGCTAGAGAAGAAGGGGATCGGTCTTTGAGTTTGATTAACGTGACGCGAACGAACTCTGCAAAATCTGTTCGAGAACAAAGAACGAAAAATCTGATAATCTTGTTCGGATTTTGACCATATGGTAGATTTCGGTAGACCAAGGTGATCCAAGTCGTTCGATCCGATTGAACTTATTCGGCGGTGTGAATTGGGTTTCTTTAGCTTACGATGCATCTTTTGCCCATAAAATTTGACGGGTCTCGTATGAGACCACATTGATTTGATGTCGCTTCATTTAGGCTAAATCTATGTTAAAATAATAAGGACATGATAACTATTTTATAGAGCACAGTCATTTAAATCATTAAGTTATGAAATCTACGTAATTAGTGGTTTAGACTGTGAATTCAAGTGATTTATTGATCGTGTTAAATACGCACAGACACGCGTAGAGTTAGCTGGACCACCGTACACGAGAGAGTTTATCGCTTACAATCTTAAACGAGAAGGCTGTGAAGGTGTGATGGCATGTTTTAGGGCACAGACAATCTTGCAGGTCAACTCGCCTTAGGCTGCGAACGTGCGATGGTACGTCTTTTGAAACAGCTTTTCCTTTCTGAAACTTTTTGTTAAAAAGTCGCGATGCTTGGTCCCCCAAGATCCGAAGTATTTATCTGAGGTGCTGTTAGCACGCGTGATTGGTATCATTTCCTGTGGTTTGCTACACTCTTTAGCTCTTTCACAATCGACGTTCTCTCCCGGAATCGCACACACCAGAAGTAATTCAACTCAGAACATGGCGTTGGTGACGAAGAAGAGAAAAAAGACTCGGACACAGCCACATCTTCCTCCACGGGTGGAGGTAGCGAGCCACTGGGAGCTGAGTTTGATGTGTTCTTGAATTTCAGAGGGCCAGACACTCGCCTCAATTTCACTGATTTCCTCTATCACTCCTTGAATGGAGCTGGGATTCGCGTCTTCTTAGACGATGCTGAGATCTGAAAAGGCGAAAAGATTGGAGGTGAGCTTCTACATGCGATCAACGTCTCCAGAATTTACATCCCCATCTTCTCCAGAAACTATGCATCTAGTGCATGGTGTCTTCGCGAACTTGCTCATATGGTGGATTGCTTGAGAAGATCGATGGACAAAATGATTCTTCCCATTTTCTTCGATGTCGATCCTGACGATGTTAAGCTGAGAACTGAATTATACGTTGATGCCTTGAAAAGGCATGAGGACAGGTTCAGCGACGATGAAGTGCAACGCTGGACGGAGGCCCTAAGAGAGGTCGCTTCGGTCAAAGGATGGCACTACAAAGATAGGGGTAAGAGAGTTTTGAGGCTTTTCTTCACTCCTTTTTCACGCCTATGAATACAATACCCCAGCGCGACAAACAAAGATTATTGGCTTTTTAGTTGAGTTTCGAAAGTACTGTGACAAACCCTCGTATTTAGATTAGTGTAAGACTGCAAGATGCATGTGATTGAAGGAAATTGCTGATTAAAGTGACGTTATCCTAATGGATTTTGCTGTAATTGGTGTGATTTGCTTCAGTGGTTACTTGTTCGGGTGATCAACTCAGATCTGCCACCGACCAAAAAAACTCAGATTTGCCGATTTCTTACTGTTTTTTCCTTCTTCTTCTTTTTTTTTTTTGGATGCAATGAATAAATCTTATGTGATCCGAGGATAAGAAATCTTTTAAAATTTTTATGTTCATTTTCTGGTAAATTGTAGTTAATTCACATTCTAGACCCCCTCTCTATGAGGTGTTACGAAGTGATGTCGGAGTATTGTTTCTGAAGTGATTCTCCGAAGCATCGATTTTTTTTTCTTTTTTTTGAGGCTCGATGTTTATCAGATCTTGAGGATGACGACACTCTGTGTTAATGGGGTTAGAGTGTAATTGATGGGACTTATAAAACGGAAAGGAAAAAAATTGATTTCTGATTTGCTGGAGTTGATATTCTTGTATTGCTATTAGCTTACACTCGCATGCCCTCGCCATCAGTTGGTCAGTGCCCAATGACCTAGCTGACCCTCCTCCCATCCTTGCTAGCCTTTCCTAGTGATAGTGGGGAGGCAGCAACGGCAAGGGCTGCTTGCCATTATGCGATCTCCCATTTTTAATTTAGTTTTAAATTTAGTTAATTAATATTTACATCAAAATTCAAATAAGAGGCTCTTCTTTGCCGATTCAGCTCTTCGACGAGCCACGTAGACAAATTATATTAATAAAAAATTGCCATATAGGATTTCCGGCCGGGATTGCCAAACTTAACATTTAGATGTCCCAATTTTTTAAAAAAATTGATATTTATGTGTATTTTCGCAACTTTTGGTACTTAAATGTCCTCCTACGCCAAATTCTGGCTCTTACGCTTACTTTTGCCACTATTAGCTACTAATGATAATTGTGTCAAGGACTATGATTAGTACGGTTTTTCAAATATCTAAGAGTGTTTGTTATATTTACCAAGGTTAAATGGAGAGCAAACTGATTTAGCCGGTTGCATATTTAAGGGAAGAACATTTTAGCTGTTTGTGGATGCTTTCACTTAAATTTAGTGAGAGAATTCATTTAGACAGCGCATTTTCTTGCGGAAACGTGATGATGATATAGAAAATATTTTTGTAAAAATTTATTTTCAATACAATATATGACAATGAATCAACGGAAAATGCCATTATTATCAATGAAAATATCTAAGCATAATTGTTGTTTAAAATGAAAATATTATTAGTCCATTGATCTTTCTAAGTGATCTATACTGTTGTTTTTTTGGAAATAATATTTTCAATGAGTGATTTACCACTAAATAAACACATCGCTTGCAAGACAACGTTATATCATATTCCGAGTATCCAACAAAAGAGTAGTGGTTATGACTAACTCGGTATCAACTTTTGGTGGTTTAAATTTCCAGGAATTAGTTCTTTCACACCATAAACGGGATGCTTGCATAATTCAAGGATGACAGCGTATTGCTCTGTGGTTATTTTGCTGTGAATGTATTTGTCTTTCTCGAGTGGTTCCACGCCATGGGCGTTTAACCTTTGATTGTTGTGTTTTTGACTAGGTAGTTTTGCCACAAATCTTCTTCTCTCTGTTTGCGTGATTTTGTTCCTCTCTCATTGTCAAAAGATGCGATACATGTGCGTATTTAAAATAGATATCTTGGTCTCAATTTGCTTTGGCTGCCAAATAAAATTTTCCATTTCCGCCACTGATGTGAATGCCAAATCCACATGTAAAAAATCACGGAACTTGATGTTCTTTGTGTTGTTACTCAATCTGAATTTCTTGTCCGGCAGCCAAGGGAGCTTATAAAACTTCTTACCGATGAGGTCTCAAGGAAACTGTCAAGAGGAGCTCGAGTAGTGCCTGATGATTTAATTGGAATCGATGATCATGTGCAAGCTGTGATGGATTTGTTAGGAAAAGATTCTCTCGACATACGATTTGTCATAATACATGGAATGAGTGGAGTTGGTAAGACAACTCTTGCCAAAGTTGTTTTCAACCAAATCGCGTCTCAATTCCAAGGTTGCAGCTTCCTATCAGATGTTCGAGAATTTTCACAACCGGGTAAAATTGTGAAATTGCAAAACAGATTATTGTTTGACATCTTTAAGTCTCCCTCCATAAAGGTTCATGACACCGACTGGGATCAACATGATTAGAGGAAGATGTCGCCACAAGAAAGTTTTGATTGTTCTTGATAATTTGGATAGAAGGGACCAACTTGTGAAGCTAGCACAAAAATGGGATTGGTTCGGTCCGGGAAGTAGAATTATAATGACAACTAGGGACATCGGTTTTTGAAAATTTACAAGACTAATGCCTCAATGCATCCTGAAGTGTATCACTTCTATGAAATGGAGGAGATGCATAGTTTTTGCCCTCCGACTTTTCAGTAGATACGCATTTGATGCCGATACTCCTCCCCTCCAATATGATCAAAGGACAAGAGATATTGTGGAAATCACTGGTGGACTTCCGCTAGCCCTCGTGGTTATTGGATCCACACTTTGCAACGAGAGTGAAGAAGTATGGGATGATGTATTAGCCAAGCTGAAGAAAATGCCACACAAAGAAGTTCAAGCCATATTGAAGGTAAGTTATGACATGTTGGAATATGAGCAGAAAGAAATATTCCTTGACATTGCATGTCACATGGCTGGTGAAAAAAGAAGTGATGCAATTTCCATGTGGAGAGCTTGCGATTTTTTTCCAAGCGAAGCCATCTCAGTTCTTGTTAGAATGTCTCTAATAAAAATTATGAATGACGACCTTTGGATGCATGACCAACTCAGAGATTTAGGGAGGAACTTGTTCGCAAGGAGAGCATCAAACATCCTGAGAGCGTAGTAGAATATGGTCTTCCACCGTAGCCATGGATGTTGTAAAAGGAAAAGAGGTATGTATTGGCTAAAGTTCTATTTTTCACATTGTTTAGAAAATAGAATAGGCCAGTACTATGTTAATTTACAACTGAGCGTGGTAACTCATCGATAAAAGGGATCATTTTATCTTCTATGAGATCATTAGTTCAGCCATGTTATAAGTGAATTTTTGACTGATTTGTGTTTTGGCATTTGCTACCTCATGTGGAGAAATTTCTTGCTTTCTGCCAAGGTGATTGGGTTGTGGTAACGGACTCGTATACTTACGGGTGGATTGCGTAATTATGGCTCGTGAGTCAAAGAGATAGTTACCGCCCCTTTTCGTTCTTTTACCAACAAGACGAACAGATATTGTTTTAAATTCATGAGCCTCTTTTTATGTCCGCCAAAGCGGAGGCCTAATCTACCTATTATGTCCTTTACTAGGGAACAACAAAAATAGTGGCACTCAAACTAGGGGGACCTCAAGGGTGCAATATTACACGTGAAGACATTTTAGGGCTGGTAAAGTTAAGGTTCCTTGAATTCGATGGAGGAAACTTTGTTGGGGACTTCCGGAATCTCCTTTTGGAGTTAAGATGGCTCTCTTGGCAAAATTGTCCGTCAGAGTTTCAAGCTATTAACTTCTCTCCAAGCAATCTGGTTGTTCTCAAAATTTCAGAATCTGACCTTACAAATGATTGGGGTGGATGGAACCAGATCATGGTACGATATTATGTAATATGAGCAATTTACATTTACTCCTTTTTCTTTGCCCATCGTAAATATGACAATCTTTGTATATTCTTGTATGAATAATTTCACAGGGACATTGTAGGTTAAAAGTCCTGTATCTCGTGAATTGTAGAAGGTTAATCAAGATGCCTAGCTTCTTTACGTGCTTGACTTTGGAGAGACTCGTTGTGAAGGATTGTGAAAGGCTGGTTGAAATTGACCCATCCATTAGCATGCTGCAGGATTTGAAGCACTTGGAAATTAACGGGTGTAATGGTTTGAGGATGCTTAAAGGAGCTCCAACCGCGCTCAATCTAGGCACAGTGTGTCAATCATGGCCAGACTCATTGGGTAATCTAATGTGTCTATCTACACTAAGGATGGAAAATTTGGAATTCCTTGAACTTCCAGATTCAATAGGAGAGATACCCAGTCTTCAACAGCTGTCTTTGAGTGATTCATCTGGGGAGAAACTTCCAGAGTCAATTGGAAAACTGATATCTCTAGTCGAGTTGAATCTATCTCGCACAAACATTATAGAGCTGCCCAATTCGATCGGAGAGCTTAAGAGATTGGAGGTGCTACTCATGGAAAGCTGTAAATTGATAAAGCTACCTAAGGCAATAGGGATGTTGGAGAAGCTCGAATATTTAGAAGCTGGCAATTGCAGATTTTTGGAGGAGAAATTCCAATGGAAATTGAGGCACTATCATCCTTGAAAATCCTAAGCTTAGGAAATACCCGTATTTTGTAGTGCCACCAAGTATTAGTCAGCTTTCTCAACTTCACGATTTGGGTTTGCGTGGTTGTCATGAGCTTCAACAATTGCCACAGCTTCCGACAAGTTTGGAATCTTTGGACATTTCATCTTCAGCTTTACAGAGGATTCCGGATCTGTCAAACCTAATCAACTTAGAATACCTGTATTTGTCTGATGGCGATCGTTCTAGATCTCTTAATATGCCTCATGCACCACCAAACGTATGCCAAGCTCAAGAATTGCAGTGGATTGGGAGGTTAACTAAGTTGACGAGTTTGAGATTGGACCTTTTAGACATGACCATGTTGCCTGCTGACTTAAGTACCCATACCGAACTCCTTGTTCTTGAATTACCAGGCCTCAGCTCTCAATTTCTCGAGCGGATTCCACCCAATATTGAGGGGTTGAGGTTCTTTGATCTTGAGTCCACACATGGATGGTCATGCCTTCACACCTTCAAATATTTGAACAGAATAGATGTATGCAGGTCATCCTTGACAGAAATTCAACTGGATGTGCTTGCACAGTTGGAGGACCTTCGCCAATTGTATATATTGGACTGTCAATTCCTTGAGAGACTGTCTCGCATGCAAAGCTTAAGAAAGCTATGGTTTTGGGGCTTACTAATTGCCCACGGCTGATTGAGGTTCAAGGTTTCGAATATTCAGAATCAGTGGAGTATATACATATTAGTTCCTGCCCATCTTTAAAAGAGCTACCTGATCTTTCCAGCTTACAAAACTTGGAAACACTGCATATATCTCACTGCGACTCGTTGGAAAGTTTGCCTGTTTTAGCGAATATGGAAACATGTCGTATTACTGTTGTCTCATGCAGGATGCTGTCTCGCGTTATATGTCCCTTTTCAGCTTTTGGATCAGGAAGGTTATGATGGGCAGCTTCCCATCCGCAATCAGAAGTGGCGGCATTTGAATGCCTTGCTCAGATTGCTCATAATCTTTTCTATGTATATATCTATATGTTGTGTGTACAAAACGTTCTTGCCCTTAGACTGAGATTGAAAAGTATCTATACTTTTTTTTTAAAAAATTTTGTACGTAAGACGTGATGAGTTTTGCTACAAGTTATTTGGGTCATTTGCCACCAGAAATTTCTAAATCGCCTTGCGAAGGTCTCCACGTCCTCGGCGATGAAGAAATGTAGGATCTTCTCCGCCTGTAAGTTGGTGGCTGCCACAATTACCTTGACGGACTTTGAACTTCCATTTTCTCCATTGTGCTTTTTTCCCTTCCTGTGTTCGCGCTAAAACGACACAAGCCTGGAAAATGCAGGTCGTGCCAAGTTGATTGTGGCTTGACTTCAACGGAGCAGAAACTTCGGTGCAATGGGTCCTTATGCATTAGATAAGCGAATGACGATTAAGAGGAGCACAAACTCGATCTTAGGTCTCAAGTAGAGGTCTAGAATAGACTCGAATTCTCAATTGCGGGCTCCGGTAGTCGATGGGAGGAGATCTCAAGGGAGTTTGTTTTGACTACATCGAATCAAGTGACCAAGAAAGAAACAGTGCGAGTCCCATTGCTTGATCAAAAGATTAATATGTGGCTGGGAGTGCTAGAATATCCTACGGTTAGGATAATATTTTTATGGATCCTCTATATTTTAGAATTACTTTTTGTATAATTTTTGGGATTGTTTTCCTAGAATGTTCTAGATTAGGCTTCATTGTATCTATTTATTCTGGGCTTGTGCCTTAATACCTATACACAGTTTTTTTCCTAAATCCTTCCTCTCTATCATGGTTTCAGAGCAATTGCTCTATGCCTTTGTTTCTCTATAGTGACGTACATCATCACTGTGTAAGAGATTTAATTCATAATGTGGAAGCGAGGATCAATTATAGACAAACCTCCAGTCATTGTTTGTATTCATGTTCGTCGAAAATCCTAAAAAAATCAAAGAAAATGTTGGGCACACACTACTAACCCAATTTCCTCACGTACTAATGGTGTATTCCAAATGTGAGGGTTTGTGTTAGACCTTGTGTTCACCCGTCAGAAATGAACGATCATTCCTTTTATAAACCGTCTCTCATCAAGACAGTTACCAAATGGATGGTTGTCACGAAGAGGTACGAAATGTGAAAAAACTACATGTTGAATAACCGCCATTTTAAAGAGAAAATGTGGGTTCGGAAATGTGGGATCACAAAAATAAATAACATTCTTCCACTTAATCCCATAATTTTCATCATGCAAATTATCCAACTAATTCCATGAAAAACTTTATACTTAAAGAAAAGAAACAAAATGCATAGATCATGGCGACATGTTCTCTAAAAGTGAGTAATATTTTCCATGTATCACAATACATCTTATTTCTTTAATGTCAGCCTATATGTGACAACATATCTTAATGAATAAACCTTATGTTTATTCTAGAACCAAGGATAAATGTTATTCTCATAAACAACAAAATGTGTACACCAAAATTGAGAATCAACATTACAACAGAATAAGAGTTTTATACAAAAAAAAAAAAAAAAATCGTCCATATGACGACAAATCACATAATGGGACCTATTCCCATAGTAGTCACATGATTCTTATACTTCATTGGTGGCATGCCTTTAGTTAAAGGATCAACTATTATCAATTCAATGTTAACGTGTTCAATAACCACTTTATTCTCCTTAACACGTTCCCTTATGACTAAATACTTAATGTCAATATGCTTACTTCGACTGCCACTCTTGGCATTTTTAGCCATAAAAAATGTAGCTAAATTATCACAATATATTATTAATGGCATAGAAATAAAATTAACAATTCTAAGCCTAATATGAAACTCTTTAACCATACACCATGTGAGGTAGCCTCAAAACAATAAACGAACTCAGCCTCCATAGTGAAAGTAGTAGTCAAAGTCTGCTTGGCACTTCTCCATAACATGGCTCCGCCAGCTAATAAAAAAATGTATCCAGATGTTGATTTCCGTGAATCAACGCAGCCCGTAAGTTCGCATCCGAATAATTAACTACTTCCAGATTGTTAGTTCGTCTATACATAAGCATGTAGTCTTTGGTACCTTGAAGGTATCTCATCACTTTCTTTGCAGCTTTTCGGTAGTCTATACTTAGATTACTCGATATCTTTCCAACATTCCCATAGCAAAAGCGATGTTAGGTTGAGTGCAAACCTGAACATACATCAAACTTTCGACAATAGAAGCATATGAATGTTGTACATTTATTCCATTTCTAGATCGTTCTTCGAGTATTGATTCAAATTGAACTGTCACCCTTCACAATGGGTGTTATATTTGGTGAACAATCTTTCATCCGAAATCTCTCTAAAACTTTATTGATATAGGTTTCTTAAGATAGTCCTAAAATTCCTCGAGGTCTATTTCTATGGATCTTAATGCTGATGACATAAGATGCCTCACATATATCCTTCATATCAAAACTCTTAGAGAGAAATTGTTTCACCTTATATAACAACCCCTTATCATTGGTTGCAAGTAAAATATCATCCAAGTATTGTACAAGAAAATAAATTTTGCTCCCACTAACCTTTTGGTATATGCATTGATCCATGACATTCTCTACAAAACTAAAAGAAGAAATAACATCATGGAATCTTAAGTACCATTGGCGGGATGCTTGTTTTAGGTCATATATAAATTTCTTAAGCTTACATACCAAATGCTCACCTTTACTATATATGAATCCTTCAAGTTGTTTCATGTGAACCTCCTCCTCTAGTTCTCTATTGAGGAACGCCGTTTTCACGTCCATTTGATATAATTCCATATCAAAATAGGCAACCAATGCCAAAACAATATAAAGAGAATCTTTCTTAGATACAAGAGAAAAAGTTTCAGTGTAATCGATTCCTTCCTTTTGAGTGAATCATTTGGCAATGAGTCTAGCTTTATATCTTTTAATATTACCCAATGAATCATTTTTTTAGTTTTGAAGACCCATTTACAACCAATGGCCTTCGCTCCATTAAGCAACTCAACCAAATCACAGATTTTGTTAGATGCTATAGAACTCATCTCTTCCTTCATGGCATTATACCACAAATTGGATTTATCACTATCCATGACTTGTGAAAGCGATTCAAAATAATTCTAAGCTCCAATATTGTAGTTAAACTCTTGTAAATATACAATATAATCACTAGAAATTACCGATTTCCTTATTCTAGTAGATCTTCTCAATGTTGCATCAACATTCTCTTGAGGAGCATGTTGTTCAACTGGTTGTTCAACAGTTTCTGGTAATTGTTGAATAACTGAATCTACTAGATCAATATTAGCAGATTGTGGAACTTCATTGATTGTTTGTTCAATAGCCGGTTAAACTAAAGGGGCATTATGAGTAACAACCAACCTTAAACTTGAGGTGGAAGGTTGAGTATCTGTATGATCTTTCTTAGGAACAAGATCCTTCGATCGATCACTCCGACTAATCAAGTTATTTTCAAGAAATTTAACATTTCTTGATTCTACAATCTTAGTGGTGTGAGATGGACTATAAAGCTTATATCCCTTAGACATTTCGGCATATCTAATGAAATACCCACTTGTCATGCCCCGATTCTCAGGCACGCACACATCATTCTCTTATGGTCGATTTTATAATGTGATATCCCAGAACTATGTATCACCAACCCTTTCATTTCCTTAAGCACATGCGGAAGCGATCATAAATTCCTGGACAGTAAATCGATGGGATAGAAAAGTAAAACCATATTTTTCATATTGAAACTTATAACCAAACTTTTATACATAACACAAACCAGAGTACATTACAACTATTTACAACTTTTGACTTTCACTCTATTCACATCAAAACATGATTCCCAAAAGAAGATGGAATCTCAATCCATTCGGATCATGCTTAGGATCCCTTTCTAGAACATCTTATTCTTCAAAAATCTTTCTCCTCCTCAGTTTTCACTTCAGTGTTCTCCTTCTCCGATTCCTCCTCCTCGGGTTCATCTACGGGTCTGAAATGTTTTCCCCAAACCGGGATGAGACTACGTCTCAGCAAATTCTACCCCACTAAGGCCCCATTAGTAAACCATTATACTATAGGCTGCCTAAACACGCACAAGTCAAATGACTTACCTTAACCTCATATCCCACCTGCAAGTCAGTACAATTCATAATAGGCACCCATTTACTCCAAATAAATCGAACCAGTCAATTACATGTCACACAAATCATTCCCCACTGTAGAATATCTAAAAGCTAGGCCACGTACATTCTTCAGGACGACATCCCAAGTCTCTGAGCCACGTGCCTCGAACCTTGGGCCCACATGCATTCTCTAAGGTGACCTCTTCACCAAGGTGGTGTATCAAGTCATTGAGCCACGTGCCCTTTTAGATGCTATTTCCGAATACTTGATCCACGTGCATTCTCTAAGGCACTAGTTCGCCAAAGTGACGATCGATCACCAAGCCATGTGTCCTTTTACGATGCCCGAGCCCACGTGCCTTCTCTTAGGTGCTAACTCGTTAAAGTGATGCATCAATTCACCGAGCCACGTGTCCTTTTAGATGCCATTCCGAAACGTCGGGCCCACGTACATTCTCCAGGTGATATTCCAATTCACCGAGCCCACGTATTTTCTTTCAGGTGATTACCAACTTACTTTCGATACCGACAACCAATGCCCAACGATTTCTCAATCAAATAATCAAATCAACTCAATAATGACATATCCTAAAATTCACAATTTAAATCAATTTCATACAATTTAAAGCTCAATTAAATAAATGGATTGCATCACGACAATCAACATAAAATTCCGGTCCTTTGGCCATCCCAGTTAAATTTCTGGAAAATAATTAATTAATTAATTTCGAAAATTAATAATTAATTACTAAAAATCCAATTTAGGCCTGAATTGCCTAATTGAAGCCCGCTAAGGGTCGAGAAAAATCCCGATATGCTTTCAATAAATAGTAGACTACGTCTACTTGCTAATTGCACAATCAAAATATCTAACATGCATCATGATTGTCTAATAATCACCAATCTATTCTAATTTAACCACCTAATCGCATTTAATTAAACCTAACCAACCCCTAAGCATAATTAGCAAACTAAAAGCAGGATTAGTGAGATTACTCACCGGAATCGCCACAAATCGGATCAATCCGATGGGGACGACGCAAGGAACGATAAACCTCAAAGCACGGCTTGGGTTCGGGGCCCGGAAACGGCCCAAAAGCGAGCCCGAAGTCACTGAAAACCCACTCGCTAGGTTGCTGTTCTGGGCTGGTCGAGGCTGGTCCGATGGCTAGGGTAGCGAAGCAAGGCCAAGGGAGGGCAAGGGAAGCTCCGGCGGGTTTGAATGGTGGCCGGAGATGGCCGGACATGGCGGAATAGGGGCTGAGCAGAGGCCGAATGGGGCTGGACGGCGCACGACAAGGACGGCAGCGCAGGTGTGAGGCGGCGGAGTGCACGGCGTCGCGCTGGTGGAGCAAAAGGTAGCCCGGCGTGGCTGCCACAGCGGCGACGGCCCTTGCCAGTCTTGAGCGAGCTTTGTTGTCTCGCTTCTTCCGCTTTTGGTTCTGTTCGTTCGAATGAAAGGAGAGAGAGAGTGTGTCAAGAGAGAGAGAAGGAGAGATGAGAGAGAGAGAAGAAGAGATAAGGAGGGGTTGACTAGTCAAAAAGAAAAAGAAGAAAGAGAAAAGCCAATTTGAAATTGGCAAGGGTAGGTGGTTGGTGGGGGAAAGTGCACATGAAGGAGGAGGGGAGAAGAGAGAGAGAGAGAGAAGGGAGAGAGAAAGAAAAGGAAAAGAAAATAATACTTTAATAAGAAAACACATTATTCTTATTACTTCTATTATTTTCCTTTTCTTATTCTCTTTTTTTTTTCCTCCGATAATTTCTTTCCTGAAATTTCAGACTCGTCAATAATTTGACGGACGATAAGACGAGGTCCTAAAAATGAATTGTGACACGCTCGAATATTCGATTCCCGAAACCAAATTAAATTTCATGGTTAGAATCGATCAAACGTGATTGTAGCCCAATCCAACTAATTAGGTAGCTTTTAGGGATTTTACTGTAGATACATCCATTAATGGCTTCACCCAATAGGTTAGTTAACTTGTGAGTGTTCAGCTCAGAGAAAAAAGACCATAAGCACATTGATGAAATGCCCATTTCACTTTATCAAAAATATAGTCGAATTTCAGGATACCACACCACCTATGGTCCTTGGGTCCAACTTCTTTTCTTGTGGATTGTAAACTCTCACTTCAAATAGGCATCCCCAAACGCGTACATGTTGCAAACTTAGTTTCCAACCTTTAAATAATTCAAAATGTGTCTTTGGAACAGCCTTGGTTGGAACTCGGTTTAATATGTACATTGCCATCTTAAGTGCTTCTGTACACAATGACTTAGGAAGTTTGGAGCCACTAAGCATACTTCGTACCATGTCCAATAAGGTCCGATTTCTTCTTTCTGCTACACCATTTTGGTCCAGAAAACCAGGTATAGTATATTGGGCAACTATCCCATGCTCTTGAAGAAACTTTGCTAATGGACCAAGTACTTGTCTATCTTCAGTGTATCTACCATAGAATTCTCTACCTCTATCCGATCTCACGATCTTAATTTGTTCACCACATTATTTCTTTACTTCCGCCTTAACAGGAGTAATCATTTATGAAAGAGATGAAGTATTTCTGACCACACAAGTCCATATCTAGACTATAAATATCCGTATGTATGATTTCTAATATTTCTATATTCCTCTTGGCACTTTTCTTCATCTTGTTGGTCTGCTTTCCCTTTATGCAGTCCATACAAGTATCACAATCAGTAAAATCTAAAATACTAAGTATTCCATTATTTACAAATCGCTTAATTCTTTCTATGGAGATATGTCCCAATCTTCGATGCCATAACATAGAGGAATGTTCTTTCACAACACATCATTTCATACCAGTGTTATCATGAACACACATCACATTGTCTTGTAAATTAATTCGAAAAGACCATAAGACAAAGTACCACTCCCAATAATTTTAAATTTAAACGATAAACAGAAGTTTGAATCTGAAAAGTTAAAAGAGTAACCCAAAGGTACAAGTCTTGAAACTGAAATTAAGTTTATACTTTCCAAATTCAAAATAAAACCACTATTAAGAACTAGTCTACATGTCCCAATAGTTTCCACATGTGAACGCATCTTATTTCATGAGTAGATGCTTTGTTCACTTCCCACTGGCTTCTTGTGGTTTTGAAAACTTTGCAAGGAATTTGAAATATGGATTGCAGATCTAGAATCAATCCACCAACTGTTGTGTCAGCCATATTAGATTCATAACAAACACAAGAAATTTGATTACCTTTCTTCTCAAGCCAATCCTTAAATCTGACGCAATCCTTCTTTATATGCCCATTCCTTTTATAGAAAAAAACATTTGGATTATTTCTTAATGTCAACTTGGGGAGGTATTTTACCTTTTTCCTTATGCTTGCCATGGCCCTTATTCTTTCCTTGTGTTGCTAAACGAGGCACTTTCTCCCAATTCCATAATCAATCTTTCCTCCTCTTGAACACGCATGGTCATAAGTTCATTAATTGACTATTTATTCTTATGTGTGTTATAAGAGATCTTGAAAGGCACATATTGTTGTAGAAGAGTGTTCAAAATATAATACACACGGAAAGATTCAGATATCTCAATCTCAAGGTTTTTAAGCTGAGCCATTATGTCCCTCATTTGCATGATATGCCCACACACACCTCTAACACTAATGAACTTCAACGATAAAAACTTCATAATCAAGGTCATGGCATGTGCCTTCTCAGAAGTCTCAAATTGCGCATCAATGGCCTCCAATAAGGCCTTAGCATTGCTATGCTGAGCAATCGAACCACGAATACTAGGAGATATCTTAGCCATTATAAACACGGTTAGACCACGTCCATTGGTTATAAAAAACTATCTCAGTTACAGTGCTCAAATTAGTAGGAGCAGGTGGTTCGTCTTTCCTTATAGCATAGTCAATGTTCATCCACCCGAATTGAAGAAGAACTAACTACTTCCAAACTTTATAGTTATCACCATTCAATATGGGAACATCACACTTAAATTCAAAGAAATTCACAGGATGCAAAATTGCATATCAAATAATCATGCTTATGTTACAAAATTGGAGGCAAACATACATAAATGATGTTTTACCAATATAAACATGTCATGAATATGAATCACATAACATAAAAACTGCATGTGGGCTAAATTTTTAATTTAAATAGATTCATAATTACATCAAGAAGAAACTACAACATTATATACCATTTTCTTAATTCTTGTGGGTAAATTAAGAAAAATAATATGATATTTCATCCTAATTAATCATATTAATACAATGAAAATTCTTGCGGGATAAAATTCATCATATTAATATAATTAATTACAATCAATGTCAATTTCTAAATATGATCCGGAGACTCTTAATATATAATTTAATTAATTAAAAATGCTATGGCTACTCTCTAATTAATTAAATATATGGATCATTGGACATTTAATTTCATGCACAAAATATTCATAAAATGCATGAAAGGACAAAATAATAAATAAATGTACCAAGGGCAGAACAGTAAATAAATTGGCCAAGGGCAAGATTGCAAAATTTCCGAAATGGCAAAACAGGAATTTATTAATTGGCGTAGGGGAAAAAATGTAAAAACAATGCCGTGGTACATTAGGCGTGTGTTACATCCGCCGTGGGCGCGTGCCCCGCACGCACGCGTCCAACACGCAACGCATGCACCTGGCAACTGCCATAAGCAGTTCCGCATGCGTGGCGCGTGGGTTCACATGCCTACAATTGTAGTGCACAAGTGAAACCCATACGCCTTCTCTCTCGCACACAAAACCATTTTCTTCGTCATCTTTCGCCGTTCCGCCGCAATTTCACTGCCGTTTCTTCTCCAACGGCCCATCTTTGACACAACTAAATAATGGGTTTTGGAGAACATGCCAACACGGCCACATGGATCCAAGTTTCAGCAAAAATGAGCAAGAAATTAGCCCCAAAATAAAAGAAAATTTCTCAAAACACAAATCTTCAACTACTGCGACTTCCACCACCTGATTAGCCTCTGGTGAACACCAATATACCGAAATAACTCATGGCTAATGTTCCTCATGGCGGTGCAACCGTATGGGTCCAAAATCGAGCGATGGGTCACCGAATTTTGCCCGGAATCGGTGAGTTTCTCTCTTGGCCTCAAAACTCCGAGTTACTGTTCATATTTAAAAATGCCAGAAAATACACCAAAAAATTTGACAAAAACAAGGCAGAGGCAGAGGCACTAAACGTGCTCGATACTAAATGTAAGAGATTTAATTCATAATGCGAAGCAAGGATTAATTATAGACAAACCTCCAGCCATTGTTCGTATTCACGTTCGTCGAAAATCCTGAAAAATCAAAGAAAATATTGGGCACACACTACTAACTCAATTCCCTCACGTACTGATGGTGTATTCAAAATGTGAGGATTTGCGTTAGACCTTGTGATCACCCGTCAGAAATGAACGATCGTTCCTTTTATAAACTGTCCCCCATTAAGACAGTTACCAAATGTACGGTTGTCATGAAGAGGTACGAAATGTGGAAAAACCACATGTCGAATAACCACCACTTTAAAAAGAAAATGTGGGTTCGGAAATGTGGGATTACAAAAATAAATAACACACTATTGCTTTGAAAATTGCTACATCACCGACAGTCAAGTTCACCAAGCTCAGGACTCTTCTCCATTGCGTTCTTGTGGTTTCATCAATTTGACGACAACATGTTCATCGTCTAGTCACCAGTAACCTCTCACACTTCACATGCACCACTCGATGAAACACGCCCTCATTATTGGTGCTCTTGAGTTTTGGTTGTTTTATGTTCTATTGGATTTGATATGGGTCATTTGGGTGACTGGATTGATGTCAAACTCAATGGCTCCTATTATGCTTTTTGGTGGCCATCAGCTATGGCTGCACTTGTTTATCGAAACTTATTTGGGCTTGTTGAGGATATTCATGTTTGTCCTGCCCAACTCAACGATCTTTGAGCAATCCAAACTCACTTACAAGCGATTGCTCGGCGTAAATCGACATTCGAACTTGGACAGTTGCTAATTCAAGGTCTAAGACCGTTGTATTTGGTTCTCTTGATCATGCGCTTCGCTCACGGTCTGCTCACATCATGGGTGCAAAAAATTTCTAGGATTAACTCGCCGACATGTTTACTTAGACTGGCTATATCCATGTCTACCAGTTATAGCAAGAAATTGCAATTGCTACTTTAGGAGCTCAATCTATTAATGAGTTTTATAATTATTTGAAGTGCTTGGAATTAGCTTGACATTTTGTCTTCCACTTTATGTTCCACATGTTCAAGCTATGTCACGTGTCAGTCTTCTATGGCTACAAACTTAGGATGGACTGTGACTTTATGATTTTTTACGAAGCTTCGACCTGCTTTTGAGGGTGCACTTACTTAGATTCTTTATTGAAATTCTCCACCCTCTCTTCTTGATGCTATCAAGGAACTTGATCCGAGGAAACTCCGGCTGGGTCTTCTCTCATCTTTTACAATGCTTGATCCTACTATTGTTCTAGTTAGTAGGGAAATTCCTTATGATGTTTTGAAAATGACAAAATAAATTAAAGGCTACTAATGTGTTTAATGGTTGAGTAACAGACTATGCAGATGATAAAATATGTAAAGGATATTGTCCAAAGTCTATTATGAAGTTTTTCAGACGTGTTAAAGTTTAAAGATTGCCAGACTTTGTGTCAAAGTCTATTTTACATCGAAGTCTGCCAACTCGAGAAATTCTAGACTAAACGTGAATGAAAAGCTAGAAGACAGAATCTATGCTTTGAAGCTGAACTTATTCGGGCGTGTCCAGATCTTAAGGCTAAATATGTTCAGTAGTAGAATATGTTCGTAGTGGTATCCACATTGTAAAGTCTATTTTAGATGGAAGACACTCAGACTCTACTTCAATCCGAAGACTTTTAGACTTTACATCCGAACGTAGCAAATTCATAACGAAACAACTTGACAAAACATAACACAAGTCCTAAACATATAATGGCTAGTGATTTGGTTTGGATTCTACATCAAGATTGATTTAATTGACTCAATCTAATTGATTGACAATTGGATCTTGAAAACAAGAACTTTCTATACGAAGAAACTCTACTTATGGAAACCAAGATTCTATTTGTCTGGGCAATTAGAATCAATTTGGGATTATATTTTTATCACTCAACGGCTACTAAATCTTCTTAATATAGATCTGTCCAATGGGTAAATTGGAAGACGATCCTCTAAGATACTATCCAACAGCTAGTTTGGAAGTGGAAGAGTATTTAAGGATATGAAGGACCGATGAGCAAGTAAGAGACAGAGCGTAGAATTTATAATTCCAAAATCTAAGCGAACTTCGATCATGCACTTGTCTTTGGTGAGCTTAAACGTTTGTGATCGTGAGAGAAATACCAAAATAATGACTTAGTAATATAGTGTTATCTATTAGTAAGTATTTGCACTTAAAGTTGTAATCTCTTGTTGATTGCATAGTGAAATCTAGCTATAAGGTTGTTAGCGTGGGAGAGTGGATGTAGTCTTGATTTAAACCGAACCACTATAAACTATGTATTCTTATTCTCTTCCTTGAATTCCTTTATTTTGTTCGTAGTTCTATTTAACTACTAAAATTTGATCTCGCTCAAAATCTGCTGCTCTTCAAACTTAGTTTCAAAAGTCTGTTATTCTTCAGACTCAATTTCAAAAGAAAAATATTCCTACTGTTTTTTTGCAAAAAAATTTTCTTCACACCTATTCACCCTTCTAAGTGTTCATACTAGCACTTTCACTAATTACTATTCCTCAACTTACATTATTGCCTCATGCTCCCAGTTAGGGTTCTCAACAATTTGTTCAATGTTTTTACTATCATAAATGTGGTCAAATCGATTGTCACTTTGTAATAAGAAGCAATGCGATGCCCGGTGCTCCTCTCAAACTTCACCCGCTCCTACTCTGGCTCAACATGTCTCTCTCACTTCTCATTCTATGGATGAGTGATTTGCTACTCTTGAGGCTCAATGAGCTCGCTTAAATAAGTTGCAACTTAGCTTTCCGTCATTCAGTTCTGGTCTTTTGGTTGTTATTACTCATGTCGATTCTTTTACGGCCGTTGCTTCCTCATTAGGTGGCTCTTCTAGTGATTGGATTTTTTACTTAGGAATTGCTAGACACATGTCTGCTTTCACTGGCTGTCTCACTGAACCTTTTGAGCTCAAGTCTCCAGCACGATTCTTTATAGCTGATGGTTCTCCTCTTTTGGTTGCCCAACAGGGGATTCTTGTCTACCCTCAGGCTTTTTTGTGTTCTTGATGTGTTGCATGTCCCTTCTCTAGCACTCAATTTATTATTTGTCAGCCGGCTTACTAATGTTGGTTATATTGTGAGTTTTACCAATCGCTCTTGCTTTGTGTAGGATCGTTCGAGTGGCAGGTTGATCGGCAAGGGCAGTAAGCATGGCGGGTTGTACACTATGCAGTCTCTTCATCTTCCATCCACCTCCTATGCTGACTACCATGGATCTTGTGTGATGGCATCAGCATCGTGGGCATGCTTCCTCTTCTCACCTTATTATCATTCAACAATAGGGGGTTCTTGGCCCTATACCCTCTAGTGCTTTACCGCCTTCTTTATTTGTTTTTTTAGCAAAAGCAGTCTGTTCTACCTTTTCTTACGAGTACTTCTAGCACTTCTAGCTCTAGTGCTATTTTCGATATTGTTCATTCTGATTTATGGGGCCCTCCCCTTGTTTTATCCAAGAGTGGTTTCAAATATTATGTTTCGTTTATTAACGATTATTCTCACTATATTGGGGTCTATCTTATGTGTCGATATAGTGATTTTCTTACTATTTATCAGACTTTTACTACCATGATATCTACACAATTTCAAAAGAAAATCAAGTTTTCTCGCTCTAACTTTAGTGGGGGAATATCTCCTGGGTTCTTCTCGTCCTCTCTTAATTAGTGATGGGACATTGCCACACCTTTCCTATCTCGGTGTCCCAACTCAAAATGGGGATGTTGAATGTAAGCATTGACATCATCCTGAAACTACTTGTGCTCCATTACTCTCTACTTCAGTTCCTATCGAGTTCTAGTCTGAGGCTTTTCTCATTGCTGTTCATCTTCTTAACCGCCTTCCCTCACCTATTCTCCATCAAGATACACCACTTCAGTGACTTCATTCGCGTTCTCCTACCTATACACATCTTCAATTTTTTGGGTGTACGTGCTTCGAGCTTTTTCCTCCTACTGAACGTACAAAGTTGACTGCTTGATCCACATTGCGTACATTTTTAGGCTACAACACCGAGCATAAAGGATGTTGTTGTTTTGATTCGATTGCTCAACGCATTCGTATCTCTCATAATGTCATTTCTGATAAGCATGTTCCTTACTTCTCTATCACCATTACGCCTCCAGTGTCTACTCCTATTCCTTTTATTTATTTCCCAGCTGACCCTTGTCCTAACCCACGTCATCCCCCTACTTCTCCTCCTTTAGATATCTCTACCGCTCCTTCTTTGCCTAAACTACCTCTTGCCACGCCCCTCTTGTTCCCCTGCCATTGAAGATTCTGCCCTTCTAGAGCTGCGTCATAATCCTCCTCGGGATCATCGCCCCCTGCTCAGTATGTTGTTGATGCTTCTTATTCTGCCGAGTTTAGTTTCTTTTTGGCTATTGTCCATGATGTGTAGGAACCTACTAGTTATCGCAAGGCAGTACAACATGCTGAGTGGCATTTGGCCATGGCTATAGAACTTTTTGCCTTATAGAGTTCTGGTACTTTGAAACTTCTCCCTCTTTCACCGGGTCGGTCGTTGGTATCCTGTTACTGGATCCTGATGGCAATATTGAGTGCTACAAGGCGCGTTTGGTTGCACGACATTTCTCGCAAGATTATGGCACTGACTATGAGGAGACTTTCGCTCTAGTGGCAAAGATGACTTCTATTCGTATTCTTCTGGCAATTGCTTCTGTTTGCAATTGGCCTTTCTATCGACTCCATGTAAAGAATACTTTTCTTAATGGGTATCTTCAAGAGAAAATTTTATGTAGCCACCGTGTAGTCTTGCTCATACCCCCGGTCTGGTTTGTCGTGTTTGGAGGGCTCTCTATGCATTCTGTGGACTTTGTTCAAAGTGAGGCTAATCATGCTATGTTTGTTCATAGTTCATCTTCTCACTATACTGATGACATGGCCAGTACTGGCAATGACTACGATTATATTGTGCAAACCAAGAGGCATTTTTAGCGACATTTTGACATGAAAGATCTTGGTCCATTGCGTTATTTTTTGGGCTTGAGATTACTAGCAATTCTCGTGGGTATACTTCTTTCTCAGCAGAAGTATACTGCCATTATTCTCTCTAGGGATGCTCTTTCGAATTCCTATACTTCGGTCACTCCTGTCAAGTTAAATCAGAAGCTTCGCCTTGACGACAAGGAGCCTCTTTCTGGTGTGACTCGTTATTGGACTTAGGTTGGTAGTCTTGTGTATCTTACTATTTCACGGCCTAACATTGCTTATGCAGTTCATGTTGTCAGTCAGTTTGTCGCTGCCCCTCGGCCAACTTATTATGCTATTGTTCTGCGAATTCTGCGCTACCCCTCGATCAACTTATTATGCTGTTGTTCTACGAATTCTGCGCTATCTTCAGGGTACTTTGACGTGGTCTTTGTTTTTGCCGTCCTCTCCTCCTCTCTAGTTGCGTGCTTATTATGATGCCGACTAGGCTTCTGATGTAACTGATCGTCGATCCATCACGGGATTTTGCATTTTCCTTGGCGATTCCCTCATTTCTTGGCGCGGCAAGAAACAGCAGATTGTCTCGCGCTCCTCTACTGAGTCTGAGTATCGCATTATGGCTGACACTGCTGTTGAGATTGTCTGGCTTCGTCATTTGCTTGCTGACATGGGCATCTCGCTCCAAGATCCCACTCCTCTGTATTGTGCCAACAAAAGTGCCATCCATATTGGGAGTAATCCTATTTTCATGAGCGACCAAATATATTGAGTTCGGCATGCCATCTTACTCGTATCATCTTCAAGCTCACCCCATCTCTCTTCCTTTTGTGGGGACTGCAGACCACATAACCGATGGTTTTACAAAGGCTCTTATAGCACCACGTTTTCAGTATCTACTTTTTAAACTCTCGCCATTTGATCCACCTTGAGTTTGGAGGGGTGTTAGAATATCTTATGATTGGGATAATATTTTTATGGATCCTGTATATCTTCTAGGATATTCTAGAATTATTCTTTGTATATTCTCTGGGATTGTTTTCCTAGAATGTTCTAGATTAGAATTCATTGTACCTATTTATTCTGGCCTTATCCCTTAATACCTATACACAGTTTTTTTCCTAAATCTTTTCTCTCTATCATAGGAACCACTGCTCGGAGCCTATTTATAGACTAGTACAAGGAAACTTCTAGTCGGATGCAATAGATGCAGCAAAGGACACAACAATAAAAATTGATTATGTAAACATCTCCCTAGAATATAAGATTTTATCTACTCGTGAAACAAGTAATGGAGACAATGAACTAATTGTCTTAGTCAGTGGGGAAACAAGAGTAATGCTAGTCACAATATTCTAGGCTTTGGATTTTTAAAGTGCCAACACTTCGTTACATCAATCTGGTACAGGGAACTCTCGACTTCATTTGTATTTATAGATAATAATAAAATGTGTCGGTCTTACGACTATTAAAAAATTCAAAATGAGTAAAGAAGCGTCTTAGAATGCGTATTGGTTTTTCTGCAAAGCACATGCAATATACATTTCCTAATAAATTGACAACTCCAAAAAGTGGAATCAACCTTAGATGATTAGTAAGACTCTTATTTAATAATGAAGAGAAACATCATATTTTAATTTATACATGACCAGTAAACGCAAAATCAAATGAGTATTCAATTATGACTTGATAATTATATATTCTCTATACTTATATTTGAGTAAGCGAGATAATGGATTACGGGATCACTTTTTTTGCTCTAATTAAAGTGGAGAGGATTTCCGATGTGGGAGAGAGACATCCGCGAGCAGTACTGTTTTTTTGTTTGGTAATTCGATGAAATTTATTGCTGCTAAAGAGAGAGGGTAGACCGATTGCCTTATAAGCCCAAAAACTCTACTTCATACAAATCATGTCCTGGCCTAATTTGACAGCCACAAACCCAAGCCCAATCCTACATCATACGACTATATTTTACAGAACAAAACTACCAAAAGACAAGTCAATAGAAACAGATTAAAATCATCACTATGTAGAAGTCTTGTGAGTTTTTCCCCAGTCCCACAATTGAAGGAAATGCCTCTTTGCTATGCTCGAGCTTTCTGGTGCCGAGAAATTTCCCCACTTCTTTATTTCTTTCTATTTATTAAAAAATTCTAATTTTTTAATTATTTTTATTTTTATTTATTTCTTTCTTTTGCTTTTCTTCTTTTTTGACGGGTCGAAGCCATGGCAAGCATCGAGCTCGAGGCTCATGCTTGTCGGTGCGGAAAGTGGCAAGCCCGAGCTCACCTATGGCCGATCGCCGTGGCTGGCAACCAACCAAAGAAGAAGGGGGAAAGAAAAAAAAAAAATAAAAGGAAAAAAAGAAATAAAGAAATAAAGAAGTAGAAAGAAAATTAAAAATTAAATTTTTTTTAAGAAAAATAAAAATTTATTAGAATGAGTGCACAAAGGAAAATCAAATAGAATTTTCCGCTTTTGAAAGGTGGAAAATATTTTTTTAATTCATTTTCAAGTTTTAGCTAAATACCAGAAAATATTATGATTTTTCTAGAAAATGGCTTATTAGAAAATATTGTTCAAAAAAATGCTATATTTTCCACAAAATGAAAGGAGTATTAGTAGAATTCAAACTTAGTGGACATTTGATAGCCTGCAATTTTACACCCGAAGAATTCTCGAAGCAAGGAAACCCGAGGCTCCCTGAATTAAGATGGAATGGAGGAAACTTTCGTCGGTGAGTTTGAGCTAAGATTGCTTTCTTATCATCATTGTTCTTCAGAGTTCCCGAGCTACTAAGTTCTCGGTAAGCAATCTAGTTGTCCTGAAAATCTTGGGAAGTGACATTTCATGTGGTTGGGGTGGATTGAGGGAAACCATGGTATGATATGATACATGCAATTTACAAGAAAAATGCTTCATATTTGGTTTGATTAAGCAAAAAAGGATGGAGGAGACGAATAATTCCACTGGGCCCACGATAGGAGGAAATGGAGGGAAATGCGACATAAGCTCCTTTTACCAATTTATGTTCCCTTCATTTCTTTTCACTTCCACGCACGTACCAAAAACACAAACGAAAAATTTCTCTTCAGTTTCCTTTCAATTCCTCGTTAACTTGAATTGCCAAACAGACCATGGATAGTCGAGATTCATAGTCTTGACCGATCAGAATCGTGGAAAGATTTACCTATTTATCCGATTCGTCTAACTTACAAAACCTGATAGAATTGGGACTCTCGTTGTGGATGGTTGGAAAATTTCTCGGCTGTAGACCCTCATGAAAGTTTTCTAATGTAGAAGGCTAGATGGCCCTTATCATATGTACTAATTTGAAGCATCCCATTACCTTGCTCGAGAAGTCATTTGTAGAATTTCTGGTTTTTGTTCAGGGCAGGAGAAAAAGGAGCGCTAGAATGAGATCCCAAATCCTTCTATCAATAAACAGATCTTTTGAGATTTTTTAGCTGCAAGAAGAAAAACAAACCATGGTCAAGGACGAGACGACTATGTTATTGGAATATAAATTAGGAATCATTAACGGTGTAAATCATTTTCATTATTCCTAGCAAATAACAAAAATGAAGCACAAATGATTGCAGCATCTCTTCTCACAATTAATCATGTTTGTTGGTTATTTATTTATTTATTTATTTGTTTTCAAGTTGAAAAGAAATTCATTAGGTTGAGCTTTCAGTAGATCTTTAGGAAGAACCCTTTTTCTGTGCACGTCTAGTATTACTGGAGTTCCTCCGTGCTTTTAAATGCATGGATGATGAGCCCAAGTATGATTACTTACCTTCCTCCTCAAATCAGGATAATAATTTGTGCCAAGTAGACTTGGGTTTGCTGTTATCTACAAAAGATAATGGCTTAATAAGGATTGCTATGACTATAGTTCCTTGCATCACAGGCCAGTATTGGGTGGGCTTAGGCTTGGGTGGGCTAGGCCCAAGATCAAGTCTGCTCGGCACTAATTGACCACAGGCGAGCCATTAGTATGCCTGTGATCAAGTCTACTTGGCCCTAATTGATCACGGAAGGGCCAAGTAGACTTGATTACAGACCTACCCGACATAAGACTAAGCCCACCCAAGCCCGACCTGTGACCCAGGGAACTATAGTTACAGCAACCCAAAAAAAAAATAAAAATTCAAGGTACATAAATCCAATCAGAATAGAATAGAGAAGTTACATTGCATGATGCAATCAAACCATTTAACAAGCAATAAAGGTATGTCTTACTCATAGAAGGGCCAACCTTATCACCTCAGGCACTAGGCACCTGTACTCCCATCTAAGGGGCAAGTACTGCAACAGGTTAGAATTTCCTTTCACGAAAGGGCGGTAAACGAGGCCAGGTACTACAACTGGTTCATCTACAGATCTAACCCACTTGCAGAGAGCCAGATGAGGGGAGACCCTCACGTCGAATCAACTATCCGACTTTTCAATGGACAACCAATGAGAGGTGGTCATAGTAAGGTTTAGAAGTCGTTTTCAGATGTAATTGAAGGCAAAGAGAGAATATTTTGTGAGACTCTGCATGGCAAACGGGTCAATTATTCAGCTCATTCTGTCATTGTCAATGTAAGGCCCACCCCAATTAGGTTCGAGCTAGACCTGCATTGATGTTATGGGGATGGACAGGTTTGAGCATTATTTTAGGCCCGATCTGAAGGTCCAGTCAGGCTTGGGTTTGTCTATTGATCAACCCCACTATCAGATAACTTTTCTCCTCCTAAATATTAATAAATTTCAAGTACTTGGTATTTAGTTCTATATGATTGCCTTAAATCGCAATGTAGAGGCACTTGATGTTATTGGTTCCAAAATCTTTGGTACATAAGACATGAGACCTTACCCTTCAACTCGACACTGTGAGATTGGACTCGAGAGTCCAGATCCTGTTCCATGGACACTGAGCACAGCCCAGCTGGGACGTTTCTTCTACGGTCCTGTTGGGGGCTTGTCGGCCACCTTTAGAAAGCAACTCGTCGGCCCGGCGTTCAAAGAGCCGTCCTCTCGCGGCTGGCATCTGGATTGGCCTCTGGATCACCAACGACGAACTTGGAATTTGGAGAATCCAGTACTTCGAGCGAAGCCAAGGAATGGATTCAATTGAGCCAAGGACTCGGGCCGATTTCCGGTTGAAGGTGAGAAAGGTGGGGGATTCACCGCCCCATTATCGCCTAGCTCTAGCACTCGTAAAATGAATATCGTCAATGGTGGTGGTGGAAGAGAGAGATGTTGCAGGATGGTCATCAAAAGGAGTGATGCAAAAGAAACAGCTAAAAGGACGAGGGGAAATTCGCATTGAAAACTTTCATGAATGACACTTTGCAGAAAGAGGAAACGATCATAAAAAAGAACTCGTCGGATCCACAGCAGCATCAGCTAATGACTAGCAGAAACCCATCGGAATTACAACTTATCGGATAGAACAAAATTAAAATCTGGACATCCACACAAAGATAATATAATTCTTGCGAAAAGAAAAAAACAAACAAACAAACTCGAACACTTCTTCGCATTCTGTCTCGTTCTTTCACCAAATGCAAACAAGCTTCTTAGTCGAACAGGAAAGGGAAGGTAATTAATAAAAATAAAAATAAAAAAAGGACAACGACAATGAGCGATTAAGAATAACAGAAACTGTTCGGACAACAAAATCAATCGACCATTCATTTCGAATTCAGGATACGGATAGTTGAAGTGTCACACGTTCATGAGAAATTCAAGGGTCTTTTTGGTAGAATTAGATTTGTGGCTTTGAGTTTTGCAACGTTCCTTGGAGGAGGAAAGTTCGAAACTTCGCTTCTTCACCAGTTGCCCTTTAGCTTGTCTCACCCAACCAATCTAGCACCAGCAAAAGCGAATCGGGTCGGATAGACTTCTTTTCGGAACAAAAGCCAAAAATTATTTGAGATATTTAGTGACACAAAGCTCATTTGGAATAAATGTATGACATCGATACTAATTTGAGATTTTTGTGACACAAAAATAATTTGAAGTAAATAAGGCACTATTACACCTATTTAGCATTTTTGTAACAAAAAGAATAATTTGAGATAAATATGTCACAAATTTACTAATTTGGAAAAATTTTGTGGTATTAACATAATTAAATAATATTGACTTTGCATATTGCATAGCTCTTCTTTTTATTTTAATAAATAATTGCATCATCAAATTCAACATCAGTTGCCTTTTATCACCTGTAGATCTTTAGAATTGATGGGTTTCGCGTCACGTTTATGGCGAAGGATCTAATAAGGAATTTGATCATTAAATATCCAAAACACAAAGCCCACTTTTAATTACAAGAAAAGAAAAGAAAGGAAACAGATATTTATGGGCAGGAAATTGCGGGTTTCTGCTCATCCTCGCTGTCAATTCAATCGCGCGTTTCCTGTTTTTTACAGCAGTGCAGACGAAGAAACATTTGACTTTGGGAAAAGCAAAATCTCTTCCAAGGCGCAGGCAATCGATTCTCTCGCATGTTAAATCGTTAATTACCCTTCCTGGTTATTTCCTCTTTCGAAACACCATGAAGAGAAAGAACGCCTTAAATCAGGATATATACCGGCTTGATCCATCCTGTGCTCAAGGCTTGCCAGCCATGGGATAAATCATCGTTAGTGTCAAGTTCTGTCTCTCTCCTGTCCAGAGTCCCTTTCATCACCGCAAATTACAAGAGGCGAGAGGGAGAGAGATTGACGTGCATGGAAAACAGAGCGATGGAAGAGGTGACCCACGACGAGAATAGAATTGTTTGGAGCGAGGATCGCAATCAATTCCCAAAGAGCTTAAAGGTTCTCGTGGTTGACGTCAATGTCACCTGTCTCCACCTTTGCACTAGATGCTTCAAGTTTGTTCGTACCAGGTAACTTCACTAGCGCTAATGTGTGTTGTTATGTTGTTTCTTGAGTCGATCGCTATAGTGTTACTGGCTGTATTTATAATTGTTAGAAATTAAACTGAATTCATCGGTGCCGATACTTCAATACCAAGACTATCAAGTTGCCGATATTTCAACACTGAAATCCCATACTTCAAATTGGAGGTTGTTTAGTATCCACATTGAAGAATAATCATAATTGCTGTGTTACTTTTAATGAGTTTCTTTTTTTTCTCTTTGTTTCTTCTTGCTCATAACCGATGGCCGGCAACCAACAATCGGTGGCCGGATGGGGGTGACATATGGGAGGGGCCAAGGGGTGACAAGAAATAAGAAGGAAAAAAAAACTTATTTCTAGAAATTATTTCTGGGAACAAGAATCTTTTTTCTTTTGCTACCTGTTTTTATTCTAAATTTATTCCCTGGCTACTTTTCTATTCCGAGAAATAAAAAAATTAATTACCGTTCTCAAACAGATTTATGTTATTTTTTTATTATGAGGAACAAAAGAACAAAAAAACAAAGAAATTAGAACATTAACAAACAAACTCATAGTGATTGTTTTTGAGATATGATGAGATATTGTAAGATATTGTGATTATTTTGTAATTTTCTAGAGATTCATCTCACTCAAAATAGGGAGTTTTGTAATTGTTTTCGTTAAGATGAAATAAATCGAAAAGCCCATCTATTTTCTTCTCTTCTTTGAGCGAATTGTGAGTGTTTCACTTTCAAGTTATCCCATTAAATTAGTATTAGAGCTTACAGTTTGTGATCGTGACCTCAACAAACAATTAGTTTCCTCTCCAATACCCTCATCTTACCAAAAAAAAATTACGGTAACTAGGCCGTTAGAATGAGAGCTCCACTTGGCACTTACGGTACATGGGCACTTGTCAACACTAGCTATGATGAGCCACAAGATGAAGTTACTTTGAACCAAAACCAGAGGAATGACTTGGAGAAGGTTCGGATGAAAGATCAAACTACCTTGTCAATCATCTATCAAGCTTTATATGATTCCATGTATGCCACTACTGCTAAGGAGGCATGGGAGATTTTTCACAACACACACCAAGGAATTTAGAAAGTTCAGAAGAGTTGCCTTCAAACCTTGAGAGGCAAATTCAAGGTAATTCATATGAGATAATTTGAATTGATTGCTGATTATTTCACAAGAGTTTTGGCAATTGTCAACCAGATGAAAAGAAATGAAATAAATGTTTCAGATGTTCGTGTTGTCGAGAAAATATCCTTGGACAAGAAGTACGACTACATTGCTGTTGCAATTGAAAAATCCAAAACCTTAGATGCCATGATGATCAATGAGCTTATGGGTTCATTACAAGCCCATGAAGAAAGGTTAAGAAGGAATAAGATTGAACCAGTGGAGGAAGTTCTCCAAACGCGATTGACCATTTTAGATGAGAATGAACAAAGAAGAGAACACACATAAACTTGCAGGACAAACTAAGATCGTGATTGTGGTCGAGGCTAAGGTCGCTTTCAAGGAAGAGGTCATGGACAAAGCAAATGAGATGTTGCTCAAAGTGATGGTAGATATCAATATCAAAGGGGTGTTCGTGGAAGAGGAAAGAACTCAACGGGCCAATGGTATGATAAATCTAAAATTCGATGTTATTATTGCAATAAACTTGGCCATTATGTTTATGACTATTGGAACAAGGAGAGTAGCGAAGCAGTTGAAAAGGCAAATTTAGTGAATGATGCTGATCAAGTTCTCTTATTGACATTCAAAGAAGATGAATGAGGACAAAATGATACATGGTACTTGGATACCAATGCAAGCAAAGCAACCATATGTGCAGGAGAAAGGAGATGCTTACCAAGTTAGATGAGACAATTAAAAGGAGAATCTCTTTCAATGATAGCTCCAAAATTCTTGTCGAAGGCAAAGGTACAATTATGATTCAGTTGAAGAATGGTGTACGTCGTTTATTACTAATGTTTATCATGTCCGGAAAATGTCAAGCAATACTTTGAGTTTGGGACAACTTCTAGAGAAAGATTATATTGTTCATAGGAAATATCTTACTTTTTGTGTTAATAGACAAGAATAATAAATTGATTGTAAATATGAAAATATCGAAGAACAAGATTTTTATTCTCAATATAAAAAATGAAATGTCTTGATATCCGAAGGCATGCATGGATGATTCTTCATGGTTATGGCATTTGAGGTTTAGCCATCTCAGTGGACTCAATTTTTTTTCTCACAAGAAGATAGTATATGGCTTAACACATATTGATCATCCCGATCAATTATGTGAAGGGTGTGTTATCGATAAGCATTTTAGAAATAGCTTTATGAAGGAAGCGACTTATTGAGCGAGGAAGCTACTTGAGTTGATTCATTTGGATATGTGTGGCCTAATCAATCCTTACTCATATGGTAATCATCGATATTTTATTACTTTTATTGATGATTTTATTTGGAAAACTTGGGTGCATTTTTTGAAAGAAAAACAGAAGTATTCGATACTTTCAAACAATTCAAAATCTAGCTAAAAAGGAGAGCGGTTATTCTATTAAAGCTTTGAGGACTGATTGTGGCGGAGAATTTACCTCAACTATATTCAACAAATTATGTGAGGATCATGGTATTTGGCCTTTCTTGACAACTTAGTATTCTTTTCAACAAAATGGCGTAGCTAAATAGAAAAATAGATTTATTCTTGAGATGTTGAACAATAAAACTTTGTCCAAGGAGCTTTAGGCTGAAGCTATTTCGTGTGCATTCTCTTCAAAATGATGTCCCACATATGGACTCGAAAGTGTAACTCCATAAGAAGCATGACCGAAAGAACACCAAGTGTTTCGCAATTGAGGATTTTCGAGAGCATTGCCTATACTTATGTCCCAGACCAAAAAAGATCAAAACCGGAAGACAAGCAAAAATAGAGATGTCAAGTTCGAAGAAGATGGCACATGGGAAGACAACCCAAAAGATGAAGTGGATGCTCATGGTGATATCGATCATTCTTCACCTTCTTCTCCAATATCTTCTTCAACTTCATCATCACGAACCTCTTCAAATGGTGTCGATGAACCGCCGGTACCAAGATTGAGGAGATTGTCCAATGTTTATGAAGCTGTCAATGAGCTTCATCTTGTATGTCTTCTTGCAAATTGTGAACCACTTGTCTATGAAGATGCTACCAAAGAAGAAAAATGGAGGAAAGCCATAAATGAAGAAATTGAAGCCATTGAGAAGAATCAAACATGGGAGCTTGCCAATCTCCCATGGGACAAGAAAATGATTGGTATCAAATGAGTGTGCAAAGCCAAGAAGAACAAGAAAGGAAAAGTGACAAGGTACAAGGCTAGATTAGTCGCAAAGAGGTACAAGCAAAAAGCCGGAATCGACTATGATAAAGTTCTTGCCCCTATCATCTGCATCGAAACGATTAGGTTGATCATTTACATTGCTATTCAAAACTATTGGCGACTTTATCAAATGGATGTCACATCAACATTTTTGAATGGCATCCTTGAAGAAAAAGGTTTGTTGTGGAAGGTCATGAAGACAAAGTGCTAAATTTAAAGAAAGCTCTATAAGGCCTTAAACAAGCAATGAGAGCATGGAATTCCAGAATCGATACTTATTTGAAGGCAAATGGATTCTTACAATGTCCATACGAGCATACACTCTATTTGAAGCAAGAAAAATGTGATGTTTTATCCACTGTTTATCGTCGATGATCTTGTTTTTTACGGGAAATAATCCGACAATGAATTTGAAATGATCGATAATGGTCTTATGAATTATTTCCTTGGGATTGAAGTGAAGCAAAGTGCCGAGGAATTTTTATTTCCCAAAATGGATATGTAGAAAATATCCTTAAAAAATTTAACATGAAGAATTGTACTTCGATCAATACACCAATGGAGTACGGAACCAAGCTTTCAAAGTTTGATTATGGTGTCTATGTTGATTCGACCTATCATATAAGCTTGATTGGGAGTTTGAGATACTTGACATGCACGAGACTAGATATTATGTACAGTGTTGGAATTGTGAGTCGATATTATGGAGAAGCTGAAGTCATCTTATTTTAAAGCTGCAAAGATGAGACTTTAGTACATCAAAGATACTACTTCTCATGGCTTACACTTTGCTATCGCTCTGAATCCTTCCAACTTAGAGTTTATTCAAATAGTGATTATGGTAGAGATATCAATGATCAAAAGAGCACCACAAGTTTTGTATTTTTCTTTTATGACACTACTTTCATGTGCTTGATGCGGGAGCATCCGACTTAGCTTCATCAACCCAATTAACACCATAATTGTAAATTCAAGCCAAGATCGAATTTGGGTATAACGTATTTCGATGGGTCGAGACTGAAATTCCGACTTAAGCGATATCGAACCATTTTGTCGACTTATCGGTACTGACAATTAAGGAGTTATTAAAGTTATCAATGTGGTATATTAGCCGTTGCTTTCTTGGTAAGCTATTTTAGCTGCTGATTTCGAAGTTTCTCAACAGCATAACAATGGGAAGCTATTCTAACCAACTTCCTTGGATATTTTATGAAGTCTTGGAGTACTTATCTTACGGTCATGATGGGAGCATGAATTTTGCAAGGTTGAAGAATCAATAATATGAGTTCCCAAGTCATTAAATGCATCTCTATTTCCCTAGAAGTCTTTATTGTTAATGTAAAGTTTCAAGAGTCGAAGTTATGAGTTCTTAGGTCTTTAATGTTAGGCTAGTTCTAATGTCTATTTATTATTTATCCATTTCCTAAGTTGAATTCCTCTTATAAATAAAGGAAGCCTCTCCATTGTAAGGCAGATGATTTTGATGAATATAAATACTTGAGATTTCCTCTGCGTGAGTGGATAACTCTTATTTCGATCTCTTTATCCTTGGAGAGTGGATACGTTTCGGTGGTGAGCCAAGAAGTCCTTTATTGTCGATCGATGGATTTTCCTTTAGGCCCTAGAGGTGAACTTCTCTTATCCTGAAATCCTTTATCATTGGTGGGTGGTTCGTCCTTTAAGCCTTGGTGGTGAATTTTGTTAATCCTGATTCTCATCCTTGGTTGGTGGCATGTCTTTTATACCTTGGTGGAGACTATTATCTATTCTTGCATTTTGCATTTCATCCTTCAATATCCATCCTTATACACATCATCCCATACACTTAACCACAAAAATCCCTACCTCTTGGAATCACTCACCCACGTACACATCACATGGTCATCAAAGAAGCAACCCAATGTCACTCTATCGACAAGTGAAGCTGAATAGGTAGTTACATCCTCATATTTGTCAAAAATATTCTTATGGACCAGAATAAAGTAACTAAGATTTTTTTGATAATGTTTCCATTATTGTATCGGTGAAAAATCTAGTTTTCCATGAACGAAGCAAACATATCGATGTTTGATATCACTTCATTCAAGGACAAGTTAAAAAGAATGAGATTGAAGTATTGCATGTGAATACTAGAGATCAAGTAGCAAACATTTTTACTAAATCTTTCAAGATCGATACTTTCCAAAAGTTCAAGAGCCTCATTGGAATGATCAATGGAAGATGTTTTGGTTTAAGGGGAAGTGTTAGAAATTAAGCCAAATTCCTTGTTGCCGATGCTTCAATATGGAGACCATCGAGTTGCCGATACTTCGACACCGAGATCCCGAATTGATACCAAAGATTGTTCGGTATTCGTATTGAAGAAGAATCATAATTGTTGCGTTACTTTTAATGAATTTGTTTGTATTTCTAGGTGTAGTGATTGTGTCTAAAGATATGGTGAGATATGATGAGATACTGTAAGATATGGTGATTATTTTGTAAGTTTCTAGAGATTCATCTTCTCTAGAACACTAGCTATATTTATTGGGAAGAGCAAAAGTCATGTAACAAGTCTATAAATAAGGGAGTCTTATAATTTTTCTTTTGTTAAGGTGAAATAAATCAAAAAGCCTATCTACCTTTTTCTCTTCTTTGAGCGAGTTGCGAGCATTTCACCTTCAAATTATCCCATCAATAATTAGTCATTGTGACTAAACTGCTGAAGAGAGAATTCTCACTGCGTACTTGAAGTAGTCAAGGAATTAGCTTTCTTGATCCCGGTTTGGTGTTCTCCAATTGCAACCAGATTTTCCAATCTAGCACAAGCACGAGACGAACTCAAATTCCCATCTAACCCTACCAATAAAATATTAGATACGACTCTAATTTCCCTAATGCACTCTTGTAGAGATGACGAAGGTAAGATTAGAAGATATTTTAGGACAAAATCAAGGAGACTTTGAGCTCAGGCAATAACCATGACCAATCTCTAAACATCATCTAGTGCTATTACGAGATGAGAAGATGCAAGTAGATTCCTTATGCTTGTGCCTGAAGGTGGATGGTTTAAATGATATATAAAGGAGAAGTTTGACACTTGAATGCATCTTATGCAAATGGTTTAGCCAAGAATCTGCATGTATGATATGTATAATGTGTGTTTTTATAGTGACCAAGTGCCAGCAAGAAAAGGATGCGTTGTTGACGATTCGAGAGAATAAGGGCAAGTTCGACATTGTCCTAACGGATGTTCACATGCTTGGCATCGCTAAGATCACTACCATGGGGATAACCTTGCCCGTAGTTCGTAAGTTCTTAATATGCCAATTAATTCAAGCTAGACTCATAAATTTATGGAATCAATACAATACATTCAGTTTCTCTTATTTAAATTTGCCGGTGTTTTCTAGTCCTAACGGGTGTTCACATGCTTGGCATCGCTAAGATCACTACCATGGGGATAACCTTGCCTGTAGTTCGTAAGTTCTTAATATGCCAATTAATTCAAGCTAGACTCATAAATTTATGGAATCAATACAATACATTCAGTTTCTCTTATTTAAATTTGCAAGTGTTTTCTAGTGATGCTTTGAAAAGGCCCCTTTGTGTGATGGGAGTAAACAATGGCACTTGTGATTTTCTAATAAAGCCCATTCAAATCTCCACTCTTAAGATTCTGATGTGCTTAGGAGTAATCGATCGTCGAGCAACAATTCTACTAAAGAATTGGAGACACCGCATGCTCTGACCATATCTTCATCTAACAATACCCATGCTCGGGCAGAGAATGAGAAAGTGAATTCTCAAAGCTTGAAAAAGAGTAGCGAAGATGAAATCGATCCCGATCATGGCAAGAACAAAGCGGGCGAAGAAGCCCCACATTGTATGGACATTTGAGCTCAACCGGACGTTTATCGTGGCCATCAAAAGTCTTGGAAACCATGGTACGTGATGCATGCATGAACTCGTTTCCTTTTTGAGCAAGACAATAGTTAATTTGACTAGCATGTTTTTAAAAGAGAATAGGCGCCCGTTGAGTCTTCAATGTTGAGGTAGCCCTCTTCTTTCTTGTGCCCTATACCGACAAGTGAAGTATGACTAATCAGCTATCGAGGATCGTAGATTAGAGGCGTTGTGTAGAAGCTTGGGTAATCCTTGGTCCGAGGATGATGTGATAGTCGTTAAGGAATGAATCTCTAAAGAAAAACTAAAGAATGCCGATTAACTTTGTTTGGAAAACTCTACTCTCACCCGAATGTGAACTTTCAAGCTTTTCTTAATACTATGAAACGAGCTTGGAAGACGGAGAATGTATCCTTCAAGTCCAAAGCTAACAAGCAGAAAGTTTTAGACTTTAGGCCGTGGTCTTTCTCAAGTAATCTCTTCGTGCTTCAACAATGTGATCCAGATGTTCTTGAAATATGTTACGATTTCACTCATTGCCCATTTTGGGTGCACCTATATGGCCTTCCATTTGGCAAAGTGACAAAAGAAGTAGTCAAAGAAATAGCATCCAAGATTGGTGAAGTTATAGACGTGAAACTGCAAGCCAAAGGAAGCAGCACCTATAAGGTTGGCAAAGCAAAGCCAGGGTTATTCTTAACCTAGGTACCCCCCTAAAAGTAGGTGTTGTCATTAACCTGGGAAGTAAAAAGTTGTTGATAGAATTCAAATATGAGCGACTCTCTCACCATTGCTATTCTTGTGGAAAAATCGGGCATTATGCCATGGCATGCAAAGAAATTTCATATGAAACCACAAGGCTAGAGGACTTACCAAGTAACTTTGGGAATTGGCTACGTGCTAAAGTTAGGGAACTCGGCCCTTATGGAAAAGTTTTTTTATGAGAAACAAGTTGCACTCCTTGAAGATCCAGATATCGTACCAGAATCTCCTCTTGCTGCAGAAACAAGTGCAGATCAGCATGTGGAAAACACAAATGAACAACCTATTCTACCCTTACAAAGTCAGCATTTTCCGAAGGAGGCTACAAAACAAAATGTCGATTCACTCTACACTTCTCTAGCCATAACGATAAGGGAAGGGATAGGAACATAGAAGAGAGATAGCAGCTTCCTTGATGAGAAATCTATGATGATTATCTATAACGAATGGTCAAAAGAACAAGAACAAGAGCAACAATACTAGACAACAATCGACTGACCCCAAAACAAGGGCAAAATCAGAAGCACTAAACTTCCTTCATTGAAAAAAGGGAAGAGATTTTGTCCCTATGAAGCGCAATCCTCGAAGACTCCAGCAACCGACAAGCTACAACTAGTGGACATTCCTATTACTAAGGAGGAGCATTCCAAACACTTTGGGCTCTGGTGGCCCTAATAAGCCACCGAGGAATCCATGAAACTACTTAGTTGGAATTGTCAGGGTTTCAGCTCATCCCTGACAATTCAAGCTCTAAGGGTCCTCGTGACTCAGGAAAAGCCCAATGTTATCTTTTTAATGGAGACTAAAAACCAAGAACAGATGGTGCAGCGATTGAGAAGAAGACCAAAGTATCAAAATAGCTTTTTGGTGAATCCTAAAGGAATCTCAGGGGGTTTGGCTATTTTTTGGGATGACATGGTTATCATATCAGTGGATTTGTCTTCGGCATCCCTTATAAATGCATAGTGCCGACTTCTCGACAACAGGCAAATTATGAGACTCACTTTCCTACATGCCCCAACAGATTTTAATGACAGAATTCTCTTATGGGAGAAATTAAAAAGAGTAAGGGTCTTAAATCATCTATCTACCTTGGCTGTGTATTAGTAATTTTAATAAAGTGTCGTACCATTGGGAAAAGGTGGGAAAGAGGATGGCAAAAATTTTCGTCCTATAGCATTCCGAGATTTTTTACATGAGTGTTCTTTAATGGACCTAGAATGCAAGGGGAGTGCATTCATATGGACAAATAGAAGGGATTGAGAAGAAAACATTAAAAAAAAAAAAAAAAAAAAAGGCTGGATAGAGCTTTATATACCATGGAGTGGAGAATAACATATCAAAATGAAGAAGTTGTCGCCCTACCAGCTATCGAATTGGATCATAGTCCACTTATTCTATCACTTTTTTCTACAACAGGTCGTAAACGTCGAGATTTTAGGTATGAAGCATATTGGATAGAAGATGAGGAATGTAGGCGAATTGTAAAGCAAGCTTGGGAAGGGTCTCAAAATAAAAATATGGCCGACAAATTACAGTTAGTGGCTGTTCAGCTAATTGCTTGGAGTAAAAAACGATTTCCCAATGCACAAAAAAGGATAGATGGGCTGAAATATGAGCTTCAAACCTTGATGAACACTCAAGTCATACAATATGACCATCACAAAATTCAGCACATTAACCAAGAAATAGAATCACTTTGGCAACAAGAGGAAATGTTCTAGGGTATGAAATCAAGAACCAAATGGCTGAAATGAGGGGATAGGAATACAAAGTTTTTCCATGCAACTACTATTCAACAGAGGAGTAGAAACAAAATATCCATGCTTTTGAATGATCAAGGAGAGTGGGTTAGGGATGAAGAAGCCCTTAAGGACATGGCGGTTAATTACTTCAAAAATATTTATACGACAGAAGGTCCTAGAAATTTTCAGCCCATACTTGACCACATCCCAACCTTGGTGGATGCTTCTATGAATCAATCACTAGTGGCACCTGTCACCATGGAAGAAATTAAAGAAGCTACTAACCAATTGGGACCTACTAAAGCTCCCGGGCTGGATGGGTTACATGGCTTATTCTTTCAACATCATTGGAACGACATTAGAGGCGATATATGTCGAGAGGTCCAGCAATTCTTCGAAATAGGAACTCTAAACCTAGCTTTGAATAAAACACAAATCACTCTCATCCCCAAAACCTAATACCCTAGAAAAGTTAGGCAATATCATCTTATCAACCCGTGCAATTTTGCCTACAAAATTATATCCAAAATCCTCACAAACAGACCGAAACCCCTTTTATCAGACCTAATTGAAGTAGAACAAAGTGCCTTTATGGGAAATTGGCAAATTCAGGATAACATTCCAATTGTACAAGAAGTGCTACACCATTTAAGAACTCGTGATCAGCACCGCAAATTCCAAGTTGTCCTTAAGCTCGATATGCAAAAAGCTTATGATCGATTAGAATGGGAATTCCTTCAAGAATATCTAAGAAAGATGGGGTTTTGTGAAAAATGAATTAAATGGACCACACGGTGTGTCACAACAGTTTCTTACAACATCAAGTTCAATGGTATATCCTTACCATATTTCAAGCTGACTAGGGGTATTCGCCAGGAAGACCCTTTATCCCCTTATCTTTTCATCATAGTAGCTAATGTCCTCTCTCTTATGATGAAGCAAGCCCTTGAAGCAGGCACACTCCGTGGGATCCAACTGAATAGAAACTGCCCCACCCTTTCCCACTTACTATTTGCAGACAACTCGATATTTTTCCTAAACGGAACAATCTTGGAATGTCAAAATGTGGCGACTATTCTTCACCAATATTGTTACGCATCAAGTCAAGCTATAGATTTAAATAAATCAGGGTTTTCAGTAAAGGGTGTCCAGAACAACTTTGAAGAAACATGGTGACAGAGCTGCGAGTTCCCGAAATTGTGAAATCAGGGAAATATTTAGGAATCCCTTTGGACAAGGGTGCCTACAAGAAAGAAATGTTTGCCTAGATTCTCGCTAGAGTAAATATGAAGTTGGAGAGTTGGAAGGAAAACCTGCTATCCAAAGCTAGTAAAGAAATATTTCTTAAAGCAGTAGTGCATGCAATACCCTAGTATGCGATGTCAATTTTTAAAATCCCTATATCTATTTTCAAAGCTATTGAAAAGAAAATAGCTAGCTTTTGGTGGAGAAACAACAACAAATAGGTTATGTTACATTGGAGAAAATGGGAGACTCTTAAGATCCGAAAAGAGGAGGGTGGGCTTGGCTTTAAGGATCTACTCACTTTTAATATCGCCATGATAGGAAAACAAGCTTGGCGTCTCTCTCAATACCCTAATACTCTATGGAGCCAAATCATGAATGGGTTATATTTTCCCAATTGTGATTTCTGGTAAGCAGGGAGAGGCTTGCGCCCATCAAGGGGTTAGCAAAGTTTACTAGTAGGAAGAGAAGCGATTGCCCCCAGGTTAGGTGGGTAGTGGGGAATGGACAAATAATTTCTATTAGGGAGGGTAAATGGCTGAACAGGGGGACCAATCGGAGGACCAACAAGAAGGAATGAACCTTGCAAAGTGGTGGAGTTGATAGATTTTGAAGCTGCTAAGTGGAAAGAAGATCTCTTGTGGTCAATGTTTGATCATCGACGGTCATCGGAAATTCTCGCTATCCCTATCGGCCTCCCTACTTCAAAAGATAGACTAGTCTGGATAAACAATAAGGTCCCATTTGGTTCGACTTTGGGGGAATGTCCTTGGGAAATGCAAAAGCCTTTAGTCTAAAGGGGTTTGGCGAAATGCAAATACTATTTGGTAAACTATAATTAAAAAGATGTCTTGAGATGCAACTTGGGGAAAATGTTGTTTGGTAAACACATACATTTGAAAAGTCCTTTCATGTGCCAAATTTAAATTTTTGCAACTTTAATTTGTTTAAATAAAAAAAAAAAAAAAAAAACAGCATGTCCACGGGTTTTCGGTGTCTTAAATTATGTTACCAAATTCTTAACTACTCCAACAGATGGCTTGTTCACCGATTCAGCTCATGCATTTCAGGCAACATGCCTACAGAACTTTCCTTTTGGTAAATTAAAAAGTCGATTTCTTACATAACCGACCTGTGTCGATAACACCCTTACTTCGCCACAATTTTTTTTCTGAAACTTCACCACAATTCACCCTACATTAATTTAACCCAAAAACAATTTTCTGCAGCTTTCATCTTTCAATGCTTCACCAACGCCCAAAACTTCAAACTCTTTTATAGTATTCTAGCATTCTTCGCTTTCCATCTTCACATTAATATGGAGCTTTCATTTGATCTTAAGTTAGCTTTGAATGAAGATCAAGTGAAGCTTCACATAATTAGTTCCCTACTTGCCGAGGCCACAATCACCATTCAGGATAATGAGACATTATTTACTTGGACAAAACTTCATCACTACACCAGCCGATCATATAAATACAAAAGTTACTCTCATATTGACACCGTGGCAATTTAATACTTTAGCAAGGATCACCAAAGGAGAGCTCGCAACAGGAAATCCGCCTTGTTCATTTACTTATTACAAAGGATCAATTCCTAAGTAGGGAAAAAATAACAAGATTTGACATTTTGTAGATTATCTATATTGAATACGAGCATGCGTTTTGTCTCTATAAACTGTACATTTATATTAGGAGTGGCTCAAGTAGGACAAAGGTGCAACAGTCCAACAAGATATCAGCCAAAGAGAATAGGCTAGGCAAATGGAAAAGTCAAAACATCGAGGCTATTCAAATTTCAGCTGAAGCCCATCTCGCATGATTGCCTCAGCCACCTACGCTGATTTGGTGACTTCGTTTGGTATTATTATCCGATTGCGAAAACATGAGATCTCATCTATATGCATATCCATTTCTTTGTAACCTAACTTTTTATTATTAGGAGAGTAATCACAACTTTGGTTCCTCAGTCGCCGGGGATCTAGCCCAAAATTTTCTATCCTTCTTTTCTGCCAAAATAGTAAAGATCACCACATCATTGTTGGCTGAAATAAGGACATCCACTGCATCTCACGAAGAAAGACAACTAAAAACTTACAACAAAGGAGGTAGGGTTGCATGAATCGTCAATTAAGAAGCATATTTTACAACCAAATTAGGCATAATTAGTAACAACGATATTGCATCAAAATGATATTATTAACACCAAATCCATTGGATAAGAGAGAACATACTTGTGTAGCACCAATTCTGTTCATTCCATTTTGGTGGACTCACCAAAAATCCTACCATACACTAAGACAACACCCAACATGATAGTTGAGAGATTAAGGAAAGTATACAAGCATTTCAATTTCTATGGACTAGTATAATCGAATGTTTGAGAATTGATATGTTGAAATAACAAGTAAAGATTGAAACATATTCATATAAGAAAAGCATACGCGCTTATCTACCTAACTGCGGAAACTGGAAATTTAGTGTTTTTAAACAGCCGCTCATACAATATCGATTTCCAGGATACTAGGATTCAACATTAAAATCCTAAAACACCATATGACAGATGCTCCACTATGGGTGTTAGCATAAGTTATTCAAGCTAAAAACATACATAAGTTTTAATTCCACTTCTATAATCACTTCCTTTATTATGTTCATTGGATTCATTTGCTATAGTTTGGTATAACCATGGCATTTAGATAAGCCTTTTTTTTTTTCATGAGGCGGGATGCTGACTACTAATAGCATCTACTTCTATTACAGGTGGGACAAGTGGAATTTCACCTATTGCAACTCAAGGTAAGTGAAGAAAAGGTTTCCTATGAAAAACCTTTGGGCCTCCAACACCTATTACTACTTCAGTGACAATATTGAATTGAAGAAGGGAAAATCAAACGATATGCCCATGTAACTCTTCTAGTAAGAGCTTATATAAACTAAATATATTCGAGATTAATAAAAAATAATGCAACCTACAAGTAATAAGACGCCTAAAAAGCTCCGGATAAGTAAATTTTTGTCATGAGTATAATAGCCATCATCTAGTAACTGTTCTCCTACCATAAAGCCACATGGCATTACTGCTACAATTATGTTCATCCACATGCTATGATAAACCCCGCTGGTGAAAGAAGACGATCCATTTCAAACAAGAAAGAAATATAACCATCTTCTTATGCTACATAATCGCCAATGTAACAAGAGTTACTGGCCTACATACCCGCTAAATCCCATATTGAAACTTAACCAAGACTAAACATCCAATGAGAAAACATTACAGCGAAAACTACCTCATAATCCACATTGCGCCTCGACCTAATAACATGCTACGATCTCTCGCCAAATCAGAACATGCCACTCTAGCCATAAGATATTCAATTACTCACACAAATTTCCACAAAAATTGCAACATAAATTAAGAAAATCTGACCTTGATAGAAGCAAGCGCGAGCGCGAGCGTGACAGGAAAGCTCGAGGGCAACAAGCGTGAAGGAGTGATGCGAGGAAAAGAACTCAAACCTCTATTAACCGTGAGGGAATGTTGCTTCAACCATGAAAGGGGGAGTCATCAAGGTACGAGAAAGGCGAGGGACTTCCATACATCCGAACAGAACCAAGGAAATCTTAACTAGAGAGGCAAGTGAATGTGAGGATTAGACACAAAACAATCGTGAGGTAGAGAGAGGCGTGAGAGCGTAAGAAGAGTAATGCCAGCGGCCCTCGCAAGTAATCTTGCACTAAATCTTCAGCGGCAACTGCGAAATCGGACGAACAAGCAATGGAATCGAAACTTCCAAGCTTACCCAACTGCCCTGCTACTAGCGCGACACGAGCGCGAGAGCAGAACTGCGGGAGGTGATCTTCGAGATTGGGATGGCTGATCTTGGATGGACAACGGAGAGTAGCTCATAAAGGAGACAGCGAGGGATGACGAAGAGAGGTGTGAAAGTGCAGCGGAAGCGTGAGGCTATAGTAAGGAAGATGAGGCTTAGGTTTTTCTATTTAGAAAAAGGTTAAAACGGATTTTTGTTAATAAATGAGGACAAAATGGGCAACTAACATATTTTCATTAAACAAAGGAAGTTGCATTCCAAAATGCTATTTCTCAAATGCACTCTATCCCTCCATTCCCCTAAAGGCCTTTGAAGCCCTTTAGAGATGCAATTGCATCTTCCCAAAGTCTGGAAATTACATAATGAAGAGAGTGGATACTTGCTGAACAAAAAACATACAATGCCTTCAAGAGATCACACACCAACAACATCCCACCAGTTTAACCCAGATCTTTGGAAACAAATCTAGAATGCAGCTATACAACCGAAAATAAAATTCTTCTTATGGAGTGCATGTCAAAATGCCTTACCTACATTGGATAACCTATACAAAAGGAAGGTTATACCTACTCTTGTGTGTCCAATATGCACCAATATGCAATATTGAATCGAAGACTATCGAGCATACACTCCTCCTCTCGCCCGTGGACAACATAGCTTTTGAATGACCCATCCCTACAAGTTGAAGTGAACCGAGTGGGTTTAACCTGTTTTGATAAATGGTTATATAAAGCTCACACAAGTTCAAGAAACTCGCAATGCTTTGACCTAATTGTGACTGCAGTATGGTGCATATGGAAGGATATAAACCATTTTATATTCAAGAAGAACCCCCTTAATTCTCATCACACCCTATTTAGAGCCGAACATTACAAGAAAGCTATGCTACATGGAATCCTAAACCAATAAGGCAAAAGCATGGCGACAACTTACAAAGCAAATGGCAACCCCAAGCCCGGCGTACTCAAAATCAACATAGATGCATCGTTTGGACAAACCTCCACAACATACACAACAACGAGACTCAAACCAAGAAAACCCACTTTGCCAAGTACTAGACATCATTTAGTGTTACCTCGGGCACCAATCAAGCCTAGTAACCCCTCAACCACCATTCCCATAATTCTTGATTTAACCTGGGCAGTAGTTCAAATTAGTTTAGAAGTTATGCGAGGTCCATAGAAAATTGCGAAAAGGTCGGTCACGCCTCGGTACAAACAATGACCCCCAAATCTCAAGCACCAATGAGGAAATGGTTCAACCCGAACCAAATCATAAAACACAAAGAGCTCGAACCTATGAGTGGCATACCCTGCACCTAACCAACGAATCAGACCGAACCACCCTCATCAAACAAGGCTTAAATCATCCTCCATTAACATGCAAATCGGCCATTTGATGACAGGGGATCAACGGATTTGGTGAGCGAATCGAATGTTGCCACACTTCAACTACCCATACGCCATGTGATTACTCGTGAGATGGATCTAAACCGAGAAATTGGTGCTGGTGCTGACTGCTTCAAACCAACCAGCAGAACCACCGATTATGGACAACTCCCCTGTCTACTTAGTAACTCAGACGCAGATCACAGGGGAAAGAAAGTTCTGAGAAGAATACAGAGTGTTGACAGTAGTAGCCTTCACACGATCCCAGATCTAATAGGGAAAGAAAACGATGGAATCTCCGGCAAAAAGTAGCAAAATCCCCTCTCCAATGCTAGACCCATTTTCAGCAGCCAAGCAGTAGCCATCCGTCTTTATCCATTGTTGTGGACAACGAACAAAGACGAGAACAGATTTGGGAAAAGCCGTAGCCGACGGTGGTACTCGAATCATCTGTGGGTCAAGCGAGAGGTTCAAGAGTGGAGAATGCTGCAGTTCCAACGCCAACTTCGGGAGAGGGATGGATCTACGTAGATTCGAGGCTACAGCCAGGTGTGAGCGCCCCACAAGCTCAGATCTGGATATTGATGAAGACAGCAGCACTTCAGACTCCCAACAGCGACTCCTTCCCTCGTCTGTAGCTATGGCTTGTATCTATAGGGACGCCCTTGGGAGGATCATTAATGGGTTTTCTAAATCCATAGAGGCGAAATTAGTTGAAATAGCAAAGGCACAAGCGTTGGTTGAAACCCGAGACTTTATTTCCTTAAAGATTGCCCCGAATAGACCAAAACGAGAGATACTCATACACCCTGACTGTAGTACGCTGGTGGCTGCGGTTCTCTCTTCAAACACCCTAAGTTGGGAGGTACAACCTTTAGTGGACAAGGCCAGGCACAAACCGGAAGACTCTTCGGGTATTATTTTAGCCTATTGCAATTGAGATATGAACAAGGTGGCTAACTGGCTAACCAAAGCCCATCGAATGGGATGCCTTATTAGGAATTGGGTTCATAGTCCCCTATCTGCTCTTTTGGATTAATTGTGTGCCGATACTAGAGATGTTTGTACTAAAAACTTTTCTTACTAATTCATTTCAGTATGTTTGTTCAAAGAAAAAAAAAAACCCAAGAAGATACCGCAACTTGGGAGGAAAATGACAAGTGTCCCTCATCTCACTAAGAAAATTTAGGTGCCCAAGTGACAAACACCTCAACACTACACTAGTCTTAACATCTAACATGTGTCATTTTGTTCCCACTAGTCAAAAATTCCCACATTATCTCTCTTCAATTAAATTTTTTACATTTTTTCCTTTTTTTTTTTTCTCTTCTTCTTCTTCCTCCTTTCACTCTCTATGTCCTCTCTCTTCTGCATTTTCTTAAACAAAGGACAAACCACTCTTTTTTGTCAAAATGCTCTCTTGCTTTCAAGACCCTACAGCCTCCGCATGTCGCCTCCATCTTCGCCTGCTTCTTCTCCGACCTTTGGTGCTATTGCCTTCGGTCCAACTCCTCTCGCGCCTTCCGCATCGGTGCCCGCGTTGGCCAATAGCTTGAGGGCCCTCCACCATGTCAACGAACCACATCGTGCCTTCAATTCCTCCTCCGCTTCATCCGTTGCCTATGCTGGCCTTGGTTGACCTTGAAGATTCGAGGTCGAGCTAAGCTCTAGATCACAAATATAGGGCTCACTTGAGCTTAAATCCAAAATATGAGGCTCAAGTTTACTAGCGGAGCTCAAGCTTGATGACCGGCTCAAGAATCGAGACGATGGTGAGGTGGTGGTGGAAGGCGATTCGCGGGAATAAGTCTTCGGTGCAATGAAAGGAGGAATTCTTTGGTGGAGTGAAAGGAGGAAGAATAAAAAAAAAAAAAAGGAAAAAAAGAAAAAAGAAGAAAAAATAAGAGTGGGTTTGTTCTCTATTTAAGAAAACACAAAAGAAAGAGGGAGGGGGAGAGAGAGACAGAGACAGAGAGAGAGAAGGAAGAAGAAGAAGAAAAAAACAAAGGAAATACATTAATTGAAGAGAGATAATGTAAGGATTTCTTACTAGTGGGCCCAAAATGACACATGTCTAGTATGAAGCTGAGGTGATTGTCACTGGGCACCTAATATTTTCTCCATCTCACTAGGCAAAATGTCTCCAGCCACCTTCAAGTAACAGCCCCTTCAATCTCATTTAGAAAGATCAAGAGCAAATTGGGGGCAAAAAGGACATATGATTGCTTTAACAATTGTATTTATTCCTTGAACTCCCGTAAAAAACGCTTAGTAAGTCAAGCTTGTTAATTATGTAGAAATACCGCACAAACTCCAAGAAGATAGGTGAAGCCTCAAAGCATCAAAGTGCACTTTGGGCTCGTTTGGTTCAACTTTGGAAAAATGACTTTACATTTCCCCAAGGATCTTTGAATGAATGGGCATTTTTGTGAAGGTAAGAGTGTTTAGATACTCATTTTTTGTGTATATTTTGCAAAGTAACTTTAAAGTGAGAAGAAAAAGGAAAAAAAAAAAAAAAAAGGAGGAGGAGATGCAGCTGCACGGAGAGGGGAAAATCGTGGGGGAGGTGGCTCCACAATGGTGCTGGTGGTAGGGAGGCGGTTGGTGGCGGCGGTGGTGGGGGGTGGGGGAGGGGGTGACTCGCCCGAGGTTGATGACCTCACCAACCTCAAGCAACGCTCTAGGTTGTGCAACCCGGTTGCGTAGGTCGCACCGACCTCATGCGACGCTCTAGGTCGCTCTATCTCGAGCGACGTCACCTCGTCACGCAACCTAGGAGATGCCCGAGGTTGTCGACCTCAAGCCACCTCGCCCGAGGTCACGTGACCTCGGGCGAGGCTTCCCAGTGGCCAAATCTAGCCCCGGTAGCCAAATTTGGCCCTCACAACTGAGTGTCGCTCATTGGCTAACCTTCGCGGTGGAGCAGCAAGTCCAAATCTAAAGAAGAATACAATGGACAGTGTTTTTTAGGGCAAAAAAGGAAAACATAATTATCAATGAGGGCAATATTGAAAAGAAAAAAACTCATTAAACCTTATATTAGCATTCCAAAATGCATTCCAAATGCTAGCATTTGGCAAATGGAGTCTCAAAATTTGAACTAAACGCCTACTATTTTTCCTAGGGCTTTGGGGCTCAAAGCCCCTTGAGAATACTAAACCAAATGGGGCCTTTCTTCTCCCAATTACAGGCCTAGCTTCGCCAATTTGACTCTTTCCGCTCCACCATTGTCGTCACCAATAGGGTGCAGCGGGATCCAAAGATATGCTGCTTCAGCTCAATATCCATCTCAAGCCATAAGCATCGCCCCTCTACAGCAGTGCACGGATTGTAGCATGAGGATGCCTAGTCTTGCCGAGTTCCCAGATCATAACACACTCCTGAGGTAAAAATCGGGCTCCAATCACAATTGAACCCGCCTCTCCAGAACTACGGTCGCCAACAACAGGTAGATGAATCAGCTCCATGGTTACCGTAAGCTCCTGCGCCATCTGTCGGGTCTGCCTCACCAATGAATAACACAAACCCAGTTCTTCCTAAACAAAGTAACAACTCGCTCATCATGCAGATGTCGCAAACACCTTCAAATATGCAAATCCTGGATGAAGTTGCACCTGCAAGACACTATCTTTCCGCCACTACTCAGCATCATCCATTGCATAGCCAGGCTTCGACACATGACATTCAAAGCCTTAATTCAAGTACTCCCCGTCCTGCTTTTAAGCAGGATCTACTTGTAGCCCCCAGCATCATCGGAGCTAAAGTGAATGAATTATATGGCAGCAATATCATCACAGTAGAAGGAGAGTTCTGCCACCAGAAAAAACCATAATCCCGTTGCCAAGGACTGCCAAGTATATGGTAACAAGGCTATGTTTGCAGATATGCTTGATACGGTTAGCTGATTTGGTGGCTGGAACTAATTCCAGATCTGGTTGGTCAGTTTAGTTTCGATATAGCAATTGGCAACAACGACTCGTTCTGATGACTATTATTTTCGTCTTTAATGCAGAATTTCCTTGAGGAACTTGGATTTGGTGAACGGTGCGTTGCAGGAGAAGACTAAAGAGCAATCTTCCTGCATCGGCGTATCTCTGTCAATAGTTGAGTAGATAAAGTTAAACGCTGGTTATTCTGTTCTGCGTTGAAGCGATAGCTAAATCTGTAAATATTTCATTAATACCATTTGCAAATCTCTTTTTCTTAGTTACTTTTCTTTCACTCATTCTTTCGCCATCCTTCTTTATTCGACCTTCACCCCATGCCCAAACGTAACCGACCACAGCGGGTTCGCATGGAGATCACATGACCAGAACGAAACTAATCTATGTCGGGTTCATAACATTCATGCGGAGATAGCAAAGCAAGTTCATACAATGACTGATATGCTCCAGCATTGTTAGTTGTTTTCGAACCTTAGTACATTCCGCTCACACAGAAGGCATGTTCAAGAAAAAATAACGTAATCTACACTCCCGACGACAGCAACAGTTACCATCACCAAGCACTTGCGACTCGGCATGCTCTAATCATTCTTTTGTATAATAATTCATAGAAACTCTAGAAGGGAAAAGATGTATACAAGTTAACCCCTAAAATGACTCGACGCACTTCATGATCTTAGCATCAAACCAGACTTGAACGGATGTACAAATCAGCAAGTACAGATACGTTCCCAACGAAAGATAAGATATTAGTCTCTTTCAGCAAATTCACATTTAAGAGAAAAATTTAAAATGAGATAGATATATTAGAAGTCTTAAAACTTATCAAGAAAGTACAATTAAGTCCTAAAATCTATCGATTGGGTCAAATTAAATTGTTCTGTTAATTGCACTAAAGTTTTAAAATTTGATTACACTTCTTGACAAGTTTTAAGACTTGATTGTATCTATTAAAAGTTTTAGAACTTAATTGTATTTTAATGACAAGTTTTAGAATTTTTAATGTACTTATCCTATCATATTTCTGTACGACTTTAGTCTTCGGAAATTGAAGTTAAAAAAAAAAAAATAGTAATTGAACAATACGAGCGCTGAAACACTAACATCCTTTAAACCCTCAAGCCTGGGTGATGAGTTCAACAATTGGCAGACATAATAGGCCCAAATTGACTCTCTCTCAAGAAAAACATAGGAAGAAAACACGAGAAAGCCTTCCTAACCGATCGGAGAGCAGGACTATACCACACCAAACATCGAAATCTTGTCGACCACTTCTACTAAAGCCAAATGCTAATCCACATCCAGTTCCAATGCACAATTCTTTTTCCTTTGAATTCATAAACCCTTCGGCCACGATCAAATGGCCTCACCGCTACCGCAACAAATTCATCAGCATGCACATACAATGCGCTGGAAATGTCAGCAATGCTCACGCGATGCATCGGCCAATGAATAATCTCAGCGAAACAGAGGTCAGTTAACACCCAAGTCAAAGTGTCCGACTTTTACTATTTCGAAATCACAGGTCAAGAATCACTAAACTGATCAACAAGTACTGGAAGCAGAGAACGCGGAACAGTGAATACCAAGATTGGATCGAACTCATATGTGATGGTTTTCAATTTGGAAATAATGAGTTCGTGAACATGACCACGCTACATCAATTAACAACTGGTGATTCATGCTAGAATGTTTACAATTGACCAATAATTAACAAAGGATAAATTTATCGAAATGTATTTTTTTTTGTTAAAAATTAGTTTTGAATAAATTTGTCACGATATACTAAGGGTCCGTTCGTTTCGCGGAAAATAGGCTATTTCTGAAAAACATTTTCCTATAAATCATTTTCTAGGAAAATAACAATATTTTCTTATGTTCGGCTAAAACCCGATTTGTTTCGAAAAATATTTTCCGATATTCGGTAAAGAAAATATTTTCCACTCAAACATTGTCAAGCATGAACGTCAAGCTCAAGGCTTGCCAAATCAATGAGCATGAGTTTGAGATCAACAAGCTTGAGGTACTAGCCAAGAAATAAGAAGATGGGAAACAAAGAAAAGAAAAAGGAAAAGAAAATTAAAAATAATTTGAATTAAAAAATAATTCAAATAGAAAAAGAAAAGAAGAAGAAGAAAGGGGAGGAGGAAGTGAGAATTTGTAGAGGCGTGAGATAAGAAAGATCACGTGAGGAAAATGTTTTCATTTGATGGAAAATATTTTCCTCAAGGAATTCATTTTAGTGAAACGAACACCTGGAAAATCCGAAAAACGTTTCCCAAAAAATTATTTTTCGAAACAAACGTAGCCTAATTTAGAGTTTTTGGTATAAAAAATTCAGCAATTGTGCCATTAGGGTTAAAGTTTATATAAGTTTGGGGGATTTGCCCTTATTTTTTCAACGTGCAATATAGCATCTTAGCCTATGTAATGAATATAAATGTTGTCCGCTTTCTTTTTGGCATAATGAAAGAGGAGGGCTGAATGCCCTGACATAAAATATCGAACGGTATCCTAAAATTGAAATGTCCCACTTTTGCGTCGAAAGAAATATAGTCAATCCAAAAGGAGATCGAAACAAAAACTAAGGTGTCATCCAATTCGACAGTTTCACAATTGATAGGCCCATTTGTTCACTCATTTGCTTCACAGTACACATAACTCAGTTTAAACCACCAACTTAGATCCCAAGTTGCCTAATATCTTCCATCACATCATGTGATAAGCCATACAACACCCCACCCCACCTCGTACCTTATGACAATATTCTTTCAATGAGAAGTGTTCAATTTCGTGTTTTCGTTGCCGTTCTACATATCAAATGCACCCTTACTATATATCTCAAAATTATAGACACCCCGAATCATTAACCCCATATGAGTGCGGGAAAAATTACCGACAAAGTTCTAGAACTATTGGACAAATGCCAATTTAGTCTCAATTTAAAAAAAAAAAATCAACTAATTTAGTAATGTAGCCCTTATTGGTAGCAAATCTCTCACTTGAAGACCAGCTACTTTACGTGGCTTGCCAATGTTAAATGAACAAACTTTTCATTTTTCTAAAAGAAAAAGAAAAAAATCAAAAAAATTGTCAATATCAATAACGGTCATGACACTTATAATGATCAATATCTATATCAACAATTTTCCATTAAAATTGACCAAAATAATTACATTATTTTAGTGAGAATGGTTATATTGGCTAAATCATCTAACAATTTTGAATTAAATTGATCAACTTGAAAAATTCAAAATCAATAAATTTGGGATTATCGTGGTAATTATGTCAAAATTGGAAACGGTTAAGGCTGAAAGGCTACTGAAACATTCCACCAACCTAATTGATGAAGTACGAGCCCCCGGATTACCCAATTTCCACTTCCAAAAAACGACAAAGAAAAGGGAAAAAAACAAAAGAAAAGAAAAATCCAACGTTGATTGTTGCACGATCGAGTCGAGCCCATTGCCTCCCTCTTGATCTCCGCCGACGACCACGGGAGCCCATCGTCGACTAGCGTTGTAGGTTCACCTTTCGATGCAAGACAAGACAATAGCATTGAAGTTGGTCGCTTGTTTTTGTCTCCTTGTTGTCCCCCTTAAACCTTCCTCAAACACACCAGCATTATAAGTACTAAATTAGATTGAACCGTCGTATCTCACGAGCCTCGTGTAGGATTCACATGAGTCTCATCACTTTCGATGGTCGAGATTCAGACATTCTACAATTAAGAAGAAAATCTTAGATGCGATGATGGTGATTTACCAAATTTTTAATATTAAGCAGCGTAACAAAATCTTTTTAAACGTAAAATACGGTCCACTTATTATTAAAAGGTCCAATTACAATTTTTCATGACATTTACTACATCAATTTAGTAAGTTGGGCTTGATACGCCCAATGTCACTCTCAACTTAAAGCTAGAGAGTGAATCGAATAAGAATTCCTCTTTAAAAAGCTTTTCCCCACTTGGAAAATGACATATAATATCAAAAATGTTTTTAAATATACTAATGATAAGGGTTTCTATGGCCTGTAAGGAGGAATCGGATGCCCAACTCACAAAAAAAAAAAATCAATTTGACTCATTATCGGAATGAATTGCGAGAAGAAGCATTTATAGTTCAACGCGTCACGATGCTAAATCAATGCTCTAGTCAAAGTACCGATTTCTCAAACGTCAATTTGCACTTACTAGGAGGAATGATTGAATTATGAAATGAAATCTCGGAGCAAGAAAAGTGAATTCTCTTCCGGGAAGCAAAGCGATGCATTGCACCACGAGTCAAACCCCAATCCAAACGAAACGGCCAGCCGAGTCTTCTGCCCGCTCCCCTCGCCGATGAACGAAAGAAACCCAAAACGACAAACCGCGAAATGCGGATCGCGGCATAGGACAGTGGAGCTTTACCAACTTGGCCCCGTCAAAGCTCACAGCCACCAACCATTTCACGTGAGATTTCCTTTAGCTGTCTTTGTTTTCGTACACGTTAGTACCTGTCGCTTTTCTTCTCCAAGATTTTTTTTTTTTTAGGAAAAGCTAAAAAAAAATCTAAAACCATACCATTTTATAATATAATTATCCTAAACTTTTTATGACATCAAAATGTCCGAACTATGTTTATCGTGACATATTTATCCTAAATTCTTTCTAATGAAATTAAAAAACCCAAAATCCATATCTATGTAACACATATATCATACTCCGTCAACGTTATATTGGATAGTTTTTTAACAAAAATGTTATTTTTATTTCATTTAAATCACACAGGCACCATATTGATGCCATGCATGTAAGCATATTTTTAATAGTACTCATTAACGGAACATTGACAGAAGAGAGTACGCATGTCCATAGGTGTAAGTTTGTGAATTTTTTGTGCCATAAGATAAATGCATCACGGTAGACATAGTTTGAGATTTTTTGTAATCTGTTCCCTTTTTCTCTTTTCCGTTTTTATAAGAATCTCGGGACTCCATGCATTTCTTCTTAACAAAACATTTTAGATATTGAAACCTACAAGTCCGTGCAGTACGCCTCGAAAATCAATTTCATCGGTCCAACGCACATGAGGACAAAAACACTAGGGCCTCGTCATAGAGCCCATCACATGGCCTCACACGAAACCGGACGCACTTTAGCTCAATCTCCACCATCGAAAATCTGCTCACAATTTCCAAAACAGTAGCAAAAAGAAAATCGAAAAAGGGCCAAATCGAAGGGAGGGAGGGAGGGAGGGAGGGGAGGCAGAAAGAACTTCACGACGCGTCGCGCTCGCTCCCGGCGGGCCCTTCCCTTCCGATCGGTTTCTCTGCATCAATCGGTCGTCCCGAGACAAATCTGCACAGCAGCGACCACACGATCCGTATCGCGGTTGTCTGGTCCGTTCGTTTGGATCGTTGCGGGGCTTGTAAACTCGTGGTACGAGACTGCTAGTCGACAATTAAAGACAGCATCGGTATGATTGGGACTATCATGGGCCATTGCCAGTTTTTTTCTTGTCGCCTTCCGGAGTAGGAAGAACGCCAAAAGCTTTTTCTGTGGAGGACCAGATTCTCTTCCTTGTCCAAAGGGCTCCAGTTTCGCAAGAAAAGATTCGCATTCACACCGCCTGAAGTCGATTGGAGTTGCTTGGCTAAATCTAAGATATATTATTGTATTAGAAAAATGACATAAGTAATCTCTGAACTTTGATCGAATATGCATTGTGATATTTAAAATTTTAAGCTTTTTTAATTTGTTTAATGTAGTTCATGAATTTAGGTGTTTAATTTAGCTCATGTATTATATGAAATTCTTTGATTTTGTCCCTAAATTTAAAATAATGAAATGACGGCATTGGTTATTTTCATGAATTCGGGGACTCGATTGAATATATATCAAAAGTTTGAGAGTCACGTTAAAAAAATTAAAAATTAATAGATCATATTACATATTAAGTTAAAGTTGATGAATCATATTGAGAAACTAAAAATTTAGATATTACATATCAGTCGACTCGACTGATAAATTCCCCCTCTGGCGATGTGGGTGTTGATTTTGAGCGGAAAAAGGGTCTCGCTTTGAATTGACATCCCTTTACCATATTCCAGTTTTTATTCCTCCTTTATTGTTGTTTTTGGGTAAATTCCAAACAAGACCCCTCTTGACTTTTGGTCAGGAAAAGAAAAAAGACCGCCTTGACCGCTCACATCAAATTTGCTAATGACCCTTTTTTTCTATTTTTTGGACCATTAGGTCAATGATCGTACATATATGGAAATAAATAAATAAATAAAATGAAAAGGGACAAATAAACCCGCGATTGATGCTTTGCAAAGAGATCCCTATTCAGATCCTTATTTTTTGTCCCACGATCGTTCGACTCAAATATCAAATGACAGGGTTCTTGCAACGAGTTCTAAAAGAATTCGTAAAATAGATCCCTACGGTTTCCTTTCGGCAAGATCACGAGGAAATTAAATATCAAAAAGGAGAGAATTTGCCTCTCTTCTTTTCGAAAAAAAGGATAATGTGAATCGCATTTTCTGTTTCTCCGGCTGATAAAAAGCTAACATTTTTCAGTGCATTGATCGTCGACATTAGTTTTGGGATCGGCGACATTGCGTTGTTCTTTCTTGGCACGCGAAATTTTTTTTTTAAAAAAGCATAAATAAAAGGGAAAAAAAGAAACAAAGTTAGAAAAGGGGATTGGTGTCGGCGCCTATTCGATGTTTCCGATGCGTACTTTGTGGCGCTCCTCCTTTTTTCTTTAGTGCTTTTGACTGTCGTTTCCCACCAAGCTTAGTTTCCACTTTTTGCCTCGCATTGCTCGTAATTTCTTAATTAAAAAAACAATTACGAGGATTTTTTGGAATATTTAAATAAAATTATAGAGACCCGACTATCTGAAAGTTCACAAATAAGATAAGCATGATCGATAAAAGAAAGTTTTAAGAGGATATATTAAGCCCAGCATGTTGCACGGAAAGGGGATTTAACCTTAAAATCGTGGTCAGCATTTAATCATATTATAAAAATACCTTTTTCTTTAAAATCTCAAGAAAGAAAAGCAGATACTTGACTACCTACACACATGGAACACATTGTATGTTAAGTCCAAGCATTTAGTCTATACAAGTGGACTATTGAAAGCACTTTGTGTTATACAAATCATTCCCGATATCCAAGTTGGAAAATCTCCCCACGTCCAACTAAATATTATAGGCCCAGATGGTCACATTATAAGAATTTTAGTCACATGTCCTTGCAAAAATTATCAAGTAACTTTAAAGTCGGTGAGGGAGTTTTGTTCTCTTTTGGTATTTGCAAGTTCGACTTATAATGGGAGCATATTAAAAATAAAATACCAAATGAATCGGGTCGATAAAGGAAAATATGCTTAGGCTAGTCTGAGGTTTGTGAAGAGCTGAGCCAGACACCACCCGATCTTTGTCGAAACAAAAGATTTGTACAAGCTGGAAATCCAAGCTCCATTCGGAAAAAAGAAAAAAAAAAAAAATGCATTGCCCAATAAAATATTCAACTCTCCCTCGGCACATGGATGATAAAGAAATAAGACTCAAGGACTAGAGAAGAGGGAGATCGGTCCCTTGAGTTTGACTAACGTGACACGAATGGAATCTCTTCATTTGTTCTGCTCATAAAGAAATGGAATCCACAAGATCTGTTCCAGAATAAAGAACGAAAATTCTAAAAATCTTGTCCGGATTTTGACCATACCCCAAATTTCGGTAGACTAAGGTGATCCGAGTCATTCGATCCGATGGATCTTATTTGGCGGTTCAAATCGGGATTTTTTTAGCTTGCTGTGCGTCCTTAGCCCTTAAAATTCAATGTGTTTTATGTGGGATCCACGTTACTATTTCTCGGATCTTATGGAATTGTAGCTCCTTACATTTTTTTTGTAATTCTACATGAACTTTATAATGCAAAAATTTAATTAAAAAAATTTAATTAACGTGCGAGATTTATTTATTTTTCCCCATCCGACGGTCGTGGAAAGTCGGTCTATTCTTTTTCTTTTTTTCCGACGGTCACGATGGTCGGAAGCCGTTCCCCGAAGTAGTTCTTGTGAAACCCCTCGGTCCGACGAGAGATCAGGCGGTAAATCTGGAAGAGAACACAACGCCAATAACCAAAACGAAAGCGATCTGTATCTTCGTGTCTCGTAAAACACGAAATTTGCCGTGTCAGAGAATCACGGGCGTGGACTAAATTTTTCTCCTTTTTCAAGAAGTAATTTCCCGGAAAAAGGGTCTGTTTTCCCAGATGCGAAGTGGGGAAAAAAAGGTAGAAAAATCGGGACTCGCCCACCGGAGGAAGAAAGGGTCTCTAGTTGCTGCTGCGCGCCTGGTGCGTGTGCATGTGCTCGAGATATAGAGTCTAGAGAGGGAGGGAGGGAGCGCGTGTTCACTTTTTAACCTTTTTACAGAGGCGAGATCTCTGAGGGTGGATCTCCAAAGCTGTCGCTTTTGTCGAAGACGAGAATGTTTCCGGCTAGGAGCCGACACGGCTCGAGACAACAGCAGCGTCGCCTCTCTTGATAAAAGCGAATTCCCAGCATTTCGAGTAGGAGAGAGAAAGAGAGAGAGGAAGGGGCGTCGTCAAGAACAGAACGGAACAGAACAGAACAGAACAGGGCAGAACAGAGCACGGCAGAGCGCGTTGTGGGGTGGTGGTACTGTTGCGAAAGCGACGAGTAACTGTCATACTGTAAATGAGGAAAAAGGGTTGGGGTGGGGGTGGTTTGGCGTTGGGTGGTCCCGCGGCTCTGCGCGACTTCCTTGACAGCGACGTATCTACCGACGTTTCAGCCATTTTCACTCTCTCTCTCTCTCTCTCTTCCCTGCTCTGCTGGCTCCTCCTGCCTCCGCTTTTACTGCACCCCACCGCAACCGAATGGTTGACCTGATCCATTTCGAGGGGAAAAAAGTGAAGTCCTTAAATTTTTACGTGGAGTGAAATCAAAATCCTAAAATATTTCGACTGCTCTCTTGTTATGTTATAAGCCTTTTCCTTTCTAAAATGTGCAATCTAACCCTTTTGATGGACTGTACTGTACCAAGTAAGGCTTTGCTAGCATGATCATGAGATAGCTTTTGGATTACTCTAAAAGAGAGATGTGATTTGATCCCGAGATCCGTCACGTCAAAGGCATTTCTATGGAGGGTGAGAAAGAGAGCACGTCATATAATATGTACACCACTTGACATAATCACGAGCGTTGTATTTTCCTCCATTTCTGTTGATAGATTTGTTTAGGAGATGTAAATGATCATGACTCAACATCAACCACATTAAGCTAAAAATAGTAATATATATAATAAGATTCATGATAGTATTACGTATGTGCAAATGCCATTTGCTAATTTTGCGAATCTAACACTATCCTCTATTTTATAATTTTACAATATAAAGGATTATACCGTACATGTTCATTTAAGAGAGGTCCAACCTGCCTTCTCTTGTATTATGTGCTATTAATGCATTTAAAATCGAAAAATAATTTTCTAATAAGCATATTTTATAAATGTCCCATCAGCACATGATAATAAGACTTTAACATGAAATATCATCGCGATAAAAAAAGAAAATTAGGTAACTGACGGTGGGGAGAATTGATTGGCGGAGGGGCATGGTTTGACCTACACTCTGTAGTTCCTAGCCTCTAATCTCCGGGGCCAAAATCCAAAATCAACTGCCACGGGTTGGAAATAGGGCTCGAAGTTCGCAACAAGTTAAGGACAAATTCCTTTTGTCGATTCACGCATCGAAATTCGACTTTGACACGGACCCTCCAAGATAGTAATTACAACATCGGCCGACGGCCCGAAAATTATTTTACGCGAGCGAACATGTCCGCTCCTCCCTTGCAAGGTTTTTTTTTTTTTTTTTTAAATGTTAGGTGATTTCAAGCTCTTCTTGTCCTAAAAGCTAGTTTAGAAAATAAGATTTTCATTTGTATTTATAAATCGACTCTCAATTCCTCCCGCAATTAATATGAAATAATTTTAATATTTAATCGTCCACTCTCTCCTCCCAATTCTCGATTTTGGGATATATAATGTCGTTCGCGCAGAATTTCTCTCAACACCGATTAGTGTAGGAGCTAATTTTTGTAACTTACAATTGGGGGGACAGGGAAGGGTGAATTTCACCTTTGACGAAGGAGCGTGCACATGGGCTTGTACTCGGATGGCCATAACAAGTCACACGTACGTTGCCCCCATCTCTCTCTTTTGTCCCTTTCTTTCTCTTTTTAGAAAATGGCCACATAGAATGCATTAGTGACGTTGCCGCATTAAAAAAAAAGATAGAACTTTTGTTATTTTTCATCACACGGCTCGTCGTTGCCTTGTTTGTGGCTATAAAACCCGCTCGAACCATATAGATTTCTAAACCAGTGGAATAATTTCACGGGGCTCTTCCAAGTCACGCAAAATCAGAGGCGAAGGCTATGAGGGGGGGCCGATCCGGAACGCGAAAACCAACCCACAAATTCGCCGCTAGCCCCCCACAAAATCAGGTCGGTAACCATCTTCGCCTGCAATTAGTCGCTAAGTACTCATTGAATTGGAATAAGTTTGGCGAGATTAGACATTTTTATTCTGGGTGGAAGAGATTTGACAATTGAAGTGGAGTGGAAGTGTAGAGAGAGGGAGGTGACTTTAATTGGCACTCCCGCAACGCGTGAACCGCATGCGTAATCCGTGGCGAATCCAGGCATGGCGCACTAAAAATCCGATCAGTGCTTTTCCATTAAAAGAAGAAATCGAATTGGAGAAGGACCTTCTCGTGGAAGCATTGACGAGAGAGAGAGGGACAGAGAGAGATGATGGGCATCATGCACTATGTCATGGCCCCCTTAAATATGCCATGCCATCTCTCTCTCTCCATCGCTCCCTTTTTCTTTTATTTCCCCCTTCTTCTTCTTTTTGTACACTGACACGTGCCCCCTTTTTGACCTTTTCTTTTTTTGGCTGGGTAGGTGACCAATACATATTCTTTACTTCCTAGGCACGGAAAATGAAAGGCATTATGGATGGACGTAAAACTCGATATAATTAAAATGGGTATTAATTATTTTCATGTGCAATGAAAATAACATTCGCTCCATTACTTTTTTTTGGTGCCAGGCGATAGAGCATATATCATATACATATACATATACATATATATATATATATATATTTCTTTTGTGTGCGTGTAACTCATTATTTAGTATGTCGGGAGGAGAGAAAGGAAAAGGAGGAGTTGATCAAGACTCCCGTCCTTCCTTTTATTTTTTTTTATTTGTTCTTTTTATTTTTTCTGCATGAGTAATGATAATTACATGATGAGGAAATTAATGAAAGTGTCTTCCTCTCTCATTCTCTGAAAAATACCTTCCTCTTTCGGGCCTAGCGATAGGGACGCCTCGCTTTAATTGCAGCATCGAGTCAGAGGAATTTAGGCCCAACCCCCAAGAAAAAGTAAAAACAGTTTGCCATTAAATGCCTCCCCTTGCTTAATTACAATGTCCTTTTATTTTATATTCAGTTTTTCTTCTTCTTTTTTTTTTTTTTTTTACTGCGGGCTGCACGGCTGCTGCCGCTTGCTCGATTTCGTGGGAAACAATTAAAAAAAGGGAAAAGGGAAAAAAATGGGGAGGAAAAAAGGAAAAATTTGGGTGGGGATGGCGCAGGCGTTGATGTTTCGACATACTAGGATCTAAGGAACGACACGGAAGCATGCATTAATTAGGGTTTTCTCGGCGCAAGGACGTAGCGACACGTGGACTTATGAGGACGCTTCTATCAGAAGTCTTTTGGGTTTTCCCTTTTTCTTCTTAACATCCAAATAAATACCCAGAAATATATTTTTCGTTTAAATTATTGGAATTCCAATCCCATACGTTTTTTCTTTTCCAAAAATTGCAATCAGGTCAGAGAATTCTTATTTCCTGCTTTTCTGATTTAAACAGGACCATCTAATCAAAGATCATCCCTCCATTTGGTCATATTCCATTCTTTCTTCTTATTACATTTTGTCATGTCAAATATAAATTCTAATCTTTTTATAAAATTGGATAATACACTACATAACCGCGATATACTGTTCAAAAACTTGTTCGGTACAACAGTAATCACAACAAATGTGTCAACAACGAACAATACAACAGCACTTGCAACTGCAGAGCTAGATCCCATAGCTTGCAAAACATTTCCCGATCATTTGGCGAGATTAGCTCGAGACGACCTGCACATTTGTGGATTAAAAAAAAAAAAAAAAGACCGGACCTAACGCATAAGCCGCAACACTTCATGACATAGTTAATAATCATGATAAGAGTGGACGATCATTAAAAAAGGGAAAAGAAAAGATAACTACATGCAAAAAAAAATTGCGGCTGAGCTTTGGAAAACAAAAATAAAATAAAAATCGGAACGAGAATCTCTCGAAGCGAGAAAGAGATTCGCAAGCGCAGTCACATAAGAGTTCACGGCCGTTAACTAGAAAAAGGTGAAAACGGAAAAAAATAAATAAAATAAAATCGCGGGAGGCCGTTACTTTTTCTGAGGAGGCTCAATTTTCCTTTTTTAATTATCATTTTCCCCCTTCTCCTAAGAAAAAAAAAAAAGGAGGAATAAAACGAAAATACCAATTTCCCCTCCACCCTCCCCTGGGGAAAGAAAAGGACACGTCAGCAAAAACTGAAGTGACAGCAATGACAAATCAGCAAAATCAGAAGGAAGGAAGGAAGGAAGGGAAGGCAAAGGGGGCGAGGCGATGCTCGAAGCTTCAACCATTTTTTAGAGAGAGAAAGGAAGGAATAGTAAGCCCCCTCCGTTAACAAACCCGAAACCAGATCTCTTCGATCTTTCTCCCCTCTTCGCTTCCCCTTTTTATTTTCCCTCCTCCCCCGTCGCATTTTCTCGAGAAAACGCCCTCCTCGTCCTCGTCCTCCCCTCTTTTTCCCGAGAAAAAGAAAATTCCATTTCTTCGGCCTCCTACCCCCGCCGGAGAGATTCCGATCGCCGATCCAGCTCCCGCCCCCGCCGGATTACGGAATTCGCGGCGACGGTGCGTTCTCTCTCTCTCTCTCTCTCTTCTGCGGAGGCGGCTCCGTCTCCTCGCACTGTCGGTGCGCTTCCTCTCTTTCTCTCTCTCTCTCTAACTTTCTTTTTCGGGGCGTTACGGGAGATCCGTACGGCCGCCGCTCGGCATTGTTGAGTTTCAATGCGGGTTCAGCTTTACGAGCTTTCAATGCCCGCCCCTCGTCGATGTAAATGCTCGCGGCGGCCGTTCCGTACGCTCCGGAGTCCCCCTAACGGTCTCTGCTCCTCCTCCTCCTCCTCCTTCTTCACTGTGATTTATTGTTGCTGTTGGATTGGACGTTTCCTTCTTCTTCTTCTTTCTTCGAGCGAGGATTCTGATGGGTTTTCGAGCTGCTCTGCGACGGCGCGTTCGGGAGGTGCGCGTCGGTGTCGAGCCTGGTTTCGGGGTTCTCCTGGCTGTTGTTTAAGGCAATTTCCGGGCAGTGAACAGTGCTCCCCGGTGTTCTATTGATTTCAGTAGCGAGTTTAGCGCGTGAAAGGCGGCGAATTTAAGTGCGAGCCGGTTGTAAAGAAGGAAAGTCGCCTTTTTTTTTTCCCTCTTCCACTCTCGGTTGTCAGCTGCTGCAGTTTCCCCAAGTTTCCAGATCTGTCGAAATTTGTGGGTATCTCGAGGTCTTTCTGCGGTGTCCGGTAATGGCACGTCAGTTCACCGGAGTGAGCGATCGTGTCTTGTTCTTGCAATTCCTGAGCTCGCGCGATGAGGGTCCTGCATTAAATGCATTCTAGATACTGGGGCAGGTGAGAACCGGGGATCGCGAGTGCTGCTTTCTTTTGCTCCAGCTGGACCGTTCTGTATGGTCGCTTTCATCCTTTCATTGTTCTTTTGTACTCTGATAAGCAATCAGACTCTGGAATGATCGAAGGGAATTTGTAGCAGACTAGAGGGTCTTCTTTATACCTGTTCTTTTTTTTTCATTTGGTGTGGGTGCTGATGCCCATTTGCAGATAGATGACCGTTTTTGAATTGCATCTTATCTGATGATTCGTCATCGTCGTTTCCAGAATCAGACTATCTTGGTTTATTTCTATTATTCCTTTCTAGCTTTTGATATTTGTCATACGTCTTTCCCAGGCACATGTGCGCTGCTGAGATTGAGTCTGGCTCGATTTCTTCCCCCGAAGAGTAAGGTTAAGCTGGTGATAAATTATAGTGGATTGAGATGTCAGGTATGTCTCATGTGTTTATATATTCCTCCTTAATCTGAGACCACAAGTCGCGCGATCCCGGTGATCTATAAATTGATTTATGGTAATGTTTTCTGCAGAAGAACTAGAAGGATTGAGGGGTTACGATGACATAAGAGAAAGAAGAATGGATCCTGAGAACACCGATGATGAAAGACGGAGATCTAAAATTGGGACTCTTAAGAAGAAAGCTATAAATGCTTCGAACAAGTTCACTCATTCCCTTAAGAAGAGAGGAAAAAGGAAAGTCGATTACAGGGTTCCGGCGGTTTCCATAGAGGATGTAAGAGATGCAAAAGAGGAAGGAGCAGTTCTTCAATTGCGTCAAAAGCTTCTCGACAGAGATTTGTTGCCATCTAGGCTTGATGACTATCATACATTGTTGAGGTTAGTCCAGTTGGTCCTTCCTGTTTTTCAGTGTTCTTGAGTGAGAATTAAACATGCTGACCTCTTCCTTTTCGTTCTTATATATAGGTTTCTGAAAGCTAGGGATTTTAACATTGAAAAAACAATCCAAATGTGGGAGGAAATGCTTAATTGGAGGCAAGAATATGAAACAGATACCATCTTGGAGGTAATTAAAAATCCTTTTTCACAAATGCTCTACCATCAGAAGAACCTGTATCATTAATCTATGCTCCATGGCAATTATTGAATTAAGCAGATGTTTCCGAATATTGAAAACAAGGACAAAATAGATGATGCGTGAGAAGTGGATTGTTCGCTATGTCACATCCTTAATTTGTTTGAAATGTGTAGGATTTTGAGTTTAATGAGTTGGAAGAAGTCTTGCAATATTATCCCCAAGGGTACCATGGTGTCGATAAGGAGGGCAGGCCGGTGTACATTGAAAGGCTGGGTAAAGCTCATCCTAGCAAGCTCATGCGTATAACCACTAATGAGCGATACCTGAGATATCATGTCCAAGAATTTGAGAGGGCTCTACAGGAGAAATTCCCAGCGTGTTCGATTGCAGCAAAGAGGCGAATATGTTCAACGACAACCATATTGGATGTAGATGGATTGGTATGTTGCTGGTTACTCTATGCCATTGGCAATTTTTTAAGTTTCTTCTTCCCTAAGTTCATTTTGGCAGTACTTATGTCTGCTCAAACATTTTTCTTGAGGGTGCTTTCCAATGTTTGATTGTTAATATATCCTCTTTAAGAAAAATTTCCGATGTTATTTTGGCCTCCTAGATGACTTTGCTAGTTCATTTTGTTGTAGAATTTGAGTATGGTGATAAGCAACAAAAGATTAATTTATCCATTGATAGTTGGTTTTTTTAGTAATTGTGCTGGTCTTTTTAACTTGTTGATTCAAATTCATATGAGATGCAGAGCATGAAGAACTTCACTCGAACTGCTGCAAATCTTTTGGCTGCTATGGCAAAAATAGACAACAGCTATTACCCTGAGGTATTTGATTACCATGAACACCATTGTGTGCACTTTTTGTAATGTCTCTAACTGGTCTGAATTCTGCAGACTCTTCATCGCATGTATATTGTTAATGCTGGTACTGGCTTCAAGAAAATGCTCTGGCCTGCAGCTCAGAAATTTCTTGACGCGAAGACAATAAGGAAGATACATGTAAAATGATCCTACCTTGAGTCCCATACTATCTGCCTACCTTCTTCGTTTAATGTTTTGCTAATATATGGCTGCCTCCTATCTTTCAGGTTTTGGACTCCAAATCCTTACCTCGACTCCTTGAAGTTATTGACTCAAGGTTTGTTTTTTATTTTTATTTTTTATGCTGATTTATTGTTGTTAAGTAACTTCGAACATGCAGGTGTTGACTTCAGATTTGGTTTTCCTTCCAGCCAACTGCCTGACTTTTTGGGTGGTTCTTGCACCTGTTCCGGTGAAGGAGGGTGCCTTAGGTCTAACAAGGGTCCGTGGAATGATCCTGACATAATGAAGGTACTGCATCTTTTTATTTATATTTCTTTCTTTGCTCAAATTGGCGAATCAAAAGTTAAGTTGAAGTGATTCTGGCATTGTGAAGCTCAGGCGCAATGCGGAAGCAACGTTTGTGAGACAAATTACCCGAGTTTCTGACGATCAAGAGAAAGTTGACTCTTATATTCAGATACTCCCATTGAAGGCAAGTGTTAACCGCTTGCATGTTGACAGGACTGATTTTGTTGTGTTTCTAATCTAGATTGTCAGCTCTTCTTCTTCTTCTTCTTCTACTTCTTTTGCTGAGTTGTTATGCACTCTACTTATCAGGGCAGAGCTAGTGATATGTCAGCAGCTGAATCAGGGTCAGATGTAGATGATGCTTGTTCTCCAACAGCGCAAAGAAGTTCTAGTTTTCCTTGTTTGGACCCAGTGCATGAAGAGGTGATTCCTAGAAATTGGGACATGATGTCTTAGATTGCCTTGTGTGTGTGTTAGATGCTGTGTTAGTGTCTCTATTTGTATATCACTCAATAAGGACATAACTGATGCAGGCAAGAGCATCGGATTCAGAAGCCTATTACAGCTGCCATGATAACTTCATTTCAATTAGGAAAGCCAGTGAAAGTGAACTGGGAGTGGAACCTGCTCAGGATCTGCTGCTTAATAGAAGTTTGTCTTGCAAGGATCTACAGACCTCAGAAGGTATTTTGATCGTTGCCTGATTGACTAGATAGCAGATTCTATCCTACTCGTGGTTCTTTAGAAACAATTGACAAACAACGCTTCTGATAAGGAACAGGCATAAATGGGATCCAGAAAATGGAAAAAATAACAATAAAATTTGAGCTGGCATAATTGTTGACAGCCTTTTATATGATGATCCATTTTGTAATTGTCAATCTTTCTTGGCAAAGTATTCTTTTGACTATTGATATACTGATGCATCTCTCTCTAGGAACTTCCTTTGTTCATTGGTTAGGCAACATCTGGGAAAAGGTGGATGTCAGGAATATCAAAAGTGATAAAAATAAATAAAATATTTGAGCAGGCATAATTGTTGACAGCCTTTTTTGTGATGATGCATTTTGTAATTGTCAATCTTTCTTGGTGAAGTATTCTTTGACTATTGATATACTGATACATCTCTCTCTAGGGACTTCCATTGTTCACTGGTTGGGCAACATCAGGGAAAAGGTGGATGTCAGGAATGTCCAGAGTGCGGCACGAATATTTGTCTCGTTCATGGTCAAACTTTTTGCATTCTTCCGCTTTTTTGCATCTAAATTAGGGAGAAAGCGGAATACTGTTCATCCAACTAACATGATTGAGAGCAACACAAACAGCCAACTGGAAGTTGTAGATGATATAGATGAAGAAGATCGTATCCTCCCATGTATAGAACGTCTTCAAAAATTAGAGAAAGCACTTGAGGAACTTAGTCATAAGCCTGCGGAAATTCCATTGGAAAAGGAGAGAATGCTTTTGGAATCTCTGGAAAGAATAAAGTCAGTGGAGTTTGACCTTGATAAAACAAAGAGAGTGAGTTATGCTCCCCTTAATTTTGAATTTGAAAGAAGGACCATGATGGCAATACTGTGGGTAATTTTCTCATTCCATTGGAATTTCGTTACAGGTACTTCATGCTACAGTGATGAAGCAACTGGAGATCACTCAACGGTGGGAGAATTTGCAGGATTCAAGGTGTCGAGTAAGTTGACATCTTTAGAAATTTCCTTGTTTACAGACGTCATCATTGAATTTTGTCCCTGGAGATCAATAACATCCCCACACGAATCTGGTAGCATCTTGTTGTACTTCACTGAACCAATTTACATGCTTGTTCATAAAAATTTTAAATGCATGACAGTAACAAGATCTAGACGAATGTGCAAAACTAGAATTGTTTGATTATGCTTTATAGGTGTGTGAATGGCTAGTATACGACGCCAAACGACAAAAGTGAAGTAAGATTTCCTCACTAGAAATGTTGATGCTTTCGGTTTTCTTTGGAATGCAAATCTTACTGGATCATTATTGCAGCAAAGGAGGTTCTTCTGTTAGATGCTTGAAGAGTCAACCATGGATGACACAAAAGTGCAGATGAGAACACAGAAAAGTTGGTGCTGTGGTCCATAATATTTGGGTTTTCGAATCCACTATTTGCACCCAACGCTTGCTTTTCACTGTCAGCATATATGCTCAAGTTGGCAACAGATGCCCGCTGCTTCACGGTTGTCCTGCAGTTTCGACACAGTATATGGAAGAAAGAAACGCCTGAAGAAATTCATTTTGTTGCACGGCACGATGTTGGTGGCCATTGTATATCGGAGCATTGTATAGTCGGTGAATTTTTAATGGGATAGAAGAGAAAAGCGGGCGACACTGATAGTAAAGTAATTGCATTCCCTTTTGATATGGAGGGATTGCTTTTGAAATTTTGTCAAATCATCATGAAATGGTCTCTATGAGATCTTCCCCGCCCGAAAATCTCTGCAGAGTCTTTGCAACGTTGGAGTAACATATCAAGCATATCAGCAGCGGCATTTAATTATTTTGCACATAGATTTGTGCTTTAGCAGGATGGTGCCACGGATCAAATTTGAAGCAGAGTCAGATTTAAGATTGTTCCGAGGCTAACTTGTCAAAACTGCGAAATCCCAGGACATGATTTAAGATTGACGAGCCTCGTATTGTTTGGCAAAACGTCAAATTCAGCTGTTTTGTTCTCTTTACTTGGTCAAAGAATGAAACTAGTGCTCGTGCGGAAGATTGTCAATCATCCGCCGCAGGATCTGACCACGTCCTCTCTTCATTTAAGCAAGCATGGAAAACCTTTTAATTACTGAAAAGCAGGTGAAGTCTTGAGCAGGGTGACAAAGGGGGACCGGAATCAGCGGGGGCAGTTGCAGGGATGGGGACTGCAACTCAAAAGAAATTTACCTTCCGGACTTGAACCTATTTCTTGAACTCATTATATTAAATCAAGGGATAATTCCATAAATGATTCTCGAAATTTGATCTAACGTGCCATATCAATTTTGAATTTTTAATACGTTTAATATGATTCTTAAATTTTTGATAGGTATTCAATTTAATCTATAAATTATATGAAGATGTTTAATATTATTCTTCAGTTATTATAAGTTTAGAGATAATATTATGCAATAAATTTTAGCGGACTAAATTGAACATCAATCAAAAGTTCAAGAATTATATTAAATAAATTAAAAGTTCTGAAATGATATTACATGTTGAATTAAAGTTTATGAATCATTTATATCATAATTTTTTGAGCGAGGTGAATTGCTTTCTAAAAATATAATAACTTAGCAGACAGCGGAAGAAATGGTTCAACTCAATTATGTATTAAAAAATAGTCAACAGCTGGCGATGGCGAGGAAAGAAGAAACTGCGACTGCGAGAGAAGAAAGTGACGTTCGCGAGCTTGATGTCTCTCTCTCTGTGCGCCTACCCCACGTACGACTTGTATGTCAATGTCCATCTCTCTACCCAACTCACCACCGAATGTTACGCTGTCTTCAACCCTCCACTTCAGCTGACGTTCTCCATGGCTCTTTGCCACGCGCTGCTCGCCTTTTCTTACCGCGTAAAGCAGAAATTGATGACGCAAGAAGAAACCCGCTTGCTTCTCCGCAAAAAGAAACCCGATTCCTCTCCCTCCCTCCCTCCCTCTCTCGCTCTTGCTTTCTGGGTCTCTGCACTTTTAGCTCAAGAACCCAGAAATCAATGGCGCCATACGGGTTCTCTCCCTGCATGCTGTGTGCCCTCTTCTTGATTCTTTTGGCATGTGCCTCAGAAACCGCTCCTTTGCCCAACTCCATCTCAGGTATCTTTATCTGGAGACTCCTCTTTTCCAGAACCCGCCACTTCATCCTCTCGTGGTGGACCCGTGAATGTCATCCTGAGATTTTCTATTTTCTTGATATGTGGATGCAGATGACACGTTCGAATCTCGGGCTCTTGCGGGTCGGCATCTCCTCCAAGCTAAACAAAGTAAAGATCTTTCACGACCCCGTTTCTTTATTGTCATTTCTTCTGGGCTTTTTGATGCATCGGGCCACTTCGGGATCTTGGCGTCCCAAATTTGTTTCCGGTGTGGAGATATCGCGGCAACAGATCCCTGGTTGATGGTTTTGTTTAGTTACTCGAATTATGCGAGAGTTGTAGCTCTTAGGTAAGTTAGTTCTAGCATATGTCCAGTGTCCTTTATGCTCAATGACTACTTAGTTCGGGGAAGTGCAGATCAAATTCCAATCAGATATCTGTCCAGCTTCTACTTCAGGGTTATCTTACACTGTCTCTCGATGGAATTGTAGGAAAGATGGAACTTTGTCTTAGGAAGTTCAATTTTTGATTTGGTAGAATTCTAGAATGCTATAGTTAGGCCACTATTGTTCTCTCTCCGCAAGAAATTCTCAAATCTATGAAATTGAAGAGCCTCGATCTAGTGTGGAAAGGGAAAAAGAACAAAACCTTTAACTGGAAGTGTGTGAAAAGCGTGGTGTTACGACTAGGTTTGTGCTGTTCTCATCATCTGGTTCTTGTAGCATAACTGGGGACTCCGCAAATTGATGACCCCTTTGAGGGAGCTCTTTAGAAACATTATCAGCAAAGTACTTTACTTTTAACAGATGTATGTTATCAATACTGCACTAGCTGTAGCTAGCCACCATTCATGCTGCATACGTATATCAATGAAAAGGCAAAAAATGATCACAAAGATATGGGCAAATAATGCCCCAGCCTCATCTCTGCACCGATTCGCTCAACCTGCATGTTTCTTTAATTTGATTATTGTGTCACATATCGAAGTCTAGAGCATTAGAATCTCAATTTTCTGCAATGAATTTTGCAGGTTGTCCAGTGAATTTTGAGTTCCTGAACTACACGGTCATCACGAGCAAATGTAAAGGACCTACTTACCCTGCCAATGTCTGTTGTGGAGCATTCAAGGAGTTTGCGTGCCCTTATGTTGATGTCATAAACGACCTAACGAATGACTGCGCTTCAACCATGTTCAGCTACATTAACCTCTATGGGAAATACCCACCTGGCCTTTTTGCTGCCGAATGCAGAGAAGGAAAACAAGGGCTCGAGTGCCCAGCATCAGCACCATCATCCGTAGTCGCTGACAGTAGTGGGGCTCAAAGCACGTTCCATGCCCCCTTCGATTAGTCCTTTCAATTGGCTTCATCATCCTCGTGTTCCACGTTCTGTTTGGACCACGACTATAATCTCTCTTCGTTGCAATGATCGTATTCTTTTTACAATAACATCGAGAAATATATGATTGCTGGCCTCTTCATCTTTTTGTCTTGTCATGTTTTGGTAAGCGTGTTCTTGAATGACCTGCCCCTGATCTGTGCTAGGTTTCGGCATAACTGTTGTTGGATATTTATTGAGTCACTTCGTGATTATGTATACTTAGCTGTATACCAATATGCCATACTTCTTGAATTATCAACTTGCAACTTGCGGAATGAAATCTTTGGATGGTTGTCGTCTCAAAGGCTGTGGCGTGCAATTTTCGTTCTTTTTCCCGAATGCCCGGCTCGACCACCATCGACCTTAGCCATTGACAGTGGGGCTCAAGTAAAACTCGATGCATCTCCTGTTAATAATTCATCGGGCTTCATCATCATCCGTCATTTAAGAAAAAGATTTGTAAATGGTATCAATGAAATAAAAAAGAAAAAAAAAAAAAAAAAAATATATATATATATATAGTTTTAGCCATCGTTTCAATACAAATTAAAATAACCAGAGTTCAACTTTATCTATGCAATTATTAACAGAAATATGCCGCCGCACGAAGCCTCTTTACTTTAGTCTTCTCCTACATGGCACCGTTGTCCTGGATGTTGCTGTCGAGAAAAGGAGCGTCTTCCCAAGCCCAAGTTCCTCAAGGAACCCAAGATCGTCAAGGAAATTCTGCATTAGAGACGAACATAATAGTCATCAAAATGGGTCATCATTGTCGATCGCTATATTAAAACCAAACTGACCGACCAAATTTGGAGAATAGCTCCAGCCAGTAAGTCAACTTACCGTATCAAGCATATCTGTGAACATAGCCTCGTTACCAGATACTTGGCGGTCCTCAACAACGGGATTATGGTTATTCTGGTAGCCGAACTCTCCTTTGACTGGGGCGATATTGCTGCCGTAAGATTCATTTGCTCCGATGGTGCTGAGGGCTACAAGCGGACCCTGCTCAGAGGCATGATTGGGAGTACTTGAATTAAGGCTTTGAATGGCATGTGTTGGAATCTGGTTATGCAATGGATGATGGTGAGTAGTGGCGGAAAGATAGTGTCTTGGATGTGCAGCTGCATCCGGGATTTGCATATATGTAGGTGTTTGGGACATCTGCATGATGAGCGAGTTGTCACTTTGTTTAGGAAGAACTGGGGGTGCGTTATTCATTGGTGGGGCGAACCCAACGGATGGTGCAGGAGCATATGGCAGGCATTGAGCTGATTCATTCACTTGCTGTTGGCGACCGTAGCCCTGGAGAGGCAGGTGTGGTTGCTGCAACGGCACAAGCGGTTGTGATTGGAGCCCCATTCGGTACCTTGGGAGCACGTTTTGATGTGGGAACTCGACAGGATTAGGCATCCTTGAGCTGCAGCCTGTGCAGTGCTGTTGAGGGGCGATACTCATAGCCTGCGACGGATATTGAGCTGCAGCAGCATATTTGTGGATACCGCCGCACCCTATTGATGGTGGAGGGGAAGGAGTCGGATTGGTGAAGCCAGGGCCGTTAATGAGAGAAAAAGTTGCATTTTGATGCTCCGAGGCTTCACCTATCTTCTTGGAGTTCGTGCGATATTTCTGCATAATTAACAAGCTTGATTTCATAAACATTTCTCGCGGGAATTTAAGAAATAAATACAATTGTTAATGCACTCATATTCCTTTTTTCCCAAGTTGCTCTTGATCTTTCTAAATGAGATTGAATCAGGGACTCTTACCTGAAGGTGGCTGGAGACGTTTTGCCTAGTGAGATGTGGGACACTCGTCATTTTCCTCATAATTTGCAATATCTTCTTGGGTTTGACATCTGCATTGCGGGTCATATAAACCACGTCAGTCAAGTCAACTATCATCTCTCTCAAAAAGGATACAAGTTCATGCGCCCATCACGTACCATGGTTTCCAAGACTATTGACGGCCATAACAAACATCCTGTTGAGCTCAGATGTCCATACAACGCGGGGCTTCTTCGCCCCCACTTTGTTCTTGCCATGATTGGCTTCATCTTCGCTGCTCTTTTTCAAGCTTTCAGAATTCACTTCCTCGTTCTCTGCCCGAGTATGACTATTGTCAGATGAAGATGTGGTCAGAACACGCGACGTCTCAAATTCTTTAGTAGAATTGTTGCTTGAGGATCGGTTGCTCCGAAGCACATGTTGCCATAGAATCTTGAGAGTGCTGACTTGAATGGGCTTCACTAGATAATTGCAAGCGCCGCTGTTCACTCCTTTCACGACAGTGTCCTTTTCAGCGTCGCTTGAAAACACTAATGAATTTAAACAATAGAAAAGGAATATGTCACATTAATTCCCATACATTTATGAGTCTGGCTTGAATTAATTGACATATAAGAACTTACTCACTACAGGCAAGGTTATCCCCATGGCAGCGATCTCGGCGAGAAGCTGAAAGCCATCCATGCCAGGCATGTGAACATCCGTTAGGACAATGTCAAACCTGCCCTTATTCTCTCGAATCATTGACAATGCATCCTCTCCTCGCTTGCACTTTGTCACTGTAAAAACACATTATACATATCATGCATGCAGATTCTTGGCTAAACCATCTGCATAAAGATGGATTCAAGTATCAAACTTCTCTCTATATCATTTAAACCGTCCACCTTCAGGCACAAGCATAAGGAATCAACCTACGTCATCTCTGTCTCTTTCTTTCGTTTCATAAAAAACAAGAATGCATTATAGGAAACATGAGTCAGTATCTAAGATTTTATCTCTAGGGTTAGATGGGAATTTGAGATCGTCTGTGCCTACACTGGATTCAAAAATCTGGTTGCAATTCGAACATCAACTCGCGATCAAGAAAGCTAACTCCTTGACTACTTCGAGTACACGGTTAGAATTCTCTCTTCTGCAGTTCAGTTGCAGTGACTAATTGTACGTACAGCCAATAATACCACGGCGATCGACTCAGGAAACAACATAACAACACACATTATTGCAGGTGCGAAGCGAAGCAGTGCTAGTGAAGTTACCTCGGTACGAACAATCTTGAAGCATCTTCTCCAGAAGGTGGAGACAGGTAACATTGTCGTCAACCAAGAGAACCCTTAAACCCTTTGGGAATTGATCACCATCCTTGCTCCAAAAGTTACTATTCTCGTCGTGGGTCACGCCTTCCATCGCTGTGTTTTCCATGCGCGTCTCTCTCTCTCTCTCTCTCTTTCGCCTCTTGTAATTTGCGGTGATGGAGGGGACTTTGGACAGGAGAGAGACAGAACTTAACGATAACTAACGATATTCAGACCATGGCTGTCAAGCCTTGAGCATAGGATGGATCAAGCCGGTTTATTTCCTATTCAAGGCGTTCTTTACTTCATGGTGTTTCGAAACAGGAAATAACCAGGAAGGGTAATTGCCAAAAGAGAGAATCGATTACATGCGCCTTGGAAGATCTTGCTTTTACCAAAGTCAAATGTTTCTTGGTCTGCACTACTGTAAAAAACGGGAAACTTGGGATTGAAGCGACCGCGAGAATGAGCAGAAACTCGATATATCTGGCCCATAAATATTTGTTTCCCTTTTTTAATCTTTTCTTTGCTTGTATATAAAAGTGGGTTTTGTTTTTGGGATATTTAGTGATCAAATTCCTTATTAGATCCTTCGCCATAAAAAGCAACACGAAAAAACCATCAATTCTAAATATTTCTGGTGATAAAATACAATTGATGTGCGACTATTTATCAAAATAAAAAAGAGCTACATAGTATTTAATGCAAAGTCAAATTCTACTTAATTACGTTAATACCAAAAAAAAATTTAAACTTGTAAACTCATGCCATATTTATCCCAAATTATAGGTATAATTATGTCATATTTACTTCAAACTATTTTTTGTATAAAAAAATATCAAATTAGCATCCCTATCACACATTTATCTCAAATTAATTTTCACGTGACAAAAACTTCACAATAATTTTTGGGCTTTTGCTGCGGAAAGAAGTCCGTCCAACCCAATTCGCTTTTGCCAGTGTAACACCGGATGGACGACACAAGCTAATAGCAACTGGTGAAGAAGAGAAGTTCCAAACTTTCCTCCTCCAAGAAATGCTGCAAAAACTCAAGTTCATAAATCTAATTCTCCAAGAAAGACCCTTGCATTTCTCATTAACGCGTGACGCTTCAACGATCCATATCCTGAATTCGTAAGCGAATGTTCGATCGATCTTGTTGTCCGAACAGTTTCTGTTGTTCTCAATCGCTCATTTCTATATATTTTTATACCTTTCTTTTCCTGTTTTGATTAAGAAGCGTGTCTGCATTCGGGAAAGCACGAGACAGATTGCGAAGAAGTGTTTGTTGTGTTATTTTTTTTTATTGCAAGAGTTATTTTATCTTCGTATGGATGTTTAGACTTTGATTTTAGTTATATCTGATAAGTTGTAACTCCAATGGGTTTCGGTTAGTCGTTTGCTGATGCTGCTGTGGATCGACGAGTTTCTTTTATGATCGTTTCCTCTTTCTGCGAAGTGTCCTTCATGAAAGTTTTCAATGCGAATTTCCCCTCCTCCTTTTATCTGTTTCTTCTGCATCACTCCTTTTGAAGACCATCCTGCTACATCTCTCTCTTCCACCACCACTGAAGTTCCTCGTTTCCTCGACCCAGTCGAGTTTGTCCCTACTACCATCACGCCAGCCTTCACAACTATGCTGTCCTCCTTCAGCCAGTCAAGACGTCATCAGGGTCGTAGTCGAGGCGCTGTGATGAGTAGCATCCACGACGGTTTCGGTTGTTGCTACCATTGGCACATTGTGTTGCGCTCCTCACTTTTCGTGGACTTTGCTACCATTGGGTTTGTCCCTGGTTTGGTTTAAGCAAGCCGTTCCTCCTTTGTTGATTCACAGATGCATTGCCGGTTGAGAACAGTTGCTGCTACCTCTCACTGGAGTTACACCACCCTCCAGTTTAAGCTAAGGCCGCGATTGGCGTGCAATCTTATTTCTTCTTCCCGAATGCCCGGCACGACCATCATCGACCTTAGCCACTGACAGTGGGGCTCAAATCAAACGCAGTGCACCTCTTTTGCTAGTACATTCATCTGGCTTGGTCGTCGTCTGTGTCTTCCAGGTCCTGGGATTGTTGTCCTTTTGCAAATTCGAGGAATACAGCCACCAGCCTTGACGGCCTCCATCTACTAATTTTCTGGTACGCACCTGCCCCCGACGTGCCATAGTTTTCTGAGTGGTCAATTCTTGCGAGGAACAAAATCATTTCGGATGGTCGTCGTTTCAAGAGTCTGGAATGCAACATACTTTAGTTTCCCCGGCCGAGTGCATTGATGACATGATTATCTCAGTTGCACCTAGTGATTGAGCCGAACTTGTAGAGAGAGAGAGAGAGAGAGGTACTTCTTTTGAAAATAATTCCGGTCACATCTGGCTTGATTGGACAGTTGATCCGAACCGTCATATATAGCAGGAAAACCAATGCAATTCGAAGTGAGCCCGAAAAGTCTATACCTCTCTGACAATTTGTAACTTTTTGAAGAGAGATCTGAGAGAGAACGTGAGAAGAGGAAGATTCACTATGTTATTCTGAGCAATTCTTCAATTACAATGTCGTTGGCACTTGAAATATATTCACAACGCGAACACATGTTGTAATCTTTCACACACAGGAACATAGCAAAAGCGGAATCCTCATGCCAGTATTATTCAGCAAGATCTTGGACATCGTGGACAAGTCATACAGGAAAAGAGGAGGCCGAATTGCGACGCCAATTAATCATGTATTCACCTATCTTAGCTTCAAGTGTTTGTTGTCTGAGAAGAACAAAACGCTGATTTTCTCTGTCCAGTCAACTTCCTCAAGGGTTCACTGCTGCCCAGATAAGCACCAGCCTTAACAGATCGAAGTCACAGGGCGTTCACCATAGATTGAACCTAGACTTCTGTCGAAACCGCTTCTTTGTCAAGCACCAGGGCCCAGGGAATGTGCTCAACTGTGTTATGCCAGAAAACAAGGCAATGTCTAGAGAAATCAGAATCCACCTAAAGCCTGAAGAGGAAGTCTTCATCCCCCCACTTTTTTTGGCTCGTCGAAGATTAGATCTTAAATATGTATGCAAGCAGCATATACACAATTAAGATTAGACCTTAAAGGGCAAAGGAAAGTGACGAAGCCTTACATTGCTGATTAGCTTAGCCCCAAACCAAGCAGTATCCGCACCAAAAGGTGGTGTTACGACCCTGATCCCACTTGAAATGGAAGGGGAAGAAGTCCATGCAATTCTTTCTCCAACCTCTGAACAAGAATTTTCAAATGCACGTCAAATATTATTTTGTCAAAATTTGGGACCTGAACGGTAATTCACAAATACTCTCATAATATGATTGTCGAGGCATATAAAAAATTGCTCATTGCATAGCATTTTTCGACAAGAATGCTGATACAGGAGCAGATGGCATATACCTGCTAGTCCAGGTAAACATGCTGTTCCTCCAGACAAGACCACGGTCTTGAACCATGTGTCATCAGCATTTAGCTCTGCATCATGGCAATGTTCTATGCAAAGTGCTACTGCCTGGTGCAAGCTCATTGTTCGTCTGTGTGAAGCATATGATATAACTTTAACAAAAGCATTTCTCATCTGACAAAGTCTGAAAAAAGACTGCAGTGTTGTATGACAAAATGCAGAGAGAGAGAGAGAAGAGAGACAGAGGCCGGAGACAAATAAGATAGATGAAGAATCTGCTTTCATAAGGCAGTCGACATTTGTCTGAGAAAATCTATATAAGTCTTAGAGCACTAAGCTCCTCAAACATCAAAAAATTGATGGCAAACGGAAGAGATGATCTTACACTCCTGCCATGCGAGGCTGAAATAGGATTTCTCCTGTTTGAAAGCGTTCTCTGGAAAGAGTAAATGACCCTTCCACTGGATGTTCATAAGTTGCTTCCGTGTTCTTGCGTAACTCGGCTTCATAATCAGCTGCAACATAACATAGCTTCTGCATTTCCATTTCGTCCAACATAAAAACAATAGCAGACATCAGATGCTGGTGCTACGTAAGTGTAAAAGATGAGCTTGAAGAAGCCAATAAAATAGGTTAGACATTGTACAGCTTGAGTTCATGGTTGAGTGGCCAAGATCTGCCTCAAATTTTATGTGGATCGTGAAGAGGAAACAAATTTTAGGCATACGGTTTCACTCAAATGTTCCACATACAGAGAGGATCGAGTCGATTAGCAGAAAGTTGTAACTGCAGAAGAAAAGCATCAGCATTTGGGACCTCGAGTCCCTTTTCTAGTCTTGTTAACCAAGAGTGTTCTTAAAGGACAGGACCTGGTCAGACTTTATTAGAAATTCCATTGTTCCAGGTACCATTCTTGCACAGACTAACATTGTCATGGGGAGTCAGCTGATCAATCCTCACTGTTTTGCAGCATGTTTAAATGATGGAGAGATTTAGAAAGAATCCAATGCACTCTGGAATACAAGATATGAGCAAACCCTGCTCAACCATCAAGGAAGAATGTGTTACCTCCTTCAATGTACGGATGGTATACAATGACTCAAAACTAATATTCTTCTGCTGCATCAGCTCCCGGAGGAATCCTGTCAGTTTTAAAGCTCCGAGTCCCGTAACTTCCACACCTACCTTGCGCATAACTTTACCATGCAAAACTTGGGGAGAGAAAGAGAAAATGGGGTAAATTAGGAAGTTTCAGATCTTGCAGAATTAAAAAAAACAGACAAAAAGCGGGAAGCAGCGATTTTGCATTTGGATATTCCAGAAGTTCACCATCCCATTATATTTTTCATGAACCTAGTGTGTTAAATGTACACTCTCTATCTCATTGTTAACCCTTTTAACATCAGAAAATGCTAGAAATTTAGTTTTTGAAGAAGGGGTAGCATGAGATCAAAACTGTTTGGGATGTCAAGATTATGATCACATTCTATATAACATCTTTTATAGTGTTTTTTTTTTTTTTTTTTTGGTAAGGTACATCTTTTATAGTGTTCTTTACATATTAGACTAACAAACATTTGTGTTCTCTCTTACTGAAAATTTAATACAGATCGATGAATTTTTCTAGAAAACAATGAGTTCATGTTAAACAAATAAGAGAATGTTTCACAAGAAGAACCAAAATCAATAACTAAGTTAAGCATAGATGAACAGGTGATCTGAAACCACCAAATTCCAACCATCAAATGGATTTCTATTGGATTGATGAAGTAACAGATTTGGGTCCATGTAACACTTCCTGAGAAGAAGTCAAGAAACTAGATGAGGCAGGAGGCCTGATTGGCATCTCACTCCAACCAGAAAATAAAGCTGCATCACTCATAAATAGAAATGAAGAAATGATTACTTGGAACAATGGAGGTTGCCTGGAAACCAATATTGACGGAAATTCCTGAAATTTGCCTTGCAGCATAGAGGGACAAAGTTGCCTACAGTCAAAGAAGAAGCATAAAGAGTTTATGCTCAAAGCAAGAAATTAACCAGTTTGAAATGAAAAGGAGAAGGAAGTTCCTAGCAATAGGTATGGCAAGGTCAAGGTCTTTCAATTCTCAATAAGTCGAGCACAAACACACATTTCACCAAGAGAAAGAAAGCACCCAACTAGAGTGATTGTGCATCAAGAAATCTAAATCGTGATACAATAGATAAAAACTGCCACCCCCCTCCTTTTTTTTTCTGGTTTATCTGTGACCAAGTAAGTGATTTACATTTGACAAGTGTGCATTTGAATGTTTGTTGGCAGACTCACAAATGGATGCTTCAGAGCAGACCTAGCTTGCTAGTTGGTAACAACGCATCACAAAAAGAATAACATGCAATCCACAATTCTCTTTCTCCTCTCTCTAATATTCAAACAACTAAGGGCATAGTGAAGGAAATGAGATTTAAACCTGATTAATGGCACAGACAGCGGGAACATTCATATCAAATAAAGTAGAGTGGATGGCCTCTTTGAGCTGCCGTCTTGATGCTTTTGCAGATTCAGTATCTAAACAAGAGAAAGAAAAGGTCTAGTCTCTCAAGACAATATAAGATTCCCTTTTTTGGGCAAAGGGTAAAACTAATGAAGGATACAGACTGTATTATACAGTGAAGACATGAGAAATGATCAGTCTGTATCACTGCACAATGCAATTTGCCATATGGAATGGCTCTGACAAGGAAGCATCAAGATCCGGGTTCAGACACTACTTCCACGATACATGGTATGCAAGCAACTTACTCACCATCATAGTGGCAGATTGGAATGGACACAACGATTGGCTGCATTGATGGCCTCACCTGCATCCTGCAATATATCAGAATCCACATCTTTAAATGTAGAAGTTCAAGATTAAAAGAAAACATCAGAATTCTTGGTAGAATTAAAATTTCAATTAATCCAATAATTGCAGATTACTAGAATTCCCAAAGTCAAATAAGAGAAGAGAGAAGAACCTGCTATACATCGTTGCGAAAAATGCCGAAGTCTGGCATGCATTGGAGATTCGATATTGCCAAATTCCTACACATTATCCAACAATACTTAAACAGATGCAACTTCTGGTCCTGGGGCTTCACGCAAATGAAGACATGTCTCATGGATGTTCCCAGACTCCCATGCGCCTCGCTAAAAATTAAGGGAATGCGAATTCTTGAATCCTTACCAGGAAGGTTGCTGACCTGCCAGATGGACAATCATATTTGCTCCAACCATATTTGCAATATCCAGAACCACCTAGCTCGAGACGATGAAAGAGGCAATGAGAACACTATGATCAAGATACGTAAAATCACAAAAAAGAAAAAAAAGTCAGGCAAGATGACCAACAATGCCCTACGACGAAGATTGCAATCGGCGTCCACGCATCTCTTCTTTCATTGCACAGCTTTAATCGGTATCGAATCACCTTCGAGAAGCAGAGGGCTTACCATCAATTATGACGGCGCCGGGTACCCGCGCTCGCTGGCTGTACATACTCATGAACGATAGCTCGCGCACCTCACTAGAGACCGCCCTGCAATGCTTTCGCCTCCATTAACCAACTACTCCTCAATCGAGTTCCACACATCATCGGCTAAATTGACTTCAAAGACCTCTTTAAAGCACGTTACGAACGACAATTTGACGATCGCGATCATATCGATCATTACGAATTGAATAATCTACTCGCATCCGAAACGGCCGAAAAGAACTCACTGAATCGGGTAGCCGTGCCGCAGATAAGTCTCGGCGAAGAAGATCGATTCCCAGGGCTGGTTCGGGCACTCCTCGTGGAGGAAACTAATCCAGAGGCGATCGTCGGACACGAGCGACCGCCACGACTTGCACACCAGGCTCGTCCGCATCGCGTCCTTCGGCCCCAGCAGCCGCAGAATCTGCACCAGCACGTCCTCCGGGAGCTTCTCGAAGTCCCCCCGGGACGACGACGGCTGGGCCGAGGCCGCCCCGCCGGCGGCGGAGGGCGGCCGGTTGGACGCCAATTCCACGATCTTCCTCAGGATCGACGACATTGCCGGCCGGAACGGCGGCCGGGGAGCGGACGGCGGCGGGGAGCGGGGAGAGACGAAGGAGGAGAGTTAGGCCGGGCAGGTGAGAAAGTGAGGATTTTTCATCATTTTGCATTTTTTTTGGGTAGGGAGTTGGGAAACGGCGATGACGTGGTCAGTGAAAACACGCGCCACGTGGCGAAACGAGGGCCATGGTCTATATGGCCTCTTCGAGGATCGAATTTTCTTTCCCGAAGATTTTCCCGGAAAAATTCACCGCATCATTGCAGAGGAACCGGTCCGAAAGACGACTGAAGCAAAACCCCGAGAAAATCACTGCCTGCCGTTCGGAGAAACTAAGGAGATCCTGGAGAGAGAGGTGCATCGTTCGCAGAGAAGAATCGAGGGGCTTTGAGGATCGTTCCGGCCAGGGCCGCCGCCGGCGACGGCGGAAGAGGCCAGGCGAGGCGGCGCCGAGGGTCGCGCGGACCCTCCAGTCGAAGGCCCTCAGCAATCGGAGTCGCGATGGTTGACCCAGACGCGCGAACCCGGACCATTGGAAGAGAAGAATAGTTTATTAAAAGCTTATAAAAAGTAAGCCTTTTTAAAAGGGCAACTCAATCAGACCCAAAATGAAGGAGAAACGCATTTGACCGTGTTGCCTTAAAAAATAAAAAAGGGATAAAATAAATATAAAAAAAATGAAAAAGGATATCCGGAGGAGAGGGATTTGAACCCGACGTGAATCGAACACGCAACCTTCTGATCTGGAGTCAGACGCGCTACCATTGCGCCACGGATCCTCGTTGTTATGTTTTCTCAGCTTTATTAAGTATAAACTTTAATTATCACGTGGCGACATCGGCCGTTTAACCTTTTTTTCCTCGTTTTTACCTTGAAGGAACATGTTTGTGTGAGCTGATGATTCATTGCCGATTCCTTCCATACCCCCATAGGTAACTCCCTATCATAGGCATGGTAAATAGAACTTAGATTTGTTAGCCAAAGCATTTTTCTCAAAGATTGACGATCAGGATTCGATACCTAGCTTTAGAGAAAATGGTTCAAATTTGAATGCACGTTTTGATCTTTTACAACAATGGGCACAAGAATTTACTATCTACAACACGTGATTATTTGTGATGTTAAGACACTCATCTCCTCTAAAAGAGAATCTTTTCTACAGGGTTGAGATATTTCTGTACTTCATCGATTAGCTTTTAATTGGTATTAGACAAGATTGGCTCTTCGAGTAAGAATGACGCATGAGAATTAAAGAAAGTTTACTTTGCCCTTGACAAGTCTGTATCGCGTACCGGATCTTCGAATGTAATCGATCGGATTCTGTTTTCATATTATTTTATCCATCTACATCAATTTGCAATGAATTTCTTGCCGCCCCAATGAATTATTGGATGGAAATTCATTCACATAGGAATGTGACTCGCCCTTGTCAGAAGAATACGATTTGGCATCGATTCCTTTCCCTTCTTTCCTGACCGAATCAGCAAGAGATTTTCATCGTTTTGAAAGCATTAGCCTGTTTGTTAATGTTCTTTATTTCTGTTTATGAACAAAATTTCTATTTTTTCGGGGAAGAAAAAAAAAAGAACATAAACACGTTGTTTGCATTTTTGTTCCAGGAACACATTTGGAATAGAAACAAGAAACAAGAAAAACGTGTTTCTTGTTTTTGGAACAATTTTTAAAAACAAATTTTCTCTCTCCTCTCTTTTTCTTCTCTTTTTTTTTTATTATTTTCTTTTTCATTTTTCTTTAGCCGGTCGGGGCCTCGGCCATGGCCGGCGATCAGCCGTTGAGGGCGACAACGTCGTCGAGGACCGGCGACCTTGCTGGAGCGTCGCCGGCCCCGGCGAGGCCAAGCGTCGACAACCCCTGGCGAGGCTCACCGCCCGGCGAGGTCGAGCCTCGCCCAACCACGGTGACGCTCGGCCTCGCCAAGGGTCGGCGAGCCTCATTGTGGTTGAGCGAGGCCACCGGTCCTCATCGATCGGTCGCCAGCCATGGCCGAGGTCGGCGATCGGCCAAAAGAAGAAAAAAGAAAAAGAAAATAAAAATATTAAAAAGTTAAAAAAAATAACACAAATTTACTAAATGTGTTTCTGTTCATTTTTTTCTTCTCCGAACAAGTTTACTAAACGCGTTTTTTATTCAAAAATTGTTCATCGGAACAGAAATACTTTTTTCTATTTCTGTTCCTGAAACAATTTTTAAACGAAATGTTACCAAATGCGCCTAAGTAAGGAAACACGTGGATCTGTGCATATGCATTAAATTTTCAAATTAAAAAACTGTATTTACAATTAGATAATGATAGGCAATCATAAAATTATAATTAAAGTCACCTTCCTGACATTGACAGTGCCTTCTCCACAGCACCAATTAGCTCCTATTTTAAGTAGCTCGTAATGAAATTTACCAAAATTCATGATTTCTACAAGGAACTCATACGCTCCACAAAAAATCATAAGTACGTCATTCTATATATATAATAAGAGTTTGGCTCATTCCTTGAAGTAACCCATTTTATATATTTAAGATGTCACTATAAGGAATTCACAAGCTAATAAGAGTTTGGCTCATTCCTTGAAGTAACCCCATTTTATATATTTAAGATGTCACTATAAGGAACTCACACGCTTCTTAAGAAATGATGGAAGTTCATCAAAATCGTGATTTTTATAGAAATATACTACGACTATATCTGCTCAAATTGTCTAAGTATGCAACGGCGCAATAGCCATCAACACTTGATTAGCAACTATAATGTCATCAAACTCGAATAATTTGAATGTTCAGATTCAACGATATTACTTTTCATCATAAATCCGATGCCTAGGCAGCAGTAATGCCAGTGGAATGCCCAAGAACTCATGCAACTGGTGCTGGGATCTTCCTTTCTCCGCCAAAAGAGGAAGACGATGCATGCATCAGAAAAGGCTCTTGCAAAGTAGCTAAAAAGACCCTTTCTCGCATAAGATAGCGCTCATCATTTTTTGTCTCGATCATTAATAGGCTTCTAGAGTCCAATATGATAGCTGAAAAGTGTGTATGTGCTATGTAAGGGAATAGGGTCTGGCGGCAAAGTGGATCATTGGAAAGTTGAGCTTTTCAGAAAGCTAAACTTTACATCGGAGAGGAGACAGAGAGGTGCATGCCCTAACCGGAATCTCTCAGTTATTTTAGCACAAAGTGCAGAAAAAACAGTCAGACAAGATAGCTTTGAGAGCACATCAACATGCGCATTCTCTTAGGTCATGATGTTTGACCCTGCATATTTAGAATTAACTTCTGCATGAATACCTATGAAAAAGGTAGTAAACCAAAGGAACCTCCACATTTGATTTTCACCACAATGATAAACTCCACTACTGCACAGTGACACATCCGCCATAGTCCACATTTTGCACTTGCTTTTTGATGTAATGGTCATTCTCCAGCTCTGGGGTGGATATCTTTCTCGGCAATGTTGGAAGATATGATACTATTCTGGAAATCATTTATTTTAGTCAATTTAGGATTAGATCTGATACACTTAGATTTAAGAAATATACTCATTCTTTATTTATTATTCTCATTGTATTATATAAAGATAGATCTGTACATCACTTCAAAATATACGAATCAATATACACAGAAATCTTCCCACATCTTCTTCTAGCTATTTTTCTTCCTCTTCAAACAGATTTTGACATGGTATCAGAGCAGACGCTCTTTACCTAGCTTCCGCAAACTTCTTTCCTGATTGCCTACCGGATAGATTATCACCTTGTTGCTTTGCAGAAACCCTAACCGCAAAACAAGGTTAGCACTCCGGTGTAGGAATCGATAGTTGAACTTTCTTTGAAAATAAACAACTTCGTTCCTCCTTACCTCCTATACTTACCGACACCATGTCTAAAGACCATTCGTCGGCGTCGGAAGAAAGGATCCCAGAGGAGTCAACGATGCAGCAAGGAACTAATATCTCAGATCTGACCCAGGCGCCAAGGATTCAGGCCCAGCCCAACCAGGGACAACCCATCACGGGCCAGTCCATCCAGTGGCTGCCTGTCCAAATGGCGCCCGGCCCATGGTTCTACGGACCATCACAGGTAACCCACGGAGAGCAAATTCCAGCCGATGGAGGCTCACCGACCGCACACTGGGCGGGCTCATCCACCGGGCCGGGTTTATTTTATGCGGATCGTGTACCCGAATCGGGTAATCCGGGTTTGGGATCAAATCCCTACCCGGTTCCCCGACCCGGTTATTTTCCATATCCGATTGTCGCCGCCAGCGGACAACCGGAACCCGGCGACCCGCTTTACACCACAACGGTCGACGGCCCAGAGCTACGGCTCATCGCCCAGCAACTAACCGGGGCCGATAATTACTCAAGCTGGTCGCGGGAATTCCGGCGAGCGTTGGTAACGAAAGAAAAAGACGGATTTATCGATGGAACCGTTCAAATTCCATCCGACGAGCGGCAAGCACGATTATGGCGGAAATGCAACCAGTTAGTCCGAACATGGATCGAATCGTGTCACCTCCGAAGTCGCGACCGGATTACCGCCGACGGAAGACCCAAAACAGATGTGGGAAAATATAAAAGAAATGTACGGGAAATTAGATCGAGTTCGAGTTTTTTCGCTAACCCAACAACTTTCAGATTTGAAACAGGGAAATATGAGCGTAGCCAGCATTTACAACAAAATTTCAGCATTATGGAATGAGTTGGAAGTGGTGGAAGAGAAACTAGAAGGACCGGAATCAACCCTACAACAAGATGCCGGGCCATTCGTGAACGAGAGAAAATCACAAGATTTCTTCTTGCCCTAAATGAATCTTACCTCTCGTTTCGGACGCAAATACTTACCATGGATCCGACGCCGACGCTTGCTCGGATCTACCAGCTTGCCATACAGGAGGAAAGCCAGCGTCTTGCTGTGCCCGAGACTCATAAAGATGGCGTCGCACTCGTTGTCCATGGAGGCGCTTTTCACAGAGGAGTTGCAAAAAGGGGGCAAGGAGATCGAACGAGTGGACACGGCGGAAATTTTTTAGGGTTCCCTGGAAGCGGTGATTTAAAGAAAGGAATGGACGGCTACGATCTCTCCGAAGATCCGACGGTCCACGAACACTGCACCCACTAACCGGATCGATGGCTACCAAGGCTTCTCTTCAGCTGCATCGGACGGTCCACGCATTATTGGATCCGACGGCTCGCGGAATCTCTTCACATCCGACGGCTCCCATGAAGCAGCAATGAATCCTTATCTAAAAATGCCAATCGGACCGACCTATGCCGCAACGTGAAAGGGAAATTTCAAAGGCAAAGGTAAATTATATTGTGATTACGCAAGCGTCCGCACCATACAATCGACAATTGTTGGAAACCGCACGGCAAGCCGGGGGAAAAAGAAAAAGAATTCCTCAACTGTTTTTCAGGTTACGGGTCAATATGCTGATAATTCTAATCAGCCAATTAGCCAAGAACAAGTATCAAGAACTTATGAGGGCTTTCAAAAAATTGGATACATCTGACAAGACTGGGAGCTTCACAGGTATTTCATATTGCTTGATGAATTCAATTTCCCACGATAAATGGATAATTGATTCAGGAGCTAGTGATCACATTGCTTGTGATAAAAAATTTTTCTCAAAAATCCAGAAATTATCCACACCAGCTTCAGTACAGCTTCCTAATGGTAATTCCGCAATTGTCATGATGATTGGAACAGTGAACCTTAGCCCACTCATAACACTCAAGAACGTTTTATATGTTCTTGATTTCAATTTCAATCTAATATCGGTTTCTCGAGTCTGCGAAGAGAATTCATGCCAAGTCCTATTTCATTCGATAAATGTATATTTTAGGCCCCTTCGACCGGCAGACCGATGGGCTTGGGTAGTATCTCTCAAGGGCTATATTTCTGGATCAAGGTTCCCAGCATTTCCAATTTATCATATGTTGAATTGAATAAAATGTCATTGTGTAATTCTGCTACCAATGATAAAAATTCCATTAATCATCAAAGATTGGGTCATAGTGCTTCTTTTCCTTGTTCTCATTGCCCCGTTTGTCCTCTAGCAAAACAAACTCGTACATCCTTTCCAAATAGCATTTCTCGTGCAAAGAGTCCTTTTCTTTAATCCATGCTGACATTTGGGGCCCTTATCACACACAACATCGTGATGGTTCTCGATTTTTCTCACAATTGTGGTTGATTTTTCAAGAGCCACATGGGTTTTCTGATGCAGTCAAAAGGCCAAGTTTTTCATTATATGCAGACTTTTTTTCTTTATCCAAGAATCAATTTGGGAAGTCTATTCAGCGCATCCGCACCGACAATGGAAGGAGTTCTTCAGCAATGAATGTGAAAATTTCCTCTCTTCAAATGGAATTCTGCATGAAAGCTCATGTATCTATACCCCGCAACAAAATGGCATTGTTGAGCGTAAGCACCGTCATTTATTAGAGGTATCTCGTGCCCTTAAATTTCAAGCATCTATTCCTGATAATTTTTGGGGGGATTGTGTAGTCACGGCTGCCTATTTGATTAATCGTATGCCAAGTCGTGTCCTTAATGGCAAGACTCCGTTTGAAATGCTTTATGGAAGGAAACCGGAAATTCATCACTTAAGAGTTTTCGGCTGTCTATGCTATGTGACCACAGTGGGATCTCGAGACAAGATGAGTCCCCGAGCCCGTCAATGCATATTTATGGGGTATCCTACTCTACAAAAGGGATATAGAGTTTTCGAACCGTCCACTGGAGAGTTTTTTATAAGCAGGGATGTCATCTTTCACGAGGAAATATTCCCCTTCCGAAATAAGTCGGAATCTTCTGAAAATTCCGATAGGGCTTCCGACTCTGCTCATTTTATATTAGATGAAGATCCACTTCCTAGCCAAATGTACATTCTGCCAAATGTACAAGAAGCATCATCCTCAGCCTCTGATGAAAATTCCATGGATGACTCCAATATGCATTCTTCTATGAGAAATACAGAAAAAGTTGATGCGACATCTCCAGAGCATATCAATAATGAAGAAATGCGACACAATGAGGAGATATCTTCAACTCCAGAGCCTCATATGCCTAGACGATCTGGGCGCATTAGCCGTCCACCTACATGGACAAAAGATTATGTTTGCGCGGCTTCAAATTCATCAGGTACACATTATCCCATCTCCACATATGTATCTTTCCATAGATTATCACCCGATCATATGTGCTGCATTAGTAAAGTATCTGAGGAACAAGAACCGTCTCATTATGATGAGGCTGTGAAAGACCCACGTTGGCAAGAAGCCATGAAAAAAGAATTGCATGCCTTGATGGACAATCATACATGGGATATTGTATCATTACCACCACATCGCAAGTCAATTGGATGTAAGTGGGTATACAAGATCAAGTATAGAGCAGATGGGTCTGTTGAACGATACAAGGCTCGGTTAGTGGCCAAAGGATTCACTCAGAGAGAGGGTTTTGATTATCACGAGACTTTCTCCCCAGTAGCAAAAGATGTCACAGTTCGTACTTTTCTATCCATTGCTGCATTTCGTGATTGGTCATTACATCAAATGGATGTTCATAATGCTTTCCTTCACGGAGATTTAGATGAAGAAATCTATATGGATCTTCCACTGGGTTTACGGAGACAGGGGGCCCTTTATGGACTCAAACAGGCCTCGCGACAGTGGTATGCCAAGTTCACCAGTGCACTATCAGCTGTAGGTTTCAAACAATCTAAGCATGATTATGCACTTTTCTTCTGGACAAAAGGTACGTCATCTGTCTACTTAATGATATATGTTGATGACATACTTATCATGGGAAATGATGAACTTGCTATGAAGACCCTTAAAGAAAATCTCCATCTTTTGCTTTTCATATTAAAGATTTGGGGTCACCAAAATACTTTCTTGGGATTGAGATAGCACGTTCGGAACGAGGTATTTCTCTTAGTCAACAAAAGTATGTGCTGGAGATTATATCAGAAGCAGGGTTATTAGGATGCAAACCAGCAGCCATTCCTATCGAGCAAAATGTCAAATTGACTCTTTTGCGGACTATGATGCGGGTCTTCAATCTACGTAAAATGATCCGCAGCTCAAGGATCCGTCGAGTTATCGAGACTAGTTGGGAAACTCATCTATCGACTATGACGAGGCGACATTTGTTATGCTTTGTTCAGACACTCAGTCAATTCATGCATAGACCAAAACAGTCTCACATGAATGCTGCTTTGAAGGTGGTAAAGTATTTGAAGAAATGTCCGGGATTGGGAATCCTTCTTTCTCGCAATTGCGACATGGAAATGACAGCTTACTGTGATGCGGATTATGCAACTTGTCCTATGAGTAGAAGATCTATCACTTTGGTTTCTGCATAAAACTTGGGGAATCTTTACTCTCATGGAAAACAAAGAAACAATCTACCGTATCCTTGTCATCGCCAGGCGAGTATCGGTCCATGGCAAAGGCTGTTTGTGAAGTAGTTTGGTTACGAGGATTGCTTCTAGACCTTGGAGTGAAAGTCAAGGGACCAACCTTGCTATTTTGTGACAATGATTCTGCACTTAAACTTGCTGCAAATCCTGTGTTGCATGAAAGAACGAAGCATATAGAAGTCGATTGTCATTTCACTCGAGAGAAGATCCAAGAAGGAATAATTGAAGCAAGGGGAATCAGAACCATAGAACAACCCGCTGATATATTTACCAAGCCTTTGAGTCAGAGACAGCATTCATATCTCCTAGACAAGCTTGGCGTCTTGGACATATACAAGCCACCAGCTTGAGGGGGAGTGTTGGAAGATATGATACTATTCTAGAGATCATTTATTTTAGTCAATTTAGGATTAGATCTGATACACTTAGATTTAAGAAATATACTCATTCTTTATTTATTATTCTCATTGTATTATATAAAGATAGATCTGTACATCACTTCAAAATATACGAATCAATATACACAGAAATCTTCCCACATCTTCTTCTAGCTATTTTTCTTCCTCTTCAAACAGATTTTGACAGGCAACATGAGAGTATGCGGGCACACCAGATAGGAAAAAGTATTGCTACCACCGGAAGACCGGCATTTGAAAATTCATCGGTACAAGACTCCTCTCGCAATTTGCCTATTCGTATACAGACACTGACTGTGAAGACAAACTCAGCTAGTCGTAAAAGAACCATGATTTTCTTATGATCTTCAATTTTCCGAGAATTTAAGATACGATTCTTTAATCCTGGAGGCATGAGATGTGCTCCCAATCGACAGAGTGACCAGTTTAGGACCAGCTATAGGAACTATAATACGGGTGTGCAAGAAGAAATGCCATTTTCAGCTAGCTAGCTCTATTGAGATTTTTAAGCCACCATTGCCCGCGTTAGAAACTCTCCCCCTGTTTAGCGAGTAAATGTTGAAGTATATTAATGGGAGACACTTGCCGGTGATGAATCAAGGCAGAGTAGCTCCATGAAACCGCTGCTTCTACCGAACCAAATTTCAAAGGCCGGTATTCAATTTCCTAACTTCTAATCCTGGTGCTCGTGGGCTGAAGAACTTACTCCTTGTGGGATTAAACCATCAGTGACAACCACAGGATCTGCCAATAGGGCAAAGGTTTGAAATTTATCAGTTTTCTGCAGGAGGAGAGGCAATTTGGTTATTCCAATGTGAAATTTTATTTAAAGATTTGCGGATTTCATTTGCGAAATTAAAAATATGTAAGTGGCGGTTCATCAAAAGTTAAGAGACTTTCCACTTAAAAAGAGAAAAAGAAAAAAAGTGTAAATCCCAAAGATACAAACTAGCTCACTCAATAATAAATTTATTCAAAATTAATTTTTCAACCATCAAAAACATCAATTTGGTGTAACTTGTGATAAATTTAACCAAACTATAATAAAAAAATAAAAAAATGGTATATTTGTGATAAATTTATCTTTTATTAATTTTCATTGAATTGGATTAATATCATCGAAATACCATAAATTGGCACATCTGTAATAAAAGAGAGTAAAATTCAAATTAGTTTATATTTATTAACTGTCATGTGTTATCAACTTGGTAATTTGTGGTATTAACCGAAGATAGAAAATAGCTCGTCTTGTCAATCCTTCCTAGGGGTGTCAACAGTTCGGTTTTTTGAATACCATTAGAAAAATCTTTTGAACCGAACCGAAATTTCAAATCGGTTCGATTTTCGGTTTTCAACTTTTGATTTTCGATTTTTTTCTATTAAACTCAAAATAATCTAAATTCAATATGTTACTATGTTACTGCACTTCAAGTTTTTACAATCAGAACCCTAATCCAGAGAGCTTGGAGACGAGGCCCTAGACCATCTCCGGGGCTCTGGATGGCCGACGGATGGGAGCGCTCCGATTTCCCCATCATCTGCAAGTCCTGCCTCCGCGACAACCCTTGCATTCGCATGGCACAATCGTTCTCCATCTCCTTCTTCTCTCCTCCGATCTCGCTCTTTCGCTTGTTTGGTCCACGCTTCTCTCTTTTGCGTTTCGTATTCGCCGCCTCCGAATACCATTCTCTTTGGTCATTCTGTTCTCGGTGGCAGCATGAATTCGAAGCCAACATCACAGCGAGACGAGCACCGCGCGTTGTTGTGTCGAGTCACTGATTAGGCTGTTTTGGAGTAGCCCAGTAGCAGAACGGTGCCACCACTACACCCCAGTAAGTAAGGCTGTCGTTTAAGTGGTGAGGTCGGATATGATCCGATTCGGATGTAGTCATCAATAACTCATGTTGACTCATTTTTTCATAATACAAATTCAGAAACCCAACCTGGATTTGGGCCCATACCCATATCCATATCCACACCCAACCCAACTCAAGCACAACGCTTAGCAAAATTTTTGCTTCAATCATTACCTATAAAGAATGGACAACTCTGTGAATTGACTTGTCAAGTCGGTGAAGGAGCGTGGGTTTGACCAGTTACCCAACCGGACCCATGCTCTTTCTATTCTTCTTCTCGAACGTTGCTGTCATCATCATTGTCGCCTGGCGTTATCCTTCATCTTTGTCTCTTCTGCACCTAGAAATTGAATTCAAGATCTCTGACTTCTGAATAGTTTGAAATTAAATATTCAATCATTTGCTCGAATGGGTAACTTCTAAGGGTGCATCTTAATAATCTATTTTATTCATTACGTCCCTTTTCTGTCCCGAACATAATCCCACTTTGGACAATTGCTTTTCCCACTCCCCCAAGCCACAAACAAAATCAAAGATTCATCAGCAAGATCAAAGGATGAAGCATATCACATTGAAAACTCTCTTGTCAGTCGATCTAAACTAAATAAAGACCGATATCGATACACGACACGCAACACGATACGATACGCCAACACGTCATTTTTAAAAAATATATATAATTTCGACACGTTGGAATATATTATATCTTGAATGTATATTTTTATATATACATAATAAATCATCATTTTTTATTATTATTTCGATCAAATTAATTTGATTTAAATTCATAAATAAATAAATAATAAAAAGTCTAGAATGAACTTACACTAAAAACATTAATTCACCATTTATTAATATAGTTTATTGTTTCAATTTGACAAATTCAATTTCATTTCAATAATCCGTAAGCTTGGAGGAAAAAAAAAATTCACAATCTAAACTCGTGTGTAAGATGTGTTGGAAGAGAAGATAAAAGGACTTGGGGGTGAATTGTATAATATAGGAAGTGAGAATCGAAGAGAAGAGAAGATTAAATTAATTTTTTTTCCTCATTTATTATTTTTACTTTTCATATATATATATATATATATATATATATATATTGACCCATTGTTTATTAAAAAATTTTAAAATTGACACTCGAGTGTCATAGAGTATCAAGAAAGTTGATCATGTGTTGGTTTTTCCGAGATATGTTGATCAAGTGTCAAAGAGTATCGAACATATGTCGGAATATGAGACATGACATGAAAGTTTTTGTAGAGTATCGGTGTTTTCTAAGCTATAAATATCAGCATTTTCCATTCCGCACAACCGGACCAAGAAAAAAATAGAAGAGAGAAGAAAGAACCCATCACTCCGGCGCTCAATGGCCAAAAGAACAAGAAAAAGCTGAACGATAGAGAGCTCGTTGGCCAACACTAGACTCCATCTCTTAGGGTGTCCCTCCATTTCCGTCCCCCTTTCGATCCTTAGAGTCGCAAGCAATGAGCCTTGACTGAACAAAACGTCATCTCGTTTTGTTCCCTCGGGTTCCTTTGCCTAGGGCGGCTTTTGATTTGGACATTGCATGAAGGAAATCTCTATTTAATCATTTAGAGTTTGTTTGATAACGTGCTAAACTATGTTTGATTCTATGCTTTTGTTCTTCAAAACAAAAAATTGAATAAAAATCCATTTATTAGTAACTTTTGAGTGCGAATGGTAACGTTTTTCGTTTCTTTTTTTGTTCTAGGGAACATAAACAAAAAAAAAATGTTTGTTGTTAGGGAACAATTTTTGAACAAAAGAACGCGTTTGATAACGTTTGGTCCGGGAATAAAAATTAAATAGAAACACGTTTGGTAAATTTTATTCTTTTTTGTTTCTTTTAATTTTTTAAACATTTTTTTCCTTTCTTTTTATTTATTCTTTTTCCGGCCGGTCACCGGCCTCCGGCGATCGGCCGACGAGGCCGCGCAGCCTCGCCCAGCCACGGCGAGGCTCGGCCCTCGCCTTGGTGGGCGAGCTCGGGCTCGCCTAGATCCGGCGAGGTCGAGCGTCGTCGGCCCCCGCGAGGCTCGGCCTAGCCGGATCCGGGCGAGCTCAAGCTCGCCCGGCCATGGCGAGGCTCGGCCTCGCCGGATCTGGGCGAGCCCGAGCTCGCCCAACCAAGGCGAGGCTCGGCGTCGCCCGGCGCGGCGAGGCCGAGCCTCGCCTTGGCCGGGCGAGCTCGGGCTCGCCCAGATGGCCGGTCGCCGACCATGGCCGAGGCCGACGACCGGCGAAAGAAAAAAGAAGGAAAAAAAAGAAGAAGAAAAGAAAAAGAGAAAAAGAAGAGAGAAGAAACGTTTTGGAGCAAAGAAACAAAAAATTGTTGTTTCTTTTTTTTTGTTCTTATTTCGTTCCAGAAACAAAAACAAAAAAAAAAAGAATGTAAGCCTTGCAACCAAACGCGTTTCGTTCTCTTTGCTCCCGGGAACACTTGCCGTACGAAGTGTGCGGAAACACTTTTTGGAGTGTTTCCATGCACACCCTTTTGTCCTCGAAAATAGATTTGAAAAAAATCAATAAGTTAAAAAAATTCCTTTTTATCCTTATGAACAATTCTAAAATCAAGTCTTTTTTTTTCTCTCTTTTCATTTTCTTCTTCATTTTCATCTAAGAGGCTCGCGTTGACAAGGCTCAACCCCACTAGCCCTTGTTGGCAAGAAGAAGAAGAAGAAAGGAAAAAAAAAATGTAATAAGATTATTAAAAAAATAAAAGAAATTCCAAAAAAAAAAAAATTGAAAGTTGTACTAAACGTATTTCTATGTTGAGAATAGAAATTTTAAATAGTTATCGAATGCTTTCGAATGTTTAGAAACTTATTTGATGAATAAAATCAGAAAAAATTATTTGTAAATAAAATTATTCTTGATAAGAGAATGATTATTAAACGCATCCTTAGCTTCTTATTCAATTCTAGCTCGGTTGTTGCTCTGATTAGTCCCTAAGGCCACCGCTCTTCCTTGTTCATCTTGCCGAGCGAAAATGCAATTGATCGAGTCTTTATTTGAAACTATTATCGTTATCTCAAGCTTTCATTGAAATAACGTCTATTTTGAAAATAACAATAATAATAATAAGTGTACCTTGGGCTGTAATTTGAAATTTTCTCATGACAAAAGAGAGGGAGAAAAAAAGGATGAGAAAGTGCTTAGCTCGTCGGTACCAATCCCTTCCCGCGCTTCTCCATCGCCATTGCAGCCTGCACCGGTTCGCTCCGCGCCTCTCTCTTGGCCATTCCACTCTCGATGGTAGCTCGAATTCGAAGCCGGCATCGCAGCAGGACGAGCGCCGCGCGTTGTCGTATCGGCCCGCTGATCGAGCTGTTTTAGAGTAGCCCAGCAGCAGAACGGCTGATCAGCGAGCCTACTACATTGGAACGCTGCCGCTGTACGCTGCATTGACCAGTTCAGTCCTTCCCTCGAATGGTTTTGCCTTAGTTTCTTGCTCATTTGCCTGCCCTTTTCTTTTTCCGGAACGAGGGTTCCTTGTTCGATAGATTGCGGTTGTAGTTGGTTCCGGTTTCTCGAGACGAGGTTGGCTTGGATCGCTGACCATGAATACACCCCCCTCGCATGGCCCGTTACATCTCCTTGCGAGCTCTCGGCCATGTTCTTTGCATGCTGCATAGTTTGCTTTTACGTTCTTTATATTCTACCTCGTTAATCGTATCAGTCTTCCTGCAATTTGCCCTTTTTAAGGTTCCTTAGCTGAAGGGTTTATAGTGCCATGCTCTGATTTGTTTTCATCTGACCTATCTTTCTCTTTTTGCTGTTGGGCATATGTAGTTGAATGCAGAATCTGCCAGCGTCCATTTACAGTTTTCAGGTGGGGACCAGGTCGCGATGCTAGATGCAAGAAAAATGAAATTTGCCTGACTTATTGCAAGTTGAAAAATGTCTGTCTAGTCTGCCTTTGGATCTTGAATATGGGTTGCCAGTTCAGGTTCGAGATACTGCTTTATCGATCAGCTCACACGATGTCATTCCCAAGAGTGATGTTAACAGGGAGTACTCCGCAGAGGAGCACGATCAAATAGTACTCTCTCTCTCTCTCTCTCTCTCATGCACCGAGTCCACATCGGTCCTCACTTGCACAGTTGCACTTCATGTTTTCACCCCCATCCATGTGCATTCACATTATAATTAGGAGAATATTGGAAACAGTGAGGCTGTTAAGAGGGGTAGCTGCAAATTTGTCACAGTATGTGATGATTGCTTGCAGACATCCCTTGGTTTGTGATAAATTCTGCTAAAGGGAGGTTCTTAGGCTAAATGCACCTGATGTGAGATGGTGGTGGTGAGAAATATTGTGCTTGAATTTGTCATATTGTCTATTAAATGGGTTTGAGTTGCATTAGAGATGGTGCAGTACACATGAGCTCTGATTGATAAGGAGATTTCTTTGGATAAAAATTTTCTTCTGATAATTGCAGTTGTTTTTGATTAGCAAAGAGCCTTGATTATCATGTGCATCTTTAGTTAGTTAGAGCTATGCCGAGTTGGTTCATAGGATAAGTATGATCTTGGTGCCAGGGGTGAGAAGTTTCACCTTTAAATGGTATGTTTCGTGTTGTTCACTGAAAGAATTAGGCTACCCAATGGCTTGCGTGGATAGCGCTACATTCACAGGCTTCAACCCATCCTTGAAAGGTCTTTGCATGAATAGAGGACCTTAATATGATTCCCTTCTTCAGTATGTAGGTTATTCTAATGTACTTCTGTATATGCTCATTGTTCTTTTTCATCATTTGGGGTGGACCTTTGTGTTATATGCTTAACCATGAAATTATATTATGTGGAGATTGATAGTGAGTCTCACCAGTTATTCAGTATTATCATGAAACTTGTTACCATTACCATGCAGGCTAGGGCTGAATTAGATTATGAATCCTCATATGGCAAGGTTTGGTCTAATGATACTATTCTGAGACTTCAAAGAACAACGTCGTATTACAAAAGAAACAGAGGGTGCGTTTGCAGCTTCTACATGAGGGGAGTGCACCAGAGGTGCTGAGTGTCCATATAGGCATGAAATGCCAGTAACTGGGGAGTTGTCTCAGCAAAATACAAAAGATCGTTCCTCTGGGTATGTCTCTTGCCTTGCATTGCATTTATTGTGCAAAACCTCCTTAATTAGTCCCTCGCCATGCGTATCCATGTTCTTTCCCTTGGATGAACACATTTCATGGTTTCCTGGTTTCTTGCTCTCAAACTGTATTGGTGTGAAATAGAAAGCCTCTTTGCAAGTTATATATGTTACCAAAAGTATGCTCATGCATTCGAGACTCTAATGATTTGTTTGGGGAGGAGGGAAAGGTGAGGAATATTGGTAGTGGGTTAAGAAAATGGGAGAAATTTTAATTTTTTGAGAAGAAAAGAGTACGAAATTGTGAAAATTTTCATCCCTTCCCACATAAAACTGGTCCTTCATTGTTTGATGTTACTTTGATGTTCTTTTCTTGATATTTGTCTTTTCATCTGCTTGGGTGTGTGGTATGTTATTATTCCCCCTAGCAAAGCTACTTAACTTAATGCAATTTCTGTCAAAATCTTATGCATTTTGGTTTAAGTTTTGACCTACTTTTTAGTTGAGAATTTAAATGTTATTCATGAATCTTTTTTTTCCTCTTTTTGCATATTTGAATGAGTTCATATAGGAAAGTTGGGCGAGTTCATCTCATGGATTATGTTTAAATTCTTTTATCTTTTGCAATTAGTTCTATGTTCTTTTGAGACTAAAGTGAAGATCGTTCTCTATTTTCCTCTTATGTTGTGAGTTATTTTTTGAGGGGCTTTCAAAAACATCTATTCATGCTATTGTGTCGAGTTTTGATCTTTAAGAATCTTAGAATGCAGTTATTGTGGGTATTTCTCTTTAAAATTTTAGTTTGATATGGCAATAAAGAGAGAGGATGCAAGGGAGTAGACACCGATAGTCCCATTTATTAGGTCCGCTAGAAGTGAAATATTGGCCAGGTTTTGGTAGCTCCAAGTGAAGCTTTTCATCTGTGCATTTGTTGTTGTCAATGCTGTCAGCTAAAATTCTCAATTAGATTGAGTTTTTTTCAGAGGAATTTCTCTTGCCTTTTTGTGTAAGTGAGGTAATGTTTCACATGACCGGCTAGATGATTACGTAGTCTACTCAAGCTTCTTGACGAGTGTAAGAATAATGAAGGATTTTTATAATTGAACCTTAACAGGGAGCACACAATTTGCTCGACATTGTCTGTGTATACAACATCTATTAACCATTCCTTTGTCAAAGTCAGCTCCATCTAGTAGATTCTCTTTGCTAATGCCTTACTTGTTTCATTCACACAGTTAAGATGTACACTCTCTAAAAACATCTTATACTTGCTTCATTGGCATATATGTCAGAATGTGATTGCTTATTTTAATGGATTTTTGCATAATATTTCCAGAGTAAATGATCCAGTGGCTCTAAAGTTGCTTAACAAGGCTTGGGAGATGCCCTCGTTGGACCTCCCTGAGGATGAGAGCATCAGAACCCTGTATGTGGGTAGCCTCGATGTAAGGGTATCCGAGCAGCATTTGAAGGATAATTTCTTTGCCCACATTGAAATTGAATCTATAAGGATGGTGCTTCAACGAGCATGTGCTTTTGTGACATATACAACCAGGAAGGTGCAGAAAAAGCTGCAGAGGAGCTCTCAAATAAACTGGTGATAAAAGGGGTTAAGGCTGAAGCTGATGTAAGGTAGACCTCAAGCCCCAAAACCACAAATTGAAGGTTCAGAAGTTGCACGGCAGCAGGCAGCCGTCCTTCCTGGTGGGCTGGTACCAAGGGCAGTTATATCTCAGCAACAGAGCCAAATGCAAGCACCTGGTTCTCAGGACCAGGGTCCAGCAATGCACTACTACAACATGCTACTGCCTCTGCAGCCAGGGAGAACCTTCTATCCCTCCATGGACCCCTGAAGGATGGGTGCAATTGTTCCTTCTGAGGAAGGGTCTTTCAGTGGGCTCTCAGGGTCCAGCAAGAACAGGCCACCTTCGGAACAGCAGCAACAGGGGCAGCATAATGCTTACTACGCAATGGCCCTGCCTCATGGGCAATATTATTCCCATTTTTACCCTTCTTATGGTTATATGATGCCCCCGCCTCATTATCAACGGTACCAACTGTCGAACCCATCGACAGTGCCTCCGTCGCATCCCCCTCTGGCAACTCTGCAGTATCAGCAGCATCGTGTGCAATCTGTGTCCGCACCCTTGAGTTCTGCACCCGTTCCACCACCAGCAGTGCCATCATCTTTGGGGTCTACACCTGGGGGCTCTGTTCCACCAGTGTCTTCCTAGTAATTTACTGTTGATTTTAAGCTAGAATTGTGTCCATGCTCCTTGTTTCTCCAATGCTAAGGCATGTATGGTTGACATTCATTTTGGTTGTAAGGCCTTTTGCAAGCTGGCCCTTAGAAGGCTAATAATTGTAACATAGCCTTTTGATTATCAAGACCTGTTCATATTGTGACTGTAGCTGGTTGAACTTTGAACTTTGATTTTTACAGTGATGGGAGGGAGAGAGCTGCAGGAAGGCAGAAGAGGCAGAAGCTGGATTTACTTTGCTCCCTTGACGCTTGGGGGCTCTGCTATGGGGAAAATCATTTTGTGTCTGTCACAAAAATGACTGGGTGTGATTGACTAAGCTCATTGTGAATGCTTGTTATCCTCTGTGTCATTTAAATTGTGGAATCGACCACTCAGTTAACCGTCCTATACCAAAAAAAAAAAAAAAAAAATTAGTTGTTGCTATTTATCCTGGGTTCTGGGCAATCGCTGAGGGCATAATCAACAGACATGATTGTGGTTCTCTCTGGCTTTCTTTTCCCGTTATTTTCCTGAGTTGGGGAAGTGTAAATTGCAAAGTGAATGCTGGTTATTCAATTTAATGTTTTCTTGGTCTGTTGATTGATGTGCTGGACCTAATGAGCGAAGAAAGTTCTCTAATTTGCTTGAACCGTGCACTTTTGAGCTATTTTGCCAGATGTTATTGCTTGGTAGTTGGAGTAGTGGATTACCGTGTCCCCCTGCCACTAGTGCTTGAAAATCATACGATGATCAGTTCCAACTATTTCATTATCGGTGACCTGCTTTCTGTAATTTTTTTCTCCTTTTCTGGCCTTTTAAAATGTTTTGGGTGAGATATCTTGTTATTCTTATCTTGGTAAGTACCTGACAAGTGAGGAGTGAGAGGATTGTATATTCCTTTATAGGGCGTGAGAGGTTGCCTGGCCTTGTCAAATTGAAAAGAAAGAAAGACGATCTCCTGTTGTTTTTTGGAGCTAAGAGAAGGGGCTTTGTAGCTTGCTTGTTTCTAGTGTGGAATTCCTCATGTTCAATGGAAGTTTTAGGTGCTCGATTTTCAAAAAGATGGTTTTCAGCTTTGTTTTGGGGACGTAATTACTCTTTGTTGAACCGACTTATGAAACCATGTCTGTCATGTGATCAACCATATGCAGAATATGATCTAGAGAACGAACATCAATTGCTCAAGAATCATTGTTTTAAGGCATTTGAGATGAATTGCTGTGCTGGTTATCTGCTCTGTTTTTCTCCAGCTTTTCTTCATCTTGTCTGGGCATTGTAATGATGGTTGATGGCATTGTGTATATGCAATTTTCGTCTTTTTTAATCTTACCAGATGTCTTACTTCAGAAGCTCCAATTTTTTCCTTCTCATTCACCTAGTTGAATCTTGATCTGTGTCTTGTATTGATTTTTTTAGAGCTTCTCTAAACCTCTCTTACTGTTAGTTCATCGATGTGTAGGTGGTGGATGTGCATCTCATGGTTGACCCATAGACAAGGGAATCTCGTGATTTTGGGTTTGTAATTATGTCAACTATTGAGGAGGCTGAGCGGTGCATCAAGTACTTGTTATAGTCAATGAAGATCGTACTCTAGATCACGTCCCCCTTGCAGTAGGTTGCCAGTGTATCGGCGTGATTGCTCCTACTCTCCATATGACTCCAGGAACTACTCACCGGATGATCGTTATCACAGAAGGAGCCGCTGTCAATCTATTTCTAGAATTGTCTCACCAGGAAGAGGAAGATACCCAAGGAGCAGCTATCCCCGAGGAGGAGGAGATACTCCCTTAGCGAAGCTCCAAAACTTAGGAAGGTCAAGGTATGAGTTACTCTCATAGCATCTCAATAAGCCCAAGGAGGGAGTTACTCTCATAGCATCTCAATAAGCCCGAGGAGTTCTAAGCGGAGCTACTCATTTGGGTGCAGGTATTCGAGGGTTAGCTATTCTTCTAGGAGTCTCTCTGTGTCATAGTGTTAGTGCACGTTCCAGAGCAGTTTCAAGGTCTAATACGTCAAGGTCATCATCACCTTCAGCTTAAGAAGCGTTTCTGTGGAGGGGGATATCTAATTTGTTTGTAAGTTGTCTGGTTTGTCCATGCTGGTTTAGTGCTCGGCATTACAGACTGGGATTTCAGGATTTTGTGTAGCCCTCCTTGCCGGGAGGCAAACTCTTCTTTGGTTACTACGTGCTGTCTCTCTAGTGGCTAGAATTATCTAATATGTGTTGCACCACTACTTTACTGTTACATGGTCATATATTTTTTTAAGACTTACCGTTATATGGATCCGATTTTCAATTAATCTGGGAAGAGCCATCTTTATGGTTAGTCTTGACTATTTCATTCTTAGACAGAAACCACTCTTTCCATGCCCTGTCGGCATGGTCCAACATTGACCTGTCCTGGGGGTGATGCGAGGGTCAAGTGGGTCTTGCCCGAACCGGATGTTTGAACCCGATAATTGAGTGAACATTGTCGCATTAGCAATTTAACGTTTTAATTAACAGTGAGGACTTTCCGAATCGATAGAATCAGATGAACTCAACAATACCAAAGATAAAGAAATCCAATCTTCAATGTCCTACGCATACCCAGTTTAAAAGTAAGAAGGTTCTTAGACAAATCCAAAGATTCGAGTGAAGTTGAACAAAACGTGAGGAGGGGGTGGCCAGTAGTTACTCTGGTTCGCGGGCTCTGCGGAAAGAAGTTCGCTCCTTTAAAGGGGAAAAAGAAGGGAAGTTGGGTAAAACCAAGCTTTTTTTTACCAATATTCACACAAATGAGCAAAGACTATACATAGGGAAGCTCGATTATGCGGACACAAATTCATAGGTTTCACCCGCTTCAATGCCGAATGATTTCTCGCATCCCTCTTTTGACAATTTGCAGAATGACGGAAAGCAAAGGCAAAGGGAAGGAAGCTCTTTCCCTGAACTCTTTTCGAACTTCCCGGAGCACCTCAGCACACCATGGAAGGCCTCTACTTTTTCGTGGAAGCAAGGCGCTGTCAAGCCAGTTTAAGGATGTTCTTTAAGGAGATTGTTCAGCTTTGGCTTCGTTGATGAAGAATCCGAAACAATGCATCTCTATACCTTTCTCAGGAAGGGGTGAATTTTGAAGATTCGTCATAATATTCTTCTGCTTTCTAAATTCGCGAGTGATAGATGACTTACTAACCTCGATTTCATTCACATTAATTGAAACATAGGAACTGGTTATGGTTTTTGTAATGTATGTCGATTATCACACCCTGATGCAACTTCTCAAAAGGCTAGATCATTCAGTGCCTTCTCAAAGTAGAACTTAGCTATCAGTGCTATTTGACCAACATATTCCAGATGCCCATAAATCTGCATATCCAGTAGGAATATGTTGATTGCTGCCCAATATTTGGGCAGGTTTCTACCAGTCGTGATCTCTCTCTCTCTTTCCAAGGTTCCTGCCCTAGAACTAGGGGCAATCCAAGGTCTCGCTTTTATTTTTCTTATCCTACTTTGACAGACTCAGGTGTTCTCTCGCCTACCTAAAGCTTAGTAATAAAATGAACAAAATCTTTCCATCCCTCACCCCTCTCTCTTTCATTCATATGTAATGTAATCCCTAAATTTTTAACTTATTCATTTTGTTCCTTGAATTTCATTCCAATATACAATATTGTTTATGAACTTTTGATTTGTTTAATACAGTCCCTAAACTTTTGATTTATGTTCAATCTAATTCTCGGACTATATGAAAATACTCAATAATATTTTTGAACTTGAATTAATAAAAGGATAATATTGAATTTTTTTAATCCAAGAACTAAATTAAATGTGTGTTAAAAGTTCGGGACCACACTAAACAAATTGAAAATTTAAAACGATATTGCATATTGAGCTAAAGTTTAGAGATCAAAATAAACAAATTAAAAGTTTAGAAACTTCATTGCACTTTAAACCAAAATTTATACAATATTTTTATAAATACTATGCATAGATCAAAGGAAATAGTGGAATTGCATTTTACAATATTGTTTGGTGTGTTTTGCAGATAAAAATTTTATTTGAAAGTTCAAAATTCAAAATTCAAATATTTAATATGACCAAACCTTTAAAAAGGGTAACAAATCAAATGTGCACTTAATAGTAAAGTAAGGGCCTAATAAGGAAAATGAAAATTTTAAAGAGGGCAAAGGCTCGTACTCATCGCCTCGTGTATGGGTGCGATTATCTAACTTTTTTTTTATATGGGAATTTATACCCAAATCTCTTTGAGATTAAAATATAAATAAATGTAACAGTGGGTGTTTTTGGGGTGACTTTTAAATCTCGCGGGGTCATGCGTTTTATTTTAATTTTAATCTTAAGAACCTGAAATTTTTATAATATATGATTCATAGACAATTCCTATGAAATTTTCATAATTTTTAAAATTCGAATAAAATTAAAGACTTTCACAAGAAAGTAAAAAAAGCGATGATTTGCTTTTTCATAAGTCAAGACGAATCCTAAAATTGCAAACATAGAAGTTCTAAATCAATAAATGACGGACACATGCACTTGGAAACAGCTTGACTTTCAAGTTAAAATTTTAAAGGAGGAGTAACTTTTCCGAGGTGAAATCATTAGAAAAGATTCTCATTTCGAAGTAGCCTTCCAAGTAAGGTTATCGATAAACGGTCATTTATAAAACTTTCTCATTTAGAAAAATCGATAACCGACTTCTTTAAAGTAGGTTCACAACAAAAGCAATTTCACCTAGATTTTCCAACATCAACATCAAAGTCAGGAGTCGATCGCATTGAACCAACAAAATGTGGTGAATTCAATGAACGATCGACGAAAGTAAAAAGGGGAAGGGGAAAAAGAATTACAAGACTTCGTGAAAGCAAGTTCGTAGCGAAAGCAATTTCACCTAGATTTTCCAACATCAACATCAAAGTTAGGGGTCGATCGCATTGAGCCAACATAATACGGTGAATTCAACGAACGATCAAATGAAGTGAAAAAGGGGAAGGGGAAAAATTACAAGGCGGTGTAATATTGAGTAGCCAATTATGGGAAATGGACAAAGATTAGTCAATCAATCAAGGATTTATTAAGATATATGGGGGAAAGCATAAAGGGCTTGCTTAAAACGGTGGACTGACCGAAAATATCATCACCGTCCAATTCCTACCTTAACTTTAAGATTTCGCTAATCTCTATGCTCTTCTTCCCCCTGTATATATAAATCACCACCACCAGAACCACCATCACCTATCCTCACAGCCTCAAATCCAGGCAAAAAAAATCATCATCCCCATCATACCTTTGTCACCTTCTTTTTCGTTCCACCCCCATTACCCTAAATCACCCCCAAATTTCTCTGCCTCTGCAGCACAGTTCAACCCCCTCTTTTATTCCTGATATCAGATCTTATCTCACCGGTTCTAGCAGTAAAGTTCGGATTTTTATCTTACTTTGTTGGCAAAAGGAGGAATCTTTAATTGGGTAAGGCCCTGCTGTGACCTGTAATTCTTCATTTTTTCTTTTTTCACAGAGGAAGGGGGCCAAGAAAGAAAAAAAAAAAAACCCATCGATCTTTCGTCTGTTTAACCCCCGCCCTACCAAAGAACTATGTCCATGGCCATGGTCATATCCCCGCAAAATCAACCTCTCTCCGAGAGCGCAAATGGGCACCCCTCGGTTGCGTCAAGCTCCAAGCTTTACCCTCCTGCGGCGGCCCAGTACGAGGAGCTCGTGCAAAGCTCGGAGCTTTTCTGGGAAAAGCTCAAGGCTTTCCACCAGTCTTTTGGCACCAAATTCATGTGAGTCTTTTCGAGTTTTTCGAAAAATGGATTGCTTTGCTGTTCTGGGTCTTGATTTTTGAGTGCAGGGCTGGCGGCTTCTTGTTTCTCTGTTCTTTTCTTTTCGTGCTTGTGTTTCTGGGTTTTGGTTTATGGCTGGTTCGGTTGGTGCCCCTTTTCTCAGTTTGAAAATTAGTGTCGGATTTTAAGCTCTTAGAGATGGTGCATGCATGCGGATTCGCCGAAGTGGCTCGAGAGAGATTTTGGTTGTGAAAAGACACGAGGGTTGGCTTTAGATGGATTTGTTTTGCATGTAGTTTCTGTCTCGAATTCTAACGAATATTGTCTGCAATCTGACTGGCATATGATAAACCTCTCACAACTCCTTGCGGGTTAGTTCTCTTTTCCTTTCGCGTGTGTGTGTGTGTGGGTGGGTGGGCGGGTTTCCGGATTGAGCGATTGCCATTTTGAGAAGAGTTTTTCACTGGCTGACTTGTTTTGATTGTTTGTTAACTGGTGCAACCGTCAGAAGTGATGAATGAGAAGGCTATGATTGCGATACGGCGGTATCATTATTTTAATCTGCATTTCGGTATTGAAAGAGAACTAATGTCATTTGGAGCAGTTAATTGCGAACGAAGTTGTTTTATGCTCGTGTGGGTGATGTCAATGTGCGTAAATGTTACCTTTATGAGAGGATCTATTTTGGTAATTTCTTGTGACATTATCATCGTGATTTGCCGTGTAAGAGCCTTCCGATATATAATAAATGGACCTTTTGTTCCATTTCAGCCTGATCTGTTTCTCAAAGTACCTTTCCCTTGCTCAACATCTTATCCCATATCTTGTGTGGGCTATCTTTGCTTGTGATCAGACCATGAATGTTAACAGCGAGGAGTTTCCATTGCAATTTCCTTATAAAAAGATTTCTTATATGAAGCACCCGATATTTATTAGCATGATAATGTTAAGCAATATAGATCGCAAGTCCGCTATGATTATTGCTTTAAGAGAGCTTTTTCCATGGTGGAGAATATACAAATGAACTTATGAGCTCATCAAATGGCTTAGTATTATCATGACCACCTTCTTGTGACTCTGTTTATCTTTTAATTTGATTTTCATAGATCTTGTGATGCATAGATTTCTAAATCATTATGAAGTACATCTACATGGGCATGGAAGACAGGCATAAACAATTTTGTAATATTATTCACACAGGGTTCCTACAGTTGGAGGCAAGGCTCTTGATCTGCATCTCCTTTTTGTGGAGGTGACGTCACGTGGTGGTCTTGAAAAGGTATGGATTCTACACTTGTTTCCTTCTTCCATGTATTGCGCGATTTGAAACTTAATACTTCAATTGGAAACAACTAGGGCACCTGTTCTTGGACCCTATGCAGCTTTCATTTATTTCTTGAAAGTCTAAGCATTCAGCAATTAATTATGAGTAATTCGTTCTTGTTTTTTGATATATTTGGTATGATTGAACTGTATTGTCTTAAGCTAGAACCTTGTTGAAAGTACTTGAATACATGACTCGCAAGATGCTCCAATTTGGTTGATAAACTTATATGATCTTGTTTTGGAGTGTGCCACCAGTGGCTAGATGTATTAGCTCCACTAATTTCGTTTAACTTTTTACAGGTGATCAAAGATCGTAAATGGAAGGAAGTGATTGTGGTGTTTAACTTCCCAACAACAATAACCAGTGCATCATTTGTTTTACGAAAGTACTATATGTCCTTGCTTTATCACTTTGAGCAGGTCTATTACTTCCACAGACAAGCCCCTTCACTTTCGGCTGCAGGTGCTGTCTATAATAAATATTGATGTTTCACTTATTTTCAAATGTCATTTCTGAAGTGTTATTAATCATATCATTGTGCATACATTCATGCAGATCTTGAAAGTGGGAATGAGGTTGAGGGGTCACTGGTCCAGAACGATGGAGCGTCCACAGGTTTCTTGTCTAGTCAGAGTATGACCTTTGGTTTTTGAGATAATGGCTTGATTTTGATTATATCACGCTTATCAGTTGGTTGATAAGGACTGACTAATTGAAAGGAACAATGGCAAGGAGACAGCATGTTATTTAGTGGTCTGAGGAGTAAAGTAAGTCGTGAGAAAAGGCAAAATAAATAAGAAAAATGAAAAAAAACAAATTGATAAAGATAGGAAGTAGGAGCAGCTGGGTCATTTACAGAAGAATCTGGTGTGTACTCCATAAAGAAAAAAATTTCACTGAAGTTCTTATGACAAAAAAAAAAACTTCTTACTTTCCGTTTCTGGTAAAGAAAGAGTCAGAGACCTATTGGTTCCTCCTTTTGAGAAACCTGCATATGTTGGGCAATTTTGAACTATCATGATGGCATGGCGAGTTTAAATTAGAGCGTCTAAATTGCTGCATTGGACGGTCTTCTGGAACTAAAAATCACAGGTGGCATTTATGATTAATGAAGTTTTGCTGCTGACGTGGATATAGATAAGGTTCATGGTCATTCTCAGTTGCTTTTTGCGAAATGCAAGTTAAACACTTGTATTTGGAAATATAAGTGCCAGTGTTGCGCTCTGCTGAATGTCAGCGAATTTTTAGGTTATTCCCTTATGTCTGATGCTCTTATGCCAGATAAGCATGATAGATATCATCAGCTTAGAGGTTTCATTAGGTTGGTAGTGTAACCTGTGTGTTGTATCTCTTTCTTCAAGATCATAATCACAATGAGAAGGTTAGCTGTTTGCATTGCTGGTTGATTCCTCAACTAGGGTTCTGCCAAATTTGGAAAAGAGATTTTGTTAAAAGGTGCTGCATGACATTTGTTAAGCAACAAAATGAGGAAATATTGCGATTTGCAATACACTGTTTGTCCTTGTGATATGTACAATCACCGTTTTGAAAATCAAAATATATAAAGCATATTCAACAAAAGCTCAGGAAGCTCTTTTTGTCGTGACGCTTTGTTAAAATTAACTTCTCCCCCTTCTCATGTTGCTTTGTTCCTCATGGTATAGTGGCCTCACAAACATTTCTCACTCTGCTCTCAGTAAATTGGTTACAATTTCTAAGTAGCTATACTTGTTTAGCCAGGTGATGATCTGGTGACCTTTTTGTGTGCAGGAAATGCGAAAATGCATCCTGGCAGTTCAATAACTGGGTTCATTGATGGGAAATTCGATAATGGGTACCTTGTTACGGTGAATTTGGGTAATCATGAACTGAAAGGGGTCCTGTATCATATCCCCCAGGTCATGCACATGTCTCAGAGTGCTGTTCCTTCTGAAATTACTACTCACCGGAAACGAAGAAGATCACGGATGAAATTACGTGACCCTTTTCGCCCCAAGTCTAACAGGAGTGGTTACAATTTCTTCTTTGCTGAGCATTATGCGAGGCTAAAGCCTCAGTACTATGGCCGTGAGAGAGCCATCAGCAAGAAGATTGGGTATCTGTGGAATAACCTTACAGAGGCTGAAAAGCAGGTACTAATAATACGCTATATCTATTATGCTGCATCTCTTTCCCTCTCCTTCCTGTTATTTTCCCCGTGTGTGCGCTTGCATTTCATGCAATAACTTTCTAAAGAGGAATATTATTTGGACGGATCACATCCTAAAATAGATGCTTATGATGAGGTTTTAGTCAGACGATTGAGATTATTCTGGATGCCTCAGATTTTCCTTTTGGGTTTTCCTTTTTTTCTGATTTACTATGAAATACCATTGTCCCTTTCTTTCCATTTCTACTTTCTGGTCATTTGGCTAATGACTGTCTTATTGAAACGAAAAAATTACATCTACATACCAAAAGCTAGTTGCAACAGGTATATTGTAACATCAACCTTTTATTTGTTGTGGTTGAGCACATGGAATTCACCGCTAGATGCACCTAAAGATATTATCAAATGCACATGGACAGGGCAATTTGATGTCTGACTACAGTTGATTCGCACCTGCAGAATATTTTCCTTCTCTCTACAGTTAGCAGATTGGGAATAACTGTGGTCCTGGCTGTTTGGTGACTGAGTTGCAGGATAATATGTGCTTTTTTTGAGGATTATGTGGATATGTGAATAGAACGATGATTGTGCGGTATATCTGGATGTCAAGATATATGTATGTTTCTGGTGTGTTTAGAGAAAACTTATACCGCAGAATAGTAAGAAGAAAAGCTTGCCTTGCAGCAGTGGTACTGGATCAATGATGCGCGTTTAGCATCTACACTGACCACTTTAAATGCATACTTTTTCCTGCACTGATAGTGCTTTGTGAAAATTTGTTGTCAAACACGTGCATGACAACGTAGTAAACATGTAAACACGAGACGCATCTCGCGCATGCTTTCTCCAGCTGCTAATGAAGCGGATCGCTTGCTCTAGTCATTATCTCTAAGCTTTTCCTTCTGTCGGTGCAGGTGTATCAGGAGAAAGGCGTGAGGGACAAGGAGAGGTACAAGTCCGAGATGCAGGAATACCGGTCGTCTCAGGGTTTGAGCATCGGCAAAGTTTAGACTCCTAGGTTTAGTCTATAGCTAGGCTCAGGCAATCCATGTTCTAGGGAAGACCAATTCTTGCGCTCGGTTCCTTCTCTTGGGCTACCCGGACATTCATCCTTTTGGTAGCATATGTAGAGTACCCCCGGCGCGCCTTTGCACATCCATCATTAAGGATGCTCTTGTTTTGTTGGTGTAGACGTCGTGCATAGGGTGTCGCCCTCGGTTTTCTGCTTTATCGTCGGTTGATAAGAACTGCTGGCTGAATCTCTTACCTTGAGCTAAGCTTGTAATATAGTTTGGTGAAGTTTTAGTTTTACTTAGAGCTCTGGAGCGTATGGTGACTATCATTTCTTTGTCGGAACATGAAGCTTTGTTTTTGCAGACTCTTTTCTATATCCAATTGAAACTAGAAGTTAGACGAGATTGCGGATATCGATTTGATATAGATGCATTTGAATTAAAGATAGGTGGGCTCGCTTCGAATATGTATATTCACTTATTCAGTTTGATCAAACTTATTCTCGTCTGGAAAATGTATGAATCCGTAATTTCTAATCTGTGAAATTATGCGTCGATTATTTGCTCTTATATTTGAATTTATTAAGGAGATAAATCTCGTCAAGCAAAATTTGGTTTTTTAAAATAATCTATCATGTTGAGAGCAGTGATGAAACGATATCTCTTTTCTTCTTTGAAATACAATTGTCTCTTCTTTTCATCTTTGAAATACATTTGTCTCCTTTGAAGTACAATTATCTCCTGGGATAGAAATAAATATTATCTTATTCATCTTAAAAAAATTGATTTTTGCATATTTGATTTTGGGATCTAGAGGAACTTCTCTTGGTAAAAGCAAATTTCACATATTTGATTCATGCTCCTCTGTCCGTGCAAATTGCAAGTGTTTTTTCTTGCACTGTTTGGTTGAAATGAAAGTGTTTTTATATTCTATTGCTTTTCTTTTCCTACTATTGTATTGCTTGTGAAATTATATATATGGGGTTGCTCCGGTGGCTGCTCTTCCGACTTGCGGAGGGAACCCAACTTTCTCTGGAGGCTAGGGTAGGGATACATGAATGAGAGAGCACAGTTTGGTAATCTACACACACATCATACACATTGGTTTCTAAAATAGATATAGGATAAGGTCAGTGAAAAAAATTATATAAAAGAATCGCTTTTGCTCACAGAAAAAGGGTCGCCTAATAAAGGGTCCATATAAGTGAATATCGAAGTTGTTTTTTTTTTTTTTTGGTCAAAATATATCGAAGTTGTTAAAAAACTAATATCTTTACTAGCCAAAAAGTAAATAAAAAAAAAAAATTAAAATCCTGTTGAAGGAGCCTGAAATGCTTTTGTAGAATTTGCCACTTAGGTGGCATTTAGCTAGCTCTTTTTATTCCCTTAGAATGCATCTGCTTTACGAAAAATGAATAATTAGTAAAATACATTTCTAAAAATGATCACTTATATATCGTACAAATCAAATGAACAAAAATCAAAATGTTTAGTTATAAATTGCTCTCGGCAATAAAAACATTTTTAATTACTAATCACTTCAAGTGACATAAGTGATTATTTTTTAAAAATATATTTTCTAAACCAACCATAATTTATAAAACAGACGGAGCCTTTAGTTTAGAAATTGAATAATACCCAGACCAAACTATTGCATATCTTGACTAATTCGACTTCCCATGGACTCGTACTAATTCGCACAATTCTCTCTTTCTTCTCTTGTTTGGTCACAATCAACTGTGATTATGACCAAATATAGACTTTGAACCGGTGTCAGTCAAAAGCTCATTCCAGTCAACATCATGTCTACATTCCCTTTATAAGGTCAAATCTCATTTATCATCACTTATATTTCCATGTATTTGCCTGTTCCACCCTTGTGACTTGCATTGTTTTTTAGTTAAAATTTCATTTCAAGTAAATTAGACAATATCCTGATTAGTAGGCAATGGACATTCGGGAAACCCTAGAATCTCGTTCACCAGATTTTTTTTCCAAACATATCCCACCATATGAATTGCACTTAAGAAAACAAATCTCGAAATTTTATTTGAGGAGAGATCTTGGGAGATTGATAGATACCAAAATCTAAATTCAAACAAGAAAAATTAATATATTATCACAAAAAACACACACATACTTAGTTCAAGCGAAAATTCAGGTAATTTTATTTTTTGAAAATTCTCTGCAGCTTCGTTCCGAAAAAGAAAAATTAATATATTATCACAAAAAACACACATATACTTAGTTCAAGCGAAAATTCAGGTAATTTTATTTTTTGAAAATTCTCTGCAGCTTCGTTCCAAAAAAGAGAGATCAATTTGATCAAAGATGAAGCCACCTAAAAATTCTAAAAGAAAAGAAATCATTTATTGAAAGGTAGGAGTTAAATGTGGTAAATAAATTTTCGTAGGAGCAGTTAAGAATACTTATCCTACACAATAAAGAATCAAGTCTTGATTTCTTCTCCTCTCTCTAGCTTTTCCGCTTCTTCTCTTTCTATCAACCCTTCGCTGCTTCTTGTCTTCCTCCCTCTTCTTCTTCCTCAGCTCAATTGGCAGTTCTTACATAAAAAAAATCTCGTCTTTATTATCCGTTTTCGGTCTCAAAAGATCGACCCTCGACGAGGTGAGTTCGGAACTTTTCGTCTCGGCTAATCTAGGTGCACTTAATCTACATGCCTCATTGTCTCGCTGTTTAAAACGTCTCAAATTCAAGTCGATTTCTTTTTTCCTCTTTGTTAGCTCATCATGACAAGTTGTGTACTCATGATTTCAAGCTTTTGTTTTGGTCACAAGTCTCTTTACACTTTTTTTTTTTACCTGGGTTCAGTTTTTTGGTTAGGTTTTTCTATCCATGGATGAATCTCAGGAGACTGAGTTGTGTCCCAACTATCACGACGAGGACAACGCTGGGGAGAACAAGCCGGTTGATATTGCGGAAGGAAGATTGTATATCAAGCTGAAGTTCCCGATAGCTGAACAGTCTAACAGTGAAGAAACCGGCATGCAAGGCGATGGACAATTAAAGAACCCTCAAGTGACGAAAGACTATGTTTGCGATTTCTGCAATAAAAGGTTCAGTTCAGGAAAAGGGTTAGGAGGGCACAAGAGGGTTCACACGCAAGCAAGCAAGAGAAATCTCCACAAGAACATTCATAAACCGAAAAGTGGTGGTGTTGACGATGGCTATCTCTCCAAGGCTAAAAAGCATAATATCGATGCGACTTGTGTGATGTGTGGGAAAACTTTCCCTTCGATGAAGTCCTTGTTTGGACACATGAGATCGCACCCTGACAGGGAGTGGAGGGGAATTCACCCTCCTGCGAGGTCAAACCACAGCATGTCGGTCTCAATAATGGTGGACTCCGCTGGCCCTTGCAGGGTCCATGATCGGGCAAAAGTCCATCCTGATGATACTAGCCAGATATCATCGGACGTATTGCTGCAATCCACATTGGGGAGGGTCAGTGGCAAGAGGAGAAATAAACTGAGAAGCATGTCCTCCATTGAACTAGAAGCTAGTGATAACCTTTTGTTGCTCGCAAAAGGGAATCATGCTTTGAGCAATTCATTGAGCACAAGTGGCCTTGAGGGCAAGTCGGCTCTAGAGGTGATCAAGGGTGAGCACGATGATAAAACTCGAGCTAGCCCTGAATTGGTGGAGGTGTCCACGAAGCAAAAGATCAAATCATCCCCACCTGATAAGAAAGTGAAGAAACAGTTTTCACGAGGTGATCTGGCCTATACAACAACTGTGAGAGAGGGCAAAGGTAAGGGGAAGATGGACGAGTTTCAAGGTTGTGATGGTGATGGTGATGATCATGATAACAAAGGATCCAGTCATGAAAGGAGTAATGAAGCTGAGTCGAATTGTGAAGATGGAGAATACAAATCGACACAATATCAACTTGAGCTCAATATTGGAAACATCAAAAAAAGAGAAGGAAGAGATTGCCCAGAAATTTAGAAGCAGGAGCGGAGGACATTGCTTGTTGCATCAGCCATACCCAGAAGATTTCCAAGACACCCGAGAGGTTCAAGTGTAATATATGCAATAAATCATTCTCGACCCACCAAGCCTTGGGCGGTCACATGTCCAGCCACAGCAAGGTCACCATCAAGAAGAGCCGAAGTGGAGATGATCATGAAGGATCTGCATCAGCAGATTTAGAAGGCGAGAGAGCTGTAGCTGGGGCCACGACCCAAGAAGCGGAAACTGATGGCGGCGCAGATGTTCAATGCCTTGGAGACAGCAGCGGTGATGGTGCCCCGTCGGTGCAGGCATTGGGTTGTAAGATGCTCGTCATCGACCTCAACGAGCTTCCACCTATGGACGAGGATGAGCAAGAGGGATGATGATTCCCTTGACTGTGAGTATGGCTTTATCAGCTAAATGAGAATTGTTTGATATTTCTTAGGAACTCTTGATAATTAGGAACTCTTGATAATTAGGATATGGAGGTGAGTGCAGTTGACTAGCTAGTTTGTTCTCCCAACGTCTCGTTTGACTCGCACAGGATGAATGAATAATTTTCTTCTCATATCGTTTCTTGTGTCTCTTTTCACTGTGAAAGTCCATGGATTCTTGGAGATCTAGTCATTGTTGTTTCAACTTCAAGTTTTCTCCAATGGCTGGTTAAAAGCGAGAGGATGGAGAGGCTCAGGAGGGTTTTCTTTTTATTAGTTTGGTCAAACTCATTGAATCTCTGTAATTGGTAGATGCGATTGAATCTCTGTAATTGGTAGATGCTTCTTAGTAAATATGCTTATGCGTCTAATGACCAGATCAAACCCAGGGAAGTCAATATCGTATCGTATGGGACATTTGCACGCACCTAGGGAGCTTAAAGGCTAGCGTGCCCTACACAATTTCATCTGATTTTCAGGCTAAACCAAGGAGAAAAAAGTTGCTTTAATCTTTATCATCTTGCTCTAAGACATGATCTCACACTAAGAATTTTATCATCTTACTAATCAGGTTTAATAGGCAAGTTATTACGTGAGTGACCTTCTTTTGTTAGGTAAGATACCATTATCCGCTATCTTATGTGCTGGAATTAAAGTTATGGCGGATGTGGTTAAAGATAAAGTTGCTAAAGTATAAATTACATCTATCATCATCTTTAGCAGATATCAAGGAAAATTCAAATATATCGAAGGCTATTAGCACGAAAGGGCTTGGTTTTTTTTTTTTTTATTTTATATATCTTATTTAACTCCTACAAAATGATATTTAGAAGTAGCACAATTTTTCGTATAACACTTACTTTGATACCAAAACTTATCGCCAAATCACTTAATGTCAAATCGGAGAAAAAATGATCATTAAGTGCCTGTGACGATAAATTCTGACAATTTTTCTTACATGGCATTTTAAATAAATTTTTGAGTCTAACGTGACTATTTTAAAACGTATTCAAGTCTAAAGTGGAAAATGAAGGAGAAGACATGGCAAATGGGACTAAAATGACAACCTTTCATCTCTCTCTCCTTCCTTCTTCTTTCTCTCTTTGGGTGATCTAAATACGCCTTCTTTTTTGCTCGTGCTTCTCTCAACTACTCTTGATGGTGCACTAATGATGACATAGATGAGGAGATCGCGTTCCAGATTTAGGAAGATGACCGCAAATTGCTCAGCAGCCTCCTCAATGATGTGTTGCAGAGAATAGTTGGAGGCTAACTTCATGAAACAAACCGAGGGGAATTCATCCTTTAAAAAAAAAAAAAAAGCTTTTTGGAAATATCAATGACATAGCCCATTTGTTTCGCCTTACACTATGTGCAGATTCTTCTACTCCTGCCCTCCATTGCAAATTTTAGAAGGTAGTTTTTTTTCCCAATTTGAGCAATTAGGGTTTAGGGTCTTTTTCGAAGAAGATAAGAAATTGCCCCAAGATTCACCGGAAGTGTTGTCCATGTCTGTTTCACCTTTTTTTTTTGTTTCGTTTTTACTTATGAATCAGTTTGATCGCGTTTTCGTTCATTCATCTTGGATTGTGCTAATGGAATGATAATCTCTTATGAAAAGTGGTTTTTCCATCTCAAAGAGCAATGAGGGAAAATTGAACCAAAATTGGTTAAGAGATTATTTTATTTTCCTATGGATTGGCAATTGATTATTGCTTGTCTGCATTGTCTTCGATTCTTTTTCATTTTGATTTGGGTCTAGCGATTTTTTGGATTTAGCATTTGTTCAGCTTTTTTTTTTTTTAACCGATAGAGATAAAATGATGTCATTCTCTTGTGGTTTTTCTTTAGTGAGTCACGTAGGCGGATTTACAATAAAATATCATTACGTCAAATTTGTGACTCGCAATTAGAGTTGGCACTTAAATAATCTTTTTTTATTTTTACTGGTACTTAAGTGGTTCAATGAAAATTTTGACACTACATTAAGCACTGTGCACAAATTATAGTACTTTTAGTGTCCTTTTTCCCAACTCCTCTATAGAGACTGCTTATTTGGCTGGCATAAGTATTTACAAATTATTCATATATTGATTATATGAAACTGTGATATACAAAATGAGGCTAATCAGAATATGATATTCTTAATTTTTTTAATGATTGACTTTATTTTAATTATGGCAGTGGCTGAGCGAAAGTTCAAGGCCATAACTAATTATTCATTATTCTGAACTTCATTTGAGTTGTGAGTTTTGAGAAAGTTTTATATAACTAATCTAAAGGCTAAGGCTTATCATCGTCTCTTGCCAATTCTTTTAGTTATGTCAATTATTTCAAATCAAGTGGATTTTGAAATGTAACATTTTCTTTTTCTCTCATTGCAGATTTCTTTAATGATATAGGCTATGTTAGTTTGGCTAGAATTGTTGTAGATAAACTAAATTAAGTGTAAACACATAATGTGTAAAATAAACTATAATTTTCTAACAATAAATGTTTTAGTAACTATGAGATAAGTAAGTTTGGACCTAAGCAGGTCCTTAAAGGCTCGACATCCCGGAAAGACAGGATGCGGCCGGGATTCGGGCATAATTTTTGTCATTTGACTAATTATATTAAGGATACAAGCAATTATTTTTATGAAAATAGTTTTCAAATCATTCATTTTATGCGAAATCAACAGAGCCTAAGTTCCAAAAGTTTCAATTGGTTCAATTAAGCCATAAGTCTTTTAAATAAAGTGCAATCAAGTCATCTTGATGAACAATATTCAAAGTTGTCTACATGGCACTCAAACGCTGCCCACATGGCATACTTAATTTCCATTTTCAGTATAAGTTGAGTACTTAATTGCATTTTCATGTAAATGTTTGGAGTTTAATTGAACCAATCGAAAGATTTAGAATATAATTTTGGAATATAATTGCACTTTTCAATATAATTTTGCGACTTGATCAAACCGTTTAAAACGGTGCGCTAGTCGGAATGAGTAGGAAGATATCCAATAAACCTAGTCAATGCGCTAAAACTAAATGTCGACCATTAGAACTGGTGAGATGCATATAAAATCCTCAAGAGACTGACTGTATTCAATGATCGGAATTCAAATTAAGTTTAAGGGGAGGACAGCTTACGCAAGTGCTTGTTGACTTTTCCTCTTTGCTCATATTGATGGTCAAAACATGGCGATCTATTTACATAAAACCGCCCATTTTCAGTACTGATTCGATCTTGTCCTGTACCGAAGAGAGAATGGGAAGTAAGGAAGGATATGAAGAGACTTCCATAGCTGTTCTTGAACTGCCTGTAGGAGAACTTGACAGACCGCAAAGCGGGAAGAGAAAACTGGATGATCACTAGGGCGTGCGGACGATTGGAGGAGCACGTCCGGCCACATCACCTACATAATAAGTTCATCCTAGAACAGTTTCGCATGGCCAAGGTGTATGCCAAGTTTTTGCTATCATGTTTGCAACTTCAAGAAGCTCTTCCATTGCTTCTAATTCAGCCAAAAAGGAAGGGGCAGAAGGCTCATCTGTTGATATTATAGAAGGTGCGAAAAGCAGGAGAGAAGAATCATTGGGTTACAAGTTTGCGCAACTAGGAACAGATTGTCGTCAAACGCAACTAAGTCGTAGGGACAATGCCGTCTCGTAGAAGACTCAACGAAAGGGGAAAGTACAGCTCAGAATTGTGAAAGAGTAGGGAGAAGTTTGAAGGGTTGGGAAGTTGCTCGAATCTGTGTAAAATGCACAAAAGGGATCGACAGTTGAACGAGCTTATGTCGGCAAAAGAATTGGAGGATCAGGCGATAACTGCATGATGACGATCCAAAACGATGCTACGAGCAATATCAACTGCATTGCAAAACAGACAGTTGCCTCACATGCCCCTATCTGCAACCTCAATAACCTTCCGCGCCTAAATTGTCTCTTTGCAAGTTCTTCAAATCGTCTGGCTGTTTCTTTAGCATTGCAATCTCATTTCCTGCTTCCCCGAGATCGTTGTGCATCTGCCTGCTCTCCTGGTGGAGAGCTGCTCAATGTTTGGGCTGTCCGACTGGACTGTTGGCAGCAGATCTCGGCTGCTGGATTGTCCTAATGATTGCCGAATGCTCAACCTCAGCTTCAGTCTTTTGCCCGTAAAGTCCCTCGAGCTCTGTCTCTGTTCCCTCGCTCAATTTCTTCTCCGATTCCTTCTTGGGCAATCTGCTGCTATTTATTACGGCTTCAAGTTTGGAAATCCCCGATTCCTTAGTCTTGAGAATGGCTCTTGCCTCCACTAGGTTGGCTTCTAGGCGTCTCACTTCTTCTGTTAAACTTAAATGCCGGAATTTCCTAAGAACACGGACCACGAGGGCTAATACCGTCTGAATCAAGATGGTCGTGTGAGCTGGCCGAAGGTTCGTTGTGCATGCCGGCAAACTATTTTGTTACTTCTACAAAAAGCTTTACAGCAAGCAACCATACCAAGTTGCAGCCAAGAATTGACAGGCAGGGTTCCTGAAGGAAGAATTGCCTCAGACCACAGTAGACTTGCAAACAAATGTTAGGTTCTATTCATTTCGCAAAAAATGTGGCATTTTTAGAAATTGTTTTTCAAGAAGTCATTTTCCAAGAAAATAACCATATTTTCTAATATGAACTAGAGAACGTTTTTGCCGTTTGATAAGGAAAATCTTTTTCTACATGCACTCATATTCAATAACTATTTTATTTTATTTTTGTAAAATCAAATTTTAATTTTTATAACTTTTTTCCTTTCCTTCCCTTCTTCCTTGGCCTTGGCCAGTGGCCAGCTATGGTGGTGGCCAGCAACTAGCCATTGGCAAACTCCAACCTCACCCTAGGCCAGTGAGGGTCAAGCTTGCTATTTTCCAGCAAGGTGGAGCCTCACTTGATCTGGCAAAGCCGAGCTCACCCGAAGCCAGGAGCTCGGGAGTTGCTAGATCTCATGAGCTGGGCAGGGCTCGGGCCTCGGCCGAGCTCGCTAAAGGTGATGATACTTTTGTGATCTGGTTGTTCTTTTATATATATCAATTATCTCAAAGAGATAATCAGAGATGCATTCTGAGTTCTCGCCAAAGGTGATGATGCTTTTGTGATCTGGTTGTTCTTTTATGTATATCAATTATCTCAAAGAGATGATCAGAGATGCATTCTGAGTTTCCCAAGCTCGCCAAAGGTGATGATGCTTTTGTGATCTGGTTGTTCTTTTATGTATATCAATTATCTCAAAGAGCTGATCAAAGATGCATTCTGAAAACTCAAGACTCAAACCTAAATCCAAGAGCCAAACGATAGCAAGTACGTTCTTCAGTTTTGGGTGACTCACTAGCTGATGTTAGCAGAATGGTATGAATGGACAAATCAAGGTCATGGGATTTGCTGTTTCTCCATTTACTTCTCCCCTTGCCTATATATGCTAAGGTTATCGCTTTCAATCTGGCATAGTCAACGGCACACTAGCACCTAGACAAGTAAGCATCAGTCCATAAATAGAGACCTTGTCTCGTCATACCCTTCAATTCAAAATATAATCAAATTCTCTTTTTATTTGTACCATCTGATATAGTGATTAATTTCCGGTTAATTCGAGCGACGAGACATTTGACTGAATTCAGAAACATTCACAGCAAAAGTGGCTTCTCATTTGCAGTCTAAATATAGCAAGAGGATTCCTCATTTCACTTCCCATCGAGTAATTATGAAAGTCATCGACAAAGTCTAATTTCGAAGGGGTTCCGCCATGCCTCTGGTTCTTGATTATTGGACCCGAAACGAGTAGAACTGCTTCAGCAACTATTGCACAGAGTCTCCTCCTTTGTCGACTTGACCGTACTTGTACTTCATCTATACACGCCTGAAGCTTCCCGGTTATCTTTGGAAACTGGATGACTTCGACATTTTCCCATCTCAACCATAACAATTATAGTATGGAAAACAAACAGAACAAAGAAGAAAAAAAAACACGACGGAAAAAAAATTGTAGGCATTGAACAAAATCTACCATACAGCAGCGACGTTCATTTACAGGAAACAAGTGACGGAGCATATTCATCCAGAAGCGAATCACATCTAGACCTCATATTAGGATTCACATTAAAAAAAGGTGCAAGAAGCTGTACATTCACAGGGAACTGAACAAAGAGAGTGGCAACCTTTTCACAGGTTCTTTCTCTGCATGCTGGAGAGTAACAAGAAACGCTGTCAGAGGATCACGGTCTGCCGAGGGCAGGATCACACTTTGCTCTTTTGGTCCGCGAGAATCGTCCCCAGATGGAACATTTTGTGGATTACAATCTACCTGATTCTCTTCCACTCTCGTTACTGCTATCAAATTGAATCTCCTCGCTGAACTGATATTCACCCTCCCGAGATTTGCCTTTACATTTTCTCCATCACAGCTTCTCGCCATGCCATTTCTCCTTCCATTGCTAGCTGCAAAAGCCATACCATTAGCGGATACAAATTCCAAACTCATCGAGTTGGCAAACGCCTCGGGTTGGACTCCAAGCTTGTCCGCAAAGGCAACACTGCATGAATTCACAACCATTGGCAACATCCCTGTGCCACGTTGCCTTTGCGGAGACGGTCGAGCCCTCACCGTTACACTCAACATCACCTAAAGAACTTGTCGATTCACTTTGTTTTCCCAAACCAGAAAACTCCTACTTCAAATTGTCGCCAGCTTCAAAACTGACATTGCCTTCTTTCACACTCTCTTCTAATTCGCCTCCATTTCCTCAATCCGTGCCCTCCTGTCGGTCTGGGAGCAATAACTTTTCGAGAATTATCTGATGTCGGTGCCGAATTAGCATGATGCTTAACTCAACGAGATCATTACCGCTTAAGTGAATTGCCATTGACATGCGCATTAACCGAACACTCTCAATCCCACCATTGCTTCATCCGTCGCACTTTATTGTATTATCACGATCGATGCGCAACAACGTCCCTAAATTCATTTCTCTCTCTTAAGCAGATTCGAGCAATGAAACCTCACCGAATCCATCAAACTGGAAACAACACGACGGTGAAGAACAATCGGTAATCACTGCTCAAATGACTCCGGTGAAGGAGAGTAAAGACAGCTACTGGAATCCACCTTTCGTTCAACTCTAGCAGAAGAATTCCCGAGTAACTCGGTCCCTATTCATCCTCTATGGCCACTTGGCTCAAACACGACCCATGAGGTTGGCCATGTCATGTTCGGATTGTGGCTTGCTAGTGCGCAACTCACTCGCTCATGCCCGAGGCATGGTCTAACCTTACCAAAGGGACTCGTAGATTCATCAACTCCCGAGTAACTTGATCACTGATTCATCCTCTATGGCCACTTGGCTCGAACACGATCCATGAGCTCGGTCATGTCTTGTTTGGATTGTGGCTTGCTAGTGCATGGCTCATCTGCTCATGCCCGAGGCATAGTCTCACCTTGCCGAAGGGACTCATAGATTCGTCAACTCCTGAGTAACTCAGTCACTGATCCATCCTCTATGGCCGCTTGGCTTGAACATGACCCATGCGCTCCGCCATGATGCCTGCATGACGGGCGCCACGTGATGCATCCATCTTTGTCTAGAAATCAACCAAGCCAACTCACCCATAGCTCCTCAAGCATGATGACTCGAGGACCACACGGACTCATCGAACGTGGTCACATCCGCACCGTTAGATGTGAAAACAACCGATGTCTTGTTTGGATCGTGGCTTGCTAGCATGTGGCTTATTCACTTATGGTCGAGGCATGTTCTCGCCTTACCGAAGGGACTCATAGATTCATCAATTCCCGAGTAACTTGATCACCGATTCATCCTCTATGGCTGCTTGGCTTGAACACGACCCATGCGCTCTCAACCATGTCATGTTTGGACCGTGGCTTGCTAGTGTGTGGCTCATTTGCTCATGCGCGAGGCATGGTCTCACCTTATCGAAGGCCTTACGCTCTTGGCCATGTCATGTTCGGATTGTGGCTTGTTAGCGCGTGGCTCATTCGCTCATGCGCAAGGCATGGCTCATCTTTACCGAAAGGACCCGTAGATTCGTCAATTCCCGAGTAACTTGGTCATCGATTCATCCTTTATGGTTGCTTGGCTCGAACACGACCCATGCACTTGGCCATATCTTGTTTGGACTGTGGCTTTGCTAGCGTGTGGCTCATTCACTCATGCACAAGGCATGGTCTCATCTTACCGAAGAGACTCATAGATTTGTCAATTGCCAAGTAACTCGGCCACCGATTCATCCTCTATGGTTGCTTGGCTCAAACACCACCGGCCATGTCATGTTCGGATCATGGCTCATTCATTCATGCCTGAGGCAGCTCACGTTCAACTCTATTAGAAGAATCTGCACAGATCATTAGATCAACATCTTCGCATGATCATGAACATTATCCGAATTGAGTTTTTCCAAACGCAATAATCCTGTTAACGGCGAAGCTTTTGGTAATAGTAGAAGAGTCGGTGACGACATCTTTTGCTGATTGAATTAATTTAGATAATGGTCAGCCTAGTTCCCACGTCAAAAATAACTACCAAGACGAGAACATTCTCTCTCTTTCAAATTTACGTTCAGCGAATGCTGTAATAAGCTCTTTTTTTTTTTTAATTTTCTTTTCAAATAATCGTTTAACTAGAAAGAAAATGTAGAAACTCGTTATAACATGATTTATTAAATGTTTTGACTTTCAATAATAAATAGGCTCTGTTTGTTTCCGTCAAAAGATTTTCCGGATTTTTCGCTAAGGAAAACAAATGGGTCAAAAAAGATAATTTTCTTTTGATGAAGTCTTTTGTAATCGGTAGAAAAGATTCCTGCTTCCTGAAAACGGAGACTCTCGGGTCATGCTGCCCTAACCCATTTGGTTGAACGTCCCTTGTCGCTGCACCTTTTTCTCCTTCCTCACTCTGCCATCTTCCTCATCTCTCTCTACCTTCAGAGCTCCTCCTATTGGAAAATATCAGATGACATGAAAATAATAATATTTGTTGGAAATACATTGAAAAAAATAGAAGATAAAAACAAATGTCTAAGGTGTGCAAATACTATCTTTAAGGATAATTCCACCCCTCAAAGTACGAAACTCGATATGTAAGGTTTAAGCAACTATCCTCCCAAGATACAACAGACCTTCTTCCATAGTCCACACTCCACACTAACATTAGAAGGAACATAACAATATTATGTATATAATCTAGTAAAGAAAGGAAAGATACGTAACGAAATAGGAAAGGAGAAATATAAATATTCTAGTTTTGATATATTACTATCACTTTCCAATTATGCTCGCGGTAAAAATTTATATGTAAAAGAAAAAGAGAGCCGTTAAGAAATAGTTATAAATAAATCGGTAATTGAAGAAGAAAATGACTGTCGTGTAGGCATTATAAAATAATGAAGAGTTTATATAGAAATAAATGAAACGTTATAAAGCCATTCTATGACTATTAGAAAGTTACTATACAGTCGTTACATGACCATCAAATAACCGTTATAAAACATTACAAAATCATTTTATATTAATGGCGGACAAAAACCATTACAAATTGATAATGTTGAAAAACCATTACAAAAATTAGTTATATCAAACAATCCCCAACATATTTCAAAATGTTTTGAAAAGAAAAAATAGAATAATGCTGGATTATTGGAAAGTAATGCATTGGAACTGGTGCTTGTTAGGCTATGAACTAGACCTAGAAAGAATGAAGTAATTCACGAAATCATTTGTGAAGTTTGAAACTTCTAAGAATCAAGAATTTCTTTTTGTGGATTATAATTTTGATCAATCACATTATACTTCCACAAACTTTACCTATTTCGCCTTAGGTGGTTGGTTCACAAGTACAACCTTTGTAACTTCATGGTATACCCATGAATTGGCCTTATTCAACATAGTTTTGTGCTAATAGGCCATGCGTGTGCTTTTGTTTATTCATAAATGCTCTAGAGATTATTGCTAGTAATTCTCATAGGAGTGGCCTCACTCCACACTTATATAGGTGATTCCATCAAGTGTATTCTGCAATTTAATACACCACTAATAATGGCTATGGAATTTCATTAAGAGCCTAACTCAACCTCTTTTTCCTTGCAATTTTGCATTATTCTCACCTTAGTAGGGACACAAAATTTTTAATGTTGCACTAGATCAACAAAGGATTAGTTACTACCAATATGAACCTAATTCATGGGATTGTCAATCGCATAGGTCATGTTACCATCACTATTGATTTTCTTCAATTGGCTTGTCCCATTCCTCTTGATGTAAAGTTAGAGGATCGACTAAAATCACTTCTGACTTAACATAAATGATTGATATAATTCCTTTTTTAAGGAATTATTTACTACGTCACATCTTAATCAAACATCTCTTTTGACCATTGAAAGTTCCATTCTTTGCAATGCCTATTGCCTTTTGGCAATCACAATATCCAGAAATAAGTGTCATTTCATTTCCATAGGAACATAGGCAAAGAAAAATGCTCAACTACTTAGCCTCAATTTTCATATGAGTTTGAGAAAATTTTCTTCTTCCCAAGAACTTGATTAGTTCTTTAATCACCAAGATAAATATTTTCTTCTCCTGCCTTACTAGAGAGTAGGAGGATAAAGCATTATGTTTTTTTAACATAAATGCTTGGTAGCACTTGAGTCTACCTTCACGTCTTTTGCATTGGTCATCATATTGCCTTGAGAAATGAACACAATAATTATCTCATCAGAATCATCCGCATTAACCAAGTCAACTTTTGGTTTAGTAGAATTGTCATTTCCCCACAATATTTGTGTGGCTGATTTCTAAATTACAACACCTTCACCAAGGATGAACACATATCCATTGGTGGATTTTTGTCTCATTGAATTCAAGATTCATTTAATACAGAGGAAAATCCACAATGTATGATGCCATAGTTTATGGTTTTTCTCAGATATATCATTATACTGCTCAAGGCAGTTGAGTGATCTACTCAGTCTATACATTGCATAAACTATATCGGGTGAGCGAGTCCAAGGCTTCTTACAATCAACTCCCAGCCAAAACTTTTGGCCTTGCCCAACAATATTCCACATACACAACCTACATTTATGAAAAATAAAGCGCCCACTGCGATAAATCCAAACAAAGTGTACCAAGTCAACAGTATGACCTACAGAACTTGCCCCCACCAAGCAACCTTCAAACATATGAAATGAGTGGTAGTACATTCAATGCTTTAAAGTAAAGGAAAGGCGTATAATATTATGGCCAAGAAACGTTGAAGAGATGCATATTGATGTGCAAAATATCACCAGCCAATTAATATGCATCAAGTCATGAACAACGGCAGCTTTGAAAGCATTACCGATACCTTTACACACTCACTATATTTAAAAAAAAAAAAAAAAATTGATGGTGTGGAAATTAGAAAATCGCAACTGGATGCCACCAAAGAACAACACAAAGCAGAATCAAATTTACGAATAAATTAACACCAATATCTCTAGCATGAATAATTCAGAGGGTAACCAATGTTTCTCCGAGAGTTACTGAGTTTATCCCTCTGACATTTCAAATCAAAGGCATAGTTTCTTCCGTTCACTTTTTATGATTTTAACACCCAAACTAATATTAGCTTCTCTTATATCCTTCCTTCATATTGAATTTAGAAGTCAAGAAACATTTTATTTCGTCCACAACATCAATGTATGTATCAAAAATAAGCATGAAGTCATCATATAAGCTAACAATTTTGAATTCACCAGACAAGAGAGAAACAATTTGCGAAATTGTCAGTTTGTGATGCTTACATACCTATACCTTCGGACTCCATCACAGAAGACAATTGTCAGTTTGCGAAATTGTCAGTTGTTCTAGCCTTGCCTCTAGGAATTTGCTCCAGTTAAGAATTAGACTTCGGGGCAGTCACAGAAAGCATCTACTAAACCAATCAACAAGTCCTCCTATGAATTTTACCAATAAAGAAAAACAAGTCCTTATGAAAAAATAAGTTCTCAGAACAGTAATTGTCCACAATCAGCTGCTCTCCATCTTAAGCTTTATTCCATTTCGGGGACCTAACATAAGACCTCCAGGAAAAGATCGAAGAGACAGAAGCGTAGCCCATTCATTCACATAGACAAACACACACACGTTTCTCCTAACTTTGAGGATCAACGACGTGTAATCTATGACTGCGATTTTCCCAAGATAAAAATCAATATTTAAAAGAAAGATTAGCCTGACTTCTTTCCGTTTCCTTTCTAGTTTTCCTTTTCTTTGTCCTTTAGCCACACATGATCACAATGTCATTTTAAATATTTTCTAAATGGGTAATTTGACAATTTGTACGCACCCTTCATAAACGTATAAAACACAAATTCATAGAATATGTTTGACTCGATCAAATCAAATTCAAAGAGAACGCACAAGACAAGAATTCACTAGAAACTCAATACGTGACGTCAAATTTCGAAATATGGAATGAAAGGATCATGACCTATGAAAGCATTCATCAGTTTTAACTGTCATGAACATCGCAAGGAGGCTTGCATTCACCTCAATCTGTTACATAGTTTGCACCAAATTTAACCAAGCTACTTCTAAGCTACTGCTATGAATTAGTAAAGCCAACAATAGCAATCATTATCCTATTTTAGGCTAAGAAATGCATAAAGCCAAATTCGACATTAGTTCAAATCACTTAATTTTTTAAATCAATAAAGATCATCAACAAAATAAGAGATAAAGATGATGATTTCTCAAGAGGCCGAAACAATATACCAATATGACAGTTACGCCCTTTAGGCATTAATTCAAAGTTTCCAAAAACTATTTTACCTAACATTCAATAACCTTACCAAAATGACCAAAAGATCATTTGTGCCAATACTCAGTAACGTTCCATGACAAACTACCCACCAATACGCAATACCTGTCCTTCACCATTTTCAATTCCTCATTCAATTCCAACAGAGGTGATAGCAACGGTAGTTCCAGTTTGGAAATCCATAACACAATTATCCTTGAGGTTGTTGGAAAATATTAGATGACATGAAAATAATAATATTTGTTGGAAATACATTGAAAAATATTAGATGACCGTTAGAAAGTCGTTATTTGGTAATTACATGACCATTAAATAATAGTTATAAAACATTACAAAAACTTTTTTATATTAATAGTAGACAAAAACCGTTACAAATTGATAATTGTAAAAAATCATTACAAAAATTAGTAGCTTACAATATTTCAAAACTGTTGAAATATCCAACACCTCTTCCTCTTCCTGCTCCTCCTCGTCATTCGCTGTCGGCTCATGCTTCTCTTTTACCCGCGACAGCGAGCGAAGTAGAGAGGTTGATATCTGCAAGGCCATTCTTGTCTCATTTCCACTCGGTTCCAATAGCAATAAGCTCGTCCTCGATTCTACCTCTGTCGTGCTCGATTCTTGCATCCAAGTCCTCTCTTTTTGTTGCTCCGGATTATAGTTGAATGTGAATTTCAGAGCGCTCCTCCAACTAGATGTGTAACGTATGAATCTAATGTTATCTTCTTTAAGTGTCTCGTTTGATTGGATTGAAAAGTTTGGATGTGAGGGCATGATTATGGAAGCAATAGGTCTTATTATTGAGTGAAGAAAATAAGAGGATTCAAGAAAACAATGATTCAAAGATAAATTTCCCAAGAGAAAAATGTTCTTCACCGAAAGCCATAATACACGTTGTCATTCTACAATACATAATGCTATTTATATTAAGAAGACAACTAGATTTCCTATTATATATTTCGAATATCTAATCTAATAGATTGACTGGATAATAGATAATCTAACAAATTGATTGAATCAATTTATCTATAATTGGAATAATCAGAATCAAATCATATCTACCACTCTAATCTAATCTTCCGATAGTAGAATCAAATCATACTCAAATCTAATCTTCATAATATTAAATAATATTATCAATCTTATCACTGAGAACATCATCCTTGAAAATTCGGCACCGGAGGTAATGAGATAAATATGGAGTTACTTTTCTGTATAATATGCAAGTAAAACTATTTTGTGAAGGATTTAGTGAATGCGCTGGATGTCAAGGGAAAGTTTCAAATACATGCCTAAAATTGGGGCTTTTTTTGAAAAAAAATAAAAAGCCTAAAGTAGACGTTACCTCAAATAAGGGTTGCAGTGGCTTATTAAGTCTGAAATGACGGTCGGACCTTCTGAGCAGCTGAATTTTCATCAGTCAGCGAGCACGTGTATTTCACAGGCCATTTCCTAGACATAATGACGTTTGTCTAGGGGCTTTTCTTTTTGTTTTCTTCGTTCATTTATTTATTTTCCTCTATTTCCCCATTCATTTTCTTCTTCGTTCTTCGTCGAAGCCTCTTTGGTATATGCCGTTTGGGACTTGTTAGGGCTGAGCCAACGATTTGCAGCCTTGAATTGAAGTCTTGACGCTTGCTTCGATTTATGGACGCGGTTGTAATTTACATGCTTGTTTGACCAGTCAAAAAGTTGATTTGCAAAAAAAGCAATAGACAAAGGTTGACGTCTGGAGGGAGTTGGGGGGGGTGGACAGAAGAAGAAAAGGGAAATAAAGAAAAGGAAAAATGGAAAGGAAAAGAGAGGGAAATTTGCGTACAAGCCAGAGAGGTCTCGGAAAGTCAAATTTACTTAAGTTGCAACGCCCGGTAAGAATTTAAGCCATTTATTCTTCTTATCATAGTGGTTTTTGGAATTAGAGCTCAAATTCAGAATTGATTGAAATTTAAAAGTTTGACTTAGGAGTTGTTAAATTGTGAAATTATGGAAGACTGATAGTTTAGGGTGTCGAGCTATAGGATTTTATAGAACTTGATTTAGATTTACAGTTCACTTGAAATGAATCTTCAAAGTTACTTGCATATGATGAACAATGATAACCAGCAAGTTTCCATGCCAATTATCATCAATTTTCAGCCCCAATTTAGATCAGCTAAATTATGAGACTTCTAGTATTTCGAAAGAGCTTTATTTTAATTGTAAACTCGCATGATGTAAGAAGATGAAGAAGATGAGAGGAAGGAAAGCGAGATGGGGAATTTTTCTTGTATTTCGGTATATCCATGTAATGTACAAAGCATGTCTATTATAATACATGTTGTATGTAAATAAAAGGAAACAATATTATATACAAAATTAGATTCGATATTAATTGATCTTGACTTGTGCAATGATATCTGAAAGATTCGGTTGAATATCCTTGCGTATCTTCAACACTCTCCCTCAAGCTGGTGGCTTGTAAATGTCCAAGACGCCTAGCTTGCTCAAGAGATACGCATGCTGTCTTTGACATAAAGGTTTGGTGAAGACATCTGCTGGTTGTTCTTTCGTTCCAATCCCTTGTGTCTCGATCATCCCTTGTTGAATCTTTTCTCGTGTGAAGTGACAGTCCACTTCTATGTGCTTGGTTCTCTCATGCACAATAGGATTCGATGCAAGTTTGATGGCTACATCATTGTCACAAAATAGTCTGGTCGATCCTCTAACTTGTACTCAAAGATCTCGAAGCAATCCCCTTAACCATACTATTTCACAAGTTGTTTTGGCCATATCACTATATTCGCCTCGCCAAAGATAGTGAAACTGTCGGTTGCTTTTTTGTCATCCATGAGAGTAAAGAGTCTCCCAATTTGATGCAGAAACCAGTAATGGATCTTCTGCTCATCAGACAGGTCGCATAATCCTCATCACAGTAAGCAGTCATCCTCATGTCGCATTTCCTGGAAAGAAGAATCCCGAGTCCTTGACAACTCTTCAAGTACTTCACCACTTTAAGTGCTGCATTCATATGAGATTCCTTCGGTTGATGCATAAACTGACTGAGTGTCTGGACTGCATAACTTATATCTGGCCTGGTCATGGTCAAATATATGAGCTTCCCAACGAGCTTCTGATATCTCAATTGATCCTTGAGTATAGGATCAGTCTGTTGAGGTAAACCAGCATCATAATCTGCGTAGTCGTTTAATGTTTTGCTCAATTGGAATTACAGCTGGTTTACATCCCGATAGACCCGTTTCGATATAATCTCCAAAGTGCAAATTTCCTCGAGGGAAATCCCTTGGTTTGAGCGTGCGATTTCGATTCCAAGGAAGTACTTTGGTGATCCTAAATCCTTAATGTGGAACGTTGAATGCAAATAGTCTTTGAATTCTTTGATAACTACTTCATCATTGCCCATAATAAGTATATCATCTACATGTATCATTAAGTAAATAGATGACATACCTCTAGTCCATGTGAAAACAACATAATCAAACTTGGACTGTTGAAAACCGGCGGCTATCAATGACTCAAAGAAACTTTGCATACCACTGTCTTGAGGCTTGTTTGAGTTCATACAAGGATTTGCGGAGACAACATACTTTATCCTCCCCCTGTCTCTGTAAACCTGGTGGCACTTCCATATAAATCTCCTCATCTAAATCCCCATGTAGAAATGCATTGTGCATATCCATCTGATGCAATGACCAGTCCTGAAAAGCCACTACGGAAAGGAATGATCGAACAAAGTGACATCTTTGGCCACGGGGAAAAGTTTCGTGATAGTCAAAACCTTCCCGTTGTGTGAAACCTTTCGCCACTAACCGAGCTTTGTATCTCTCAACAGATCCATCTGCACGATACTTGATCTTGTAAACCCATTTGCATCCAATCGCCTTGCGGTGTGCAAGTAGGGTAACAAGATCCCACGTCTGATTATCCATCAAGGCCATTAACTCTGCTTCCATGGCCTTCGCCACAAATAAGCAGTCGGTGCGTGCCTCCTCAAAACTCGATGGTTCTCGCCCATCGAAATGCGAGTAATACAACATCTATGTTTTGGGGAAAGTCTATTGAAAGAAACAAATGAGGCAACCGGAAAAGAATACCGGTGATTTCGGACTCCGCATATGTAGTCTTTGGTTCAGGTCGGTGGATGTGTGCTACGTCCGGATCGCCTTGGTACATGGTGCCTTGATGGTGAATGATTATCATTTGAATCCCCAACAATACTCGAAACTGGAGAAGCGACTTCCTCCTGGTGTGAAGCAGTCACTTCAGCTAAGGACGTCATGTCCATAGGGGTCATAGTAGATGGCCTGATATTTGCTGATGGAGGAAGGAGAACATAGTTTGGATCTTCCATAGTCTCCTTTGTCTAAATAGTACGAAAAAGAACATCCTGTTCTGTATCTGATGCAGAGGTGGCAAAAGGAAAAGTATTCTCTTGAAACGAAACATCTCGACTAACTATGAATTCTCCTGTGGAAGGATCAAAAACCTTGTATCCCTTTTGTAGAGTGGGATATCCCATAAAGATGCATCGATAAGCACGAGGTCCCATTTTATCCCTAGGACCTACTATGGTGGCACAGCAAAGACATCCAAAAATCTTCAAATGTCCCAGATCTGGTTTCTATCCATAAAGCAGCTCAAAAGGTGTTCGCCTGCCAAGAAGTTTACATGGCATACGGTTGATTAAATAAGATGTAGTTAAAACACAATCGCCCCAAAAAGTGTCTGGAACAGAAGCTTGGAATTTCAAAGCCAGCGCCACTTCTAAAAGATGACGATGTTTCCGTTCTACCACCCCATTTTGTTGTGGTGTATAAATACATGTGCTCTCATGTAGTATTCCATGGGACAAAAAAAGAGCAGTACATTCATGATTGAAAAACTCACTACCATTGTCTATCCAGATTTTTCGAACATTTTTCCCAAATTGAGTTTTTGACAAGGAAAGAAAGCTCTTAAGATGAGACAGAACTTTATTGGCATGAATTTTCTTGACAGACTTTGGACACCGAGATAAGATTGAATTGGAAATTCGGGACGTAAAGAACATTTTGAGACTAATTTGTGGGCTAAGAGTGACAAAGTCCCAATTAGGGCGACACGAGTGATATTGCCATTTGGCAATTGCACAATAATAGGATTAGTTGAATCTTCATGAATATCAGAAAATAACCCCTTATTGCATGTAATATGATCACTCGCTCCAGAGTCAATAATCCAGGCATTTCTTGATATACTACTTGTCAAGCAATAAGAAATACCTGTAAAACTGTTCCCCCTTTTTGGTGCCTCCAATTTTTGCAAAGCCTGTAATAATTCTTGATATTCTCCATGTGTGATTGGTTGATTGACATCTATGGATGGAGTGGGCGATATTTCGCTGCTGAAATCTCCTTCCCTCTTCCGTCGGGCCTCCCATGTAATTTCCAGCAATTGTCAATTGTGTGATGGGGCCTTTTACAATAATCACAAAATAACTTCCCTCTATTTTTAAAATTCAGCCCAAAATTTCTCGAATAATTCGGACCGTTGGATCCCCTTAAGCCGAGTGCATCTCCACCATCGAGATCACCCGAGTGCCGCGCCCCTTTCTAACCATCGGATTGCTGCAGTCGATCTTGGCCGTCCACGGAGCCTTTAAAAAGCCTTTTGCTCCGCGAACCCTAGCGCCCCCTTTGGCTCTCCGAACCCTAGCGATATCGCCTCTCTTCCTTTGGCTAGGGTTTTCTGCTCCTTTTCGATTTTTGCCGCTAAGGCTAGGGTTTCGGTGGTTTTGGCCTCGGATGCGGTGAGTCTCTAGTTCTCCTCCGCACCACGAGCTGAAAATATCTGGCCAAGGGGAGGAGCTGGTTCCATTGCCAAGATCTGCGATTTGAAATGGAGGTAAGAATCGTTGAGAATCAATAGAAAACGGGTCGCCTTTTCTCGGTCCCTTATCGCTTTGTATTGCTAGAGTGTTGCCTCCGGTCCTTCGAGTCTCTCTTCTGCTGCTTCTAGCTCGTTCTAGAGGGCGGATAGCTTGTTGAAGCATGTCATCGCTGACATGTTTCCCTGCTTGAGCTCGGCGAGAGCTTGATGTAGCGAGAAAATTTTTGCCCTATCAAGTTTTCCGTACATATCTTGAATATTTTGCCAAATTGTTTTTGAATCCTCTGTGGGAGGTAAACCTGCAGCGATTTCGGGGCTAATGCAGTTACCTATCCACGTTCTTACCAATTGGTTGCATTTTTTCCATTGTCGCCTCATCTTCTCATCGGTCGGAATCGGAATAGTTCAGTCGATGAAACTTTCTTTATCTTTGGTGATGAGCGCTCTTCGAAACTCTTGGGCCCAACTCAAGTAGTTTTCGGGTCCTGTGAGAGGGTAACTAATAAGTCGCAACTCCGGCCCGTCGGAATTGGAAACATACAGGGCGTCGCCGGGTTCTGGGCAACCCATGGCGGCCGCCAAGGAAATCAGTAGGAAACCGGGTGGAAACCCCGAGTAAGGGTTTGCTTGCTGACTTGCTTGCTGACCCCGATTGAAAGTGCCCTGAGTCCCTGCATGCGAATCACCTGGGTTTTCGCCCGCATTAATCGACCCGATTGTTTCTGATTGGTCCGCCCCGCTCACGGCTGGTGGACTATCCTGAGTTTGACTTCCTAGGAATGATACATTCGGATTTCCTCCATAGTATATTGGCATTGGCACCCACTGGTAGGGAGTCCCTGAATGAGGATACCCCAGACTGGGTTGCCAAGGAAAAAATTGCCCCATCGCGAGCTGATCAGACCGACCTATGATGTTATGCACTTGATCTTATGCTTCTGAGGTCGCTGCATCCACAGGTAATTGCCCCGATTGAGGTTGATTGTCAGCCATGACAATATGAAGAACTCCCTCTCTTCCTTTTTTCTTCAATGTGATTTCCTCAGGGTGTTGATTCTTGCGCCAGAGTGCTAATGCGTTTTTGCAGGTTAGCTAGATTTTTCCAGTGAAAGATCAAAAGACTAGAAGAGGATGAATCAAAGAAGCAAATTAAAGGTGCGTAACCCACTCTAATACCATGTAAGAAGATGAAGAAGACGAGAGGAAGGAAAGCGAGATGGGGAAGTTTTCTTGTATTTCGGTATATCCATGTAGTGTACAGAGCATGTCTATTATAATACATGTTGTATGTAATAAAAGGAAACAATATTATATACAAAATTAGATTCGATATTAATTGATCTTGACTTGTGCAATGATATCTAAAAGATTCGGTTGAATATCCTTGCGTATCTTCAACACATGAAACAAAATTCAATGGAAAGAAGTGTAGCGCAACTGAGTTCAATACACAAGCTTCACGTTGTGGATAGTTTTGAATAATTACTTTAGGTGAACATTTTTTTATGCATGGAAAATGTAACATTTGTACTTATTTGACCAGTGGAAAAGTTTACTTGCAAAAAAAAAAAAAAAAAAAAAAGGCGGATGTCCAAATTAATAAAGAGGAAGAGAAAGGCAGTTAAAAGAGTTACACATGAACATAAGAATAAAAGGGAAAGAAAGTAGAAAAAAAGGGAGAAAAAGAGAGAGGGAAACTCGCGCGTGCAGGCCACGTAAGTCTTGCTTAGTCGGATTTAGTTCAATTCGCAATGCATGGTAAGGATTTAAGCCTGTTGTTTTTCTGATCAGAGTGGTTCTTAGAATTATGATACAAATTCGAAATTAAGAGAAATTGGAATTACGACGTCCGAAATAGAAGTTGTTAAGCCGTGAAATTATGGAGGATTGATAGTTTGGGGTGCGGTGGAGCTCTAGATTTTCTGAACTGGATTCGTACACATGATTTGCTCAAAACGAATTTCCGAAGTTACTCATGCATGATGAACAGTAATAATTAGTTGCTTTCCATGTCAATTTTACTTGTTTTTGGCTCGATTTTGGGTCAATTAAATTATGAGCCTTCTCGAACTTCGAAAGAACTTTCTTTTTACTCTAAGCTCGCCTAAAACGAAGGTTTGTGGAGAGTGTTGTGGCGCGACCAAGTTCAACACATAAACTTTTCATTGCAAATAGTTTTGATTAATCACTTTGAGCGAGTGACTTGTTCACATGTGGAAAATTTAATATTTATGCTTATTTTACTAGTCAAAAAGTTTTTTTTTTGTAACTCGGGAACCATCGTACAGCCAATAGTCGCGGCGTAAACTCGAGGCGAACCAAACCCACCCACCTGACCTGGCTGCGGGTGAGTTGCGCAATGTGCACGTCGGGATTCGAACCTTCTCCCTACCGCAATTAGAGGGGGAAAGGTCCAAGCCAGCGCGCCCACAATGGGGTGGGTGACTAGTCAAAAAGTTGATTTGCAAGAAAAAAGGAAAATGGAAAAAGGTGGACGTTCGCATTATTAAAGGGGAAGACAAATGCAGTGAAGAGAGAGAAACACACTTACAGAAGAAGAAAAGGGAAAGAGTAAAGAAGAAAATGAAGAAATGGAAAGGAAATAAGAGAGAAACTCATGTATACACGCCGTGAAGGCCTCAACAAATCGGATTTAGGCCTAATTTGAATCAACATTTCGATTGGGCTTTAGAATCATATGAAGTCTTTTGGACAAATGCAAATGTCATTTGACAAATTTTTTGACTCACTTTGATATGCAATTGCATCTCCAAAGCTCTCTAAGGGACTTTAGGAATGCTAAGTTTTGGTTTAATGAAAATGTGAAAATCCTATTTTACCTCATTTATCAAGCAAACTTCCTTTCTTACCCTTTTAAAACAAAACCCAAAGATCGATCGCTGCACTTCTCTCGCTACACTTCACTCGTGAGAGATATCAGTTCTGCCCACTCTCTACAAGCTCAAGGGCCACTCGCCTCTAAGCTCTCTTGCGCTTCTCTTCCCGCACGCGTGCCCTCAAGCGCTCTTGCCTCCAATCTGTCTTTCCTCCTGCTGCGTTCGCCTCTCTTCGCAGGTAAGATTTCTATCTGTTCATATGAGTAAGTAGTTTTTTTTTTTTTTTTGGTGGAAATTTGTGTTGATAATTGCAGATCTGGCTTATTTTTTAGCTACATTGGCAATCTTTGTTTGTGATTTCGAGTCTATTTTTAGTGTGCTGATTCGTGCTCTCTTGTCACTATTTTGGTAATTTGTCTTGCTAGGCTTGATCTTTGGTATTTTGTTTGTCTGGGGAGTTCGTGTCTCGCTAGGCTTGATCTTGGTGCTTTGCTCGTTCTTGCTTTGCAAGCAAAGTACTTTCTTTGCTCTGGTTTCTGTAATCTTAGTAATTTTTTCAACTCCAGCGAGAAATTCCACGTGGTGCAAGATAAAACAAATTTCCAGGTTTTATTTTAAATTTTTTATAAAAAAATTAAAAAAATTAAAAGTTTAGGAGATATTAAAGTTTTTACAAATTTTGAAAATCAATAAAAAATTAGAGCTTTAGAAAATCATTAAAAAAATTTAAAAAAGGAAAAAGTCATTAAAAATAAATGAATTAATTAATTAAAAAAAGGAAAACCCTTAAAAATTAAATCCTAAAAATGGACAAGGCTTTACAATAATGTTCCCCTTTTTATTGTCCTTTTCTCTTTTAGGGACAATTTTAGGATACTTGCATACTGCAATTACAATTGATTATGCTTTTCAATTTTAGATGTCGCTATCTTGCTTTAGAATGGTTAGGATGCTATTTAGAACTCTTGGAATGTGATCAAGTTAGGTACCGTGTTAGTCTTAGGGCTAATATAATTAAGACCCCAAGTCTAAAATCTTTGATTGCGTAAATAATAAGATATTTTCCATATCTTACTGGGTTTCTAAACGACCCCAAAAAGGCTAGGGGTGACTCCTTAGTCAAATTTTGCGTAAGCTTAACTGATAAAAAAAATTGAATGCCCGATGTTGAACAAGGTACGAGCTTGGAAGAATCTAAGTTAACAGAAGGCCGTCGGCCCGAAATTGACAATATCCCTAAACCTAACTTTCTCTCCCTAACGAGTTAGTTGCGGCAATGTCCACTGTCACATCCAAAAAATTCCTACATTGATTAATATTAAAAAAAACAAGTCCAATGCAATTAATGTTACATGTAGGAATTTTTAATCGAATGAGCAATAAATTAGAAAATTTACTGAGTTTATATATCGTTTGAGTGATGAGTTAGAGTCTTATCGAGTTAAGTATTTCCACTTCATTCAATAATTTTCGCTAAAATTTTTGGTGGATTTAAAATATTTTCCGTATTGCCAATGTTTAAAGCGGTCACTGGTTTTTTCTTGTTTACGCATTGATTCACTTAATATTTTTGTTAAAGCATCTACCTTGGAAAATTAGTCTTTAATTTCCCTTGATCGATATGTTTATTTCTTAATGTACCAAAATTATATTAATGCTCTAAATTAGACATTGAGCTTACTCAAGCTTTGATGTCATGCTTTGTGTCATACCATATTTCATCAAATTTAACTTTAGTTCATAAATGAAAACGGGTGATTGAGGCACTTGCTTGGCTAATAGAGAAGAGGCATTTCCAAATTATCTCCTCTTGCGGTTAATCATATTTAGCCACAGACTCCCTAGCTATTTATCTTAGGCCACATAATGCCTTCTTATTGTACCATCTGCACCCTATTACTAACTTAGGAGCCACGTGAACCCATTTAATTGGAACAACAAGCGCCTCTACCCATAAACCTCATGATTTTACCATTGGTGAATTAAACAACTCGATCAATTCAAGTTTAAAGAGTTACCATACTGAAGGGTAACTATTTAAACTTCAAAAAGAGAGAACATTCTTCACTTGCTTCCAATTACACACTTTCCTTCTTGAATCATTTGCCTTCAATACCCCGAGTAAAAGTGTCGGCCCAATACTCGCATCATTAAAGTGTCGGTCTTAATTTCTCGAGTTTGAACAAGGTAACCAATAAATTTCCAACTACTTTCCATAAATGAGTTTTTCTCTTTTGAAATTAGAATTATTGATTCTCTATTTTATTCATTTCTCATTGAACAGTCTAATGAAAAATGAGTTGCACAAAGGACTGAGACCAAATTAGACTATTTATGGATAATCTGCATTAATATGTCCATCCATCTCATAAAAAGTATTTGAATAAGATGATTGATATGTATATGAGATGGCTTTAGTAGTTGGGAGAGATATGGCCACTGAAAGCTTTGCTAAGCAATTTGGAGATATTGCTGTGATGGAAGTTGACTCCTCATCAATTGATTTAGGCAATAACTTTGATGAGTTGATGATGGGATAAAAAAATATCTTCATTTTAGTGCCTTTGAAAAAGTCTTGCAAAAGACGAAGATGTGCAACAATGATGATAAACATGCAACATGTTCAAAACAACATGGAGAGACGGTAGCAGCAATTAAGTCGTTGGGTTAATATAGTGTCAATTATTTTAAACTTTACGACAAGGTGATGTAAGTGGATGGATATGGTGAAGTAACTTTTAGATCAGCTTTTGACTATCTAGTTGAAAATGAAAAAATTGAAATAACATTTATGGTGTAAAGTGTGGATCTTCAAAAGGTGTGGAATGATAAATTTTAAGCAAAGGAGAACATAATTGGTTACACATTTTATTGAGCTCTGCTACCAAAAACTCATAGATGCTTTCTTTTTATTTTGTTTTTGTTGGTAAATGTACTCAAAATCTTAAAATTTTTCACGAAAATACAATTGAGTCTTAAAAATTTTAAAAAAAACGCAATTGAGCTTTAAAACTTGTTATGCATGCACACTGAAATTCTACTACTTTTAAAAGTGCCATCAAATTATAAAACTTGTCAAGTTGATACAGTCAAATTCTTCATTTAATCTCATCCAACTTCACAAATGAAAATGATAACAAGTTTTAGGACTTGATTGAACTTTTGGAAAGTTTTATGACTCAATTACAATTTTGTGATAAGTTTTGAAACTTTTAATGCACTTATACTTATATATATACACTTATACTTATGTATGTATGTATAATTTAGAAGGATAGAACAAAATTGCTTCAACCAAAAATAAAAGACAAAAAACCACATTGAATAAAATATATGTTCTACCTTGCCTAGTGCATTTTGGGAAAGGAAATTGTAAGCTTGCCATATGAACATTATTTTCTGAGACACCATCTATATTAGGAGAATACTTTTTGAATTTTTTGTGATGACTCTTCTATAGCAATATCAGGAGGTGTGGCCCTTTAGTAATAGAGTTTTGGAGATTTTTCCATGAAAGTCTATATATTTCGAGATTTGATTCATTTTCTGATTCTTCAATGGATTTTTCAAGGACATTTATTTGGTTAGGAGTATCATTGATAACAAGACCTTTTATCCTAAAAGTTTCTTCTTATGGAGGGGGACCTTTAACACTTGGAGTGTTTAGGACTAGCATCTTTCTAAAGACCTCATTCTATTTTGTAAGGCTTTAGCAAATTCTGAACTATAAGTTTTAGGAAATTCAAAAGGTTTAAAAATCGGAGATTTAAGAGTTTCAAAATTTATTGAGAAGAGTATGATTGAATAGAAGATTCTATCATGTTTAATTGATTACCAATAGTATAAAGGTGCTGGTTAGTATAATTATTTTGTTGTATTATCTTTGCAGTTTGAGGATTCATCAGTTTCAGTTGTGACCCAGAAAGAGGTGGCAGTGATTTCACCATCTCTACATTGGATTCTAACATTTCTCAAAGGAGGAGGATTAGATTCTATAGTTTGGTCATTAATGAGTTGTCATTTATAAGCATGATCCAAGACATAGACTTCTTTAGGTTGAAGGAAATATTCTTCAAACCAATCAAAGAATAAGATATGGGCTGTGATCTTTTAAATCAAAAATTCTTATTACGTATTAATTGCAAATCAGCAAAAGAAATATTACAAAAGGATATATTAAATATTACTTCAAAAGAAATTTTTGCTCGATGGCAAGCTATATCTATCTTTGATTTCGACATTGAATTTAGGGATAACTGCAATAGAAGTCCTAAAACTTGTAACGAAATGCAATTGAGTCCTAAAACTTGTAAAAAGTGCAATCAAGTTCTAAAACTTGTCAAATTGTTTCAATCAAGTCCTAAAGTTGACACTATCAACCTTTTTAATGGAAAATACTAACGTGGTGCGGACGTGATATTTAAAATGAATTTTTATTTTCATGTGGATTTTTTAATTTTTTTTAAATTAAATTTAAAAACTAGAAAAGAAAAGTTAAAATTTATTTTAGAACAAAATAGTTTAAAAAAATGACTGCCGCCCATCGCCGGAGGGGCCGGCGACCGATTAAAATTTATTTAAAAAAAATTTATAATTTATTTAAATTGTTTTGTTTTTAAAATAAATTTTAACTTTTCTTTTTATAGTTTTCAAGTCTAATTTTTTAAAAATTGAATAAAAAATAATTAAAAAGCCACATGGAAAATGAAAAATTATTTAAAATGTCATGTTCGTGCCACGTCCACATTTTCCAATAGTAAATTTGACGGTGTTAACTTTACGACTTGATTGAAACAATTTGACAAGTTTTAGAACTTGATTGCACTTTTTGCAAGTTTTAGGACTCAATTGCATTTTTATGACAAGTTTTAGGACTTCTATTACACTTATCCCTTGAATTTATTAATGGTTCATCAAATTCTTTGCCTAATTTTCTGACAAAAGAATTTTTGCAAGGAAAACAATGCCAAAGTCCAAAAAAGACAAAGGCAAAGTCATTGCCGAGACCTCCGAATCACAACCTCAATCACCAACAATAGACCAGCTCTAAGCTTGGTTAAACATAATGAAAGCTTAACAATCACCACCACCATTACTATCATTACAATCACCCCGGTAGTTGCAAATATTGTTAGATCTAATCAAAGCCCAACGAACACCATTACTACAATCAATATCCCTAATCTTGCCCCATATTTGTCTCCAATACTCTCACAAGCAAAATGGAAAATTGCCTCAGCACAATCACACAAGCCCTAAACAAGGTCACAAACTCAAAAATCACTATCACTATCCGATCCTATAAAACTTGGGCAGACATTGCTCAAGAAAATCCATCAAAGCAAATTAAAATCACTTTAAACCGATCATCATTGGCATTTCATAATCCAAAAGAATCATAATCACTTAAAAGAATAACTAGTGAAATAGTCATAAAGCCACATCTTTCCTCTATAGTAGCTAAACCCTCTACCTCCACTACCACTGCAATAACATCACTCACGTTTTTTAGCCAAATCACAATTCATCATTAAAAGCCAATATCAAAACCTCATGATAGTTGCAAAAGAATTTCACCATAAAAATCCAAAAGTCTATATTGTAATCTTATGCACTTTTTTCATTAATTTTCGAGTCTTCTAGATAACTATTTGGGAATTCGACTATCATCGGTATCCTCACTCTTCACATATCTAGCACCAACTTAGGAATTTCAAAACTAAGTGGTGGGACAATTTTAAGTTCACCAAAACCTTTCCGAGAAATAAGTTCTAAACTAGTTAAATTGGTGAAATCACTAATTACCAACTAACCACAAAATTAGTGAATTTCTTCAGCAAAAATCGTTGGCCCAAGCCCATTTAGCAATCATTCAATCACCAGAAGAATTATGCTTTTATTAGAATTACCGATCACCAAATCATATAAAAATCTCTAAATTCCTTTGATGAATCCAATCACACTAGCAATACAAATGAAAATGATTGCTACGGCATCAACGCGTCAGATGAAGATGGAGACGAATAGAAAAAATTACCAATAACAATCACCAATTATTAAAAGAAGATAATGGCCAAAAAAGACGAAAAAGATTTTCAAGAATGTCATCATATTTCTTTTGAAGAAAAATACTTGATGATGCTACTATTGCTGCTGAAGATTCGGCCAAAGCTGGAAAAAAAATTACTATTCACTTCGTCCAAACATGCTAAATTTCACCTATAAAGGAAAAGGAGAAGAAGAGAGAGGCACCATTTGCATTTAAGCCTTCAAGCTCTCTTGCTCTTTACTCAGTATTGTCCATTAAGCTTCCTTTGATCACAATCGTTTCACTTTCATCCCAAATCCACTTCTAATCACTTGTACCCTCTTGTAATCACCTCTCCCTCACTTATAATCAGTTCTTTAAGATATCTTCAATCACTTGTACTCATCTCCAATCACTTGTATCAATTATTAGTAAATTTACTATCACTCACTAATATAACCAACCAAGTTTTAGTTGATATCATTACTTCATATTATTAGCTTTCTTTTTGCTTTTACTTTAAGTAGGATCTCTACTTGATGAGGGGTTCGACAGAGAATTTTTGTAGGGAAAACAATACCGAAGTCCAAAACGACAAAGGCAAAACCGTTGCCAAAACCTCGGAATCAAAACGTCTATCACCAATAATAGACCAACTCCAAACTTGGTTAGATATAATGAAAACTCAACAATCACTACCACCATTCCCACCATCACAATCGCTCCAGTAGTTGCAAATATGGTTAAATTTAATCAAAGCCCAACAAACACCATTACAACAATCATTATCTCCTTATCTTACTTCATATTTGTTTCAATGACTCTCACAAGCAAAACCAAAAACCACCTCATCACAATTACACAAGTCTTAAATAAGACCACAAACTGAAAAATCACTATTACTATCTACTCCTTTTAAAACTTGGGCAGACATTGCTCAAGAAAATCCATCAAAACAAATTGAGATCACTTTAAACCTATCACCATTGGCCTCTCACAATTCAAAAGAATCACAATCATTTAAAAGGAAGAATTAGTGAAATAGTTACTAAACTACATCCTTCCTCTGTTGTAGCTAAACCCTCTACTTCCATTACTATAAAAACACCAGTTTTCGGCCAAAGCCAACATCAAGACCTCAAGATATTTGAAAGAGAATTTCACTATGAAAATCCAATAGTCTATGTTCTAATCTCATGCATTTTTTCATTAATTTTCGAGTCTCTTAGGTAACCGCCTAGGAATTCGACTATTATTAATCCTCTCGTCTTCACATGTTCAGCACCTACTTAGGAAATTCAAAATTAAGTGGTGAGATGATTTTAAGCTCATCGAAAACCTTTCCAAGGAATCGTTCGAAATTGGTTAAATAGGCGAAATCACCAATCACCAATTAATCACAAAATTACTAAATTTCTTCAGCAAAAATCACTGACCTAAGCCCATTTGGCGACTATTCAATCACCGAAAGAATATTGCCTTGCATTGGCAAAAATCATGTCGAAATTACCAATCACCAAATCACATCAAAATCTCCAAGTTCCTCGATGAGTCGATCGAGTTGGCAATACAAATGATACCACATCAACTTTGTTAGGTGAAGATGGAGACGAGATAAAGAAAATTACCAATCACAAATCATCAATTACCAAAAGGAGACAAAGGCTGAAGAAAACAAAAGAGATTTTCAAGAATATCATCATATTTCTTTTGAAGAAGAAAACCAAAAGATGATGCTATCTTGAAGATGCTATTACTGCTATTGAAGATTCGGCCAAAGCTATTAAAAAAAAAAAAAAATTCATGTTCACTTTGTCCAAGCCTAATGAATTTCTCCTATAAAAGGAAGAGGAGAAGAAGAAGGAGGCACCACTTGCATTCAAGCTTTCAAGTTGTCTTGTTCTCTTGCTCACTTACGTACATTAAGCTTTCTTGATCACAACCTTTCACTTTCATCCCAAATCCACTTTCAATACTTATACTCCCTTGTAATTACTTCCCAATCACTTGTAATCACCTCTGATCACTTGTAATCACTTCTTCAGGATTTCTCCGATCACTTGTACTTATCTCCAATCACTTGTATCAATTGTCAATAAGTTTTCTATCACTCAAAAATATAACCAACCAAGTTTTGGTTGGTATCATTACTTCATGTTATTAGCTTTCTTTTACTTTTACTTTAAGTGGGATCTCTACTTGATGAGGGGTTTTGACAAGAGAATTTTTCAGGGAAAACAATGCTAAAGTCCAAAAAAGACAAGGGCAAAGCTATTGTCGAAAACTCGGAATTATAACCTCAATCATCAACAATAGACCAACGATAAGATTGGTTAGACGCAATGAAAGCTCAACAATCACCACCACCATTACCATCATCATAATCACCCCAGCAATTGCAAATATAGTTAATCAAAACCCAACAAACACCATTACCACAATCAATATCCCCTAGTCTCACCTCATCTTTGTCTCCACTATTCTCACAAGCAAAACAAGAAACTGCCTCATCATAATGACACGAGTCTCAAACAAGATCATAAACTCAAAAATCACTATCACTATCTACTCCTACTAAAACTTGGACAGATATTGCTTAAAAGAATCTATCAAAGCAAATTGATATCACTTTAAACCTATCACCATTGGATCACTTTAAATGAATAATAAGTAAAATAGCCATAAAACCACATCCTTCCTCTCGTGGTAGCTAAACCCTCTACCTCCATTACCTCTATAATAACATCACAGCCTTCAGTCAAATCACAATTCATCACTAACAGCCAACATCAAGATCTCATGATAATTGAAAGAGAAGTTCACCATGAAAATCCAATAGTCTATGTTCTAATCTCATGCACTTTTTCATTAATTTCCGAGTCTCCTCGGTAACTGTCTGGGAATTCGACTATCATCAGCCCTCTCACTCTTCACATGTCCAACACCTACTTAGGAAATTCAAAAATAAGTGGTGGGACAATTTTAAGTTCACCAAAAACCTTTTCGGGAATAAGTTCTAAACCGGTTAAATAGGTGAAAGCACCAATCACCAAGCGATCACATAATTACTGAATTTCTTTAGCAAAAATCACTAGCCCAAGCCCATTTGGCAGCCATTCAATCATCGAAAAATATTGTCTTGCATTGGCAAAAATCATGTTAAAATTGCCAATCAGCAAGTCACATAAAAAGTCTCATTTCCTCTAATGAATCTGATCACAATGGCAATACAAATGAAGACTATTGTTACGACATCAACCCATCGTATGAAGATGGAGACGAATAGAGAAAATTAACAATCACAAATCACCAATTACCAAAACGAGACAAAGGCCGAAAAGACCAAAAAAAAAAAAAATCAAGAATATCATCATATTTCTTTTGAAGAAGAAAACCTGAAGATGTTGTTTGCATTCGGCCAAAGCTATTTAAAAAAAAAAATTACTATTCACTTCGTTCGAGCCTACTAAATTTCGCCTATAAAAAGGAAATTAAGAAGAAGAGGGAGGCACCACTTAGGCAACGCGTGGTAACATTCCTATTCCTCCGAATTTCTGTTCTTTTGTTTCTCGGAATAAAAAAAGAACAGAAACTCATTTGGTAACGCCAAGTTGTTTTTCTATTCCCAGAATAAAATGTTAGCACAGGAATAGATTTGGAGCAGAAAACGAGAAGCAAAAAAACGTTGCTTTTTGTTCCTAGGAACAATTTCTAGAAATAAGCCAATTTTCTTTTTCATTTTCTTTTATTCCTCTTTCTTCTTGCTGCGGCCACCTCCAACCGCTCGGAGCCATCGCCGACCACCGACCACCGCTGCCCAACGCCGCCACCGCCGCCGCCGCCGCCGCTTTGCCGCCATCGCTGCCGCCTGCCGATTACGGCTGCCCGGCCCGATCGCCGCCGCCACCTGCTACCGCCCATCGCCGCCGCGCCGCCCCGTCGCCACCGCCAACCGCCGTCGTCACCGCCGACCACCACCGCACAACCCATCAACCGGCGGTTGTCGACAATCGATGGGCTATGTGGTGACGATCGGCGGCGGCGGTCGTGCGGCGGCGATAGGCAATGGCGGCCGGTGGCGGCCGACGGTTGGCGTCGGCGATCTATGAGCAAGAATAAAAAATAAATAAATACAAAAAAGAAAGCATTACGCTACTAAACGCATTTCTATTCTTTTTCTATTCCAATAGTAGAAATTTTGTATAGTTACCAAACAGGTTCTTTTAGTCATAAATTGTTCTACGGAATAGAAAGAGAAAAGAACTATTTTGAAGAAAAAAAAGAAAAAACTCTCCCCCAACCAAAAAGCATTGTCATGCGCAGCCTTACATTCAAGCCTCCAATCTCTCTTGCTCACTTATGTCCATTAAGCTTCCTTTGATCACAACCCTTTCACTTTCATACCAAATCTACTATTAATCATTTGTACCCTCTTGTAATCAGTTCTCAATCACTTATAATCACCCTTTGATCACTTCTAGATATCTTTGATCACTTGTAATCGTCTCCGATCACTTGTATTCATCAATTGTCAGTAAGTTTTCTATCACTCAATAATATAACCAACCAAGTTTTGATTAGTATCATCACTCCATATTCTTAGCTTTCTTTTACTGTTAATTTAGGTGGGATCTCTACTTGAGTGCAGACTACCGCTCTTATGGAATGTCAAATATTATTTTCTTATGCATGTCAGTGGGATCTTCACCTGAATGCAAACTACCGCCACTGCATGAGATCACATTTTTAGTTACTTCTTATGCATAAACGACATCTAGATTTTTTGCTCGATGTATCGTAAGCCCCGATTGCCTAATGGTCCACGCCACGTTGAACAAGCTCGTCATCGGGCTATGCCATTCGCACCACCGCAAGACTGGTTGTCTCAGCATGCCTTCGACACCATCAAGACACCTTGGTCCGTCAAGTCGACATCGTTGCTATGCGCCACCACCACTCCATCACCCAATGCCACGTCATCAAGTTACCACCGTGACAACCTAGCACACACCTCAACGCCGCGTCACCCTGGACGGCTACCATAGCAACCCGCTGGTACCGCCACCTCACCACCTTCCTCCCGCGCCACCTACCTCTCATCTTGGCTGTCATTCCTTCCCAGCAGGCATGGTCCAGGTCCACTGCGACACCCGCTTCTTCCTTAAGTGCCAACACAATAAGTCAGGCGGTGAGGGAAGTGAGAAACGAAGCCATCAAGTGAGGAGCAACTTCTGCTTTTCCCCAATTTCGTCCAAAACCCACGTCATTTCCCCCATCTCATTTTAGCTGCACCACCCCAAAAACTAGAAGTCAGGAACGAGCATTCTCTATCTTAGGTCAGAGTTGCCAGGATATTTTCCTCTCAAGTCAGCACCACGTCATCGCTATCGTTCCATCGTTCTGTAGGATTTCTCACGTTTTCACGGTTCCGTAGACGTTCATACCTAGTCAAAAGTATTGGAAAAAGCTACCTGGTTACAGTGTGTGATATTTTAATTATTGGGTCCATATATGTGCCATGGAGGTATTACACGTTGCATTTCATAAGTGCTTAGATGGGAAATATCGAAATTTGAACTAAAATAGGAGGGATTACCCAAGCTAGCTTCAGATCCAGTGTGGCCCCCGACTTGCCAATTTTGTATTGACTTGTGTAAGGTGAATTTCATGGGGCATTCTTCACAAAATTGTCCCTTATTGGCTAGTCTACGACATTCTTTAATTCTAGATTTTTTGGACTTTATATGACAAAAATATATTTGAAAAACTATTAAGTTTGCAATCTGTTTTTTGTATTTCTGAACCGACCTTCTACTTTCCATTTTCCATAGAATTTTCGATCAAGAATTCTAACATGTGTCCTCATGAAAGTTGTAGAGTACATTCTAAACTAGCACGTATAAAATTTCCATGATTTTTCGAAATCATTTAGTCTACAAAGTATTTATCTTTCTACTCCATTCTGTTCTGAAATTACCTATTGTTTTGGCCCAGTTTGCTAAAAATTATTTAGAGCTATACAAGCTAAATTGGATTCCGAGTCCTTCACGGAAAATGTTCCTTAAATCTTGTCTATCGGTGTTAAAGTTTCATAATTTTTGGAATCCATTTACCTATACAATGACTACAATTTATAGAGGTGCATGGGACGCTTATATGGCTAGTTAGGGACTTTGGATGCAAAGTCCTCTTGCAAATAGTCCAATATAAGCACGGATGAGCTATATTAGTCAAAGGGGGTAAAAATAACTGAGGATTCATTAGATTTACGACACAAGGACACTTAGAGTGCCAAAACTTGGCACGAATGGACACTTAACTACCAAAAGTTAGAAAAGTGACACTTAGGGTGCGTTTGGTAACGTTTCTGTTCAAAAATTGTTCCCCAAAACAGAAATAAAATTTAAAAAAGAACTATTTTTGTTCCAGGGAATAATTTTTTAACAGAAGAATGTGTTTGGTAAGCGCACAAAATTTCTGTTCACGGAATAGAAAAAGAACAAAACACGTTTGGTAAACTTATATAATTTTTTTGTTTCTTTTAATTTTTTAATATTTTTGTTTTCTTTTTTTCTTTTTCTTTTTTTTTTTCTCTTTGGCTGGCCACGGTGGTGGCTGGCAACCGGTTGGGCGACGTCCGCGAGCTCGCCGAGTCTCGCTAGGCCACCAGCAAGGCTCGGCCTCACCCAAGAGACGTGAGGTCAACCTTGCGGCCCACCACCGGGCAACGCCATCCCGAAGGTGGCCCGGCAAGGCGAGGCCGAGTCTCGCTGGTGGCTAGGTGAGATCGAGCCTCCGCAGCCACGGTGAGCCATAGCAAGGCTCGAGCGGACGAGCCTCGCTTGGCTCAACCTCTCTGAGGGGGCCAGCAACGCTCCGGCAAGGTCGCCGGCCAAATAAGAAGAAGAAGACTCCCAATTTCTGTTCTTTGTTCCTCGGAACAAAAAAAAATGTAAAACCTGTTTGATAAAATATTTGTTCCCAGGGAACAATTTTGAGAAGCAAAAAAAAGTTCTTCTTGCTCCTAGGAACAATTTCTAGAAATAGGCTAATTTTCTTTTTATTTTTCTTTTATTTCTTTTTCTTGCCACGGCCACCATCAACCACTCGGAACCACCGCCTCACCGCCGCCGGTCGCGCGGCAGCGATAGCGATTCGTAAGCAAGAATAAAAAATGAATAAATACAAAAAGAAATTGGTACATTACCAAACGCATTTTTATTCTTTTTCTATTCCAAGAGTAGAAATTTTGTGTAGTTATCAAACGGGTTCTTTTACTTAGAAATTGATCCTCGGAATAGAAATAGAAAGGAACTATTTCTAAAAAAAAAACTCTTCTCCGGAATGAAGCGTTGTCATGCACATAAGTGCCAACAGGGAGAAAATCCAGCAAAAATGCTGATGTGGTGATTTTTCGACAAGCCTAATGCAAAACAACATCGTTTTGCACGCAGATGTGGCAAAATAGTGCCAAAATGACGTAGTTTTGGTGTTGACATGATAAATAATAATATAAAAATTAATTAAATTAAAATTAAAACCAATAAAAAATAAACAATAAAAAAAACAAAACAAAAAAACAAAGGAGGAGGATGAGGAAGGCAACCAACGGTTGAGGGCTCAACCCTTGGCACCATCGCCTCCCCCCGTCACTTAGGAAAGGTGGGGAAGGGTTGGCTAGGGACCGGTGAACCCAGCTGACCGACGGCGGGGCCTGCGAGCTTTCGCCTAGATCTAGGGCAAAGTCACGGCCCTCCCTCGGATCCGATGAGGGTCACAGTCCTCGCCTGACCAAGCCCTAATGAGCGGCGACCCTTGGCTCGACTAGGCAATAGGCAACCCTCGCCCCAAATCTAGGTGAGGGCTTGCAAGCCCTCGCCGCCGATTGGCTAAGGTCGCCAACCCTCAACCAACCATCCCCCACCTTTTACGGCGACGGCAAGGAGGTGGTGGCGCAAGGGCCGAGCCCTCACCATCGATTGTCTTCCTCCTCCTCTTCCTTTATTTTTATTTTTAAATTTAATTATATTAATTTTTATATTAAATTTTGAATTATACAACGTATTTGCTTGAGTCGCCTTCCGACGAGCCACATAAGCAAAAAAATTAATAAAAAATTGCCACATAAGATTGTCGGTGGGATTCGCTAGATGTGACACTCAAATGTCCCATTTTTCATAAAAAGTGAGTTAAGTATCACTTTCGTAAGTTTTTGCACTTAAGTGTCCCATTATCACTTAAGTTTTTGCACTTAAGTGTCGCATTGTCCAAGTTTTGACACTCTGGGTGTTATTTTGCTTCATTTTACTCTTGAGTTTCCTTGTAGTAGCAATGTGGAGGCCTTTTTAAATTAAATTATGGAATTGTTATATCATGGTATAGATTTGTGATGGGAAATGTCATTGGTCCTTGAAACAACGATGTCCCAGATAGTAGTAGAGATGCTTGGAAGGGTAATTGAGTTCCTCTGGGGAGTGTAACACAATTCTGATAGATGTCCTCACCATGTCTAATGGGTGCAAGATGCTCAAGGGGTAACGGGTTCCCCAAGTGATGATGGCAGCATGAACTAATACTAAGTATTGTCTTAGTACTAAGGGTGAGCATGATTCCTAGGTAGAATCGGGAATCGGAGAACTGGACCGATGGGTCTCATTTGGTTCCCAGTTCTGATTCTTGATTCCATTTTTTGGGAATCGGGAACCCCAACATAGAAACCTAATTTTGTAACGCTTTTGTAACCTAATCTTTTTCACTTTCCCTTCTTTCTATTTCTTCTACAGTCTGCAACGCTCCACCCCTAAATCATCGACGACCCCATGTTGCTGGCCGCCCTCGACGTCCTCACTGCTAGCCACCCTTGACGCCGCCATCACAACCCACGACGTCACCATAAATGTCGCCGCTGCTCCGTTTGAAGACACTGCCGACTCCTACCGTTGTGCGTGCCGCCTCCCAATGACGAGCTGCTGCCGGGCCGCCACCGTGACTCTACTGTTGTTCCACCATCGGCAGTCCTCAATCTCGCCCACTTCTCCGATCTATCCCTTCTCCCCAATCTTCGTAGGTCCTCTCTCTCTCTCTCTCTCTCTCTCTCTCTCTCTCTCTCTCTCTACCCGCAAAGGTACAATCCATTCCCACCACTAAAACAACAAGGACTTTTCTCTCTTTACCCGCAAAGGTACAATCCATGCCCACCACCAAAACAGCGCGGACTTTTTTTGTTATTCGTTTTGGTCTTTCTCTTTGGGCAATGACTGGTCAATTCAATCGTAAGTATTTTCATATAAACAATTTGCTCCTTGCAATTTGTTTCAAGGTTGGATGGCCAACTTCATTAATTGTATGCAAATTTGTCAATTTCAAATTATGAAGATGAAACAAAAGGTGACCTTATGACTTGTGTACTCTTGTGCAGAAAAGCTATAATTGACTTTGAAACGAAAGATGAGCTAGTTACTTCTGCATTCATGTGTAGAAAAGCTATACTTGACTTTCAAAAGAATATCATCAGGCTCATAAACCTAGGCCTTTTACCCTAATCTTTAGAAGAATATTGTATTAATCATTAATTTGAAACTTTGGGTTCCCATATGGGATTAACAGAATTCATCTTGAAATGATTAATCCGTTACCTTCCTTAGTACTATTTCATACACTTACTCTTAAAGTTCAGCTGAAAATGATATTCTTGCCATAAAATTTAGTCCCCGAAGATAAGAAGGTCAGGCTCGTAGTCGTTTGCGACTCTCTCTTATTCTAATTTCACTCTTCTCAAATTGAAGAAACTACTGGATTTCTCAACAACTAGAACTTGGTTCATTCTGCTTTGTCCAAGTTTCTATGCACTCATGGCAGGGACACAAAGTGATTGAATTTTTCTCTTACATATGGTATTTTACTCCTGTCCTTTGACACCTTAACTAGATTTGCTGGTGTGTATTCTGAAATATTCTAATAATTTGAGTCACTGACCCCTCAGTTACTTGGTGTCTTGTTGTTTTCGTGCTTGTAGGTAGGCATGGGGCTGAGAGAAATTACACCGATGATTCTTAATCTACTCATTTCTCATTAAAGATGACTGCTTTAAGGACCGGTGACTTGGAGCTAACTGATTCTTTGAGTTTAGTCCGAGTATATTTACCAGCGAAGTAAAACGTGCTTTACGTTATGGTGGAAGTTTATGAAATCCCATTAATCTTGACTTGGTCGTGCTTCCAAATTAATTTTCAATGTCGAAAATTAGGCACAACTTAATGATTGTTAATTTGATTTATCCAATGGAGGGGCAAGATCTTGCAATGTCCGCATGAAGTACCTTCCTTGAAGAGTTAACGTTTAAAAGAAAAAAAAAACACACTTTGATCGACTTCACAAAATTGTAGTCTTTTAGTTGTCTCTTTGAGTTCTTTGATTATAGACTTATTTGAAAATGTTTAGCTTTGTTGCTCTTTCTCGAATTGATAATTTAGTTCCGTTGTTTGCAGCCAATTGGCTTATTATAATCGCATAACTACTTTTTTATGTGTTCTCTTATGAAGCCATCTGCTCAAGATCAATGTTATTGTCAATATTTTTTGGCAGAGCACTTTTTGGTGCTGCTAGAACAGAGTCTTCTGCTGGGACTACTGCTGCTACTTCTGCAGCTACATCTGGGACAGGACACAACCTTCTCGAGGCATTCTTTGAGGCAGATAAAAACCCAGAGAATGAAACTTCCGTTGCCTACGTGCATTGGTGGTTTTATTGCGCGTTCGAGACCTACTTTTATTTTTGTTGCCATTGCTTCTGTGGAGCTGGATTCTTAGGATATCTACTGTATGGATTTGCAATCTATAAACGTGAATGCCATGTTTGTATTTAGTTTCTCCATAGATTGGCGTCTCTTTGTGGAAGCTTTTTAATAAGTTTTGTTGCAAATTTCCAAAGTAGGCCGATGATGAGTTGGCTCATTTTAGAGGATGCCTTAATATTATTCCACATAAATGCTCTAAACTTGAGATTAGTGTTTTTGAATGGCAAACTTTTGTTAGTGCTTTTTCTGGACATTGTCGTTTTGCTGTCAACCACGCCACTGCTGTTCAGAGTTCGATGACGAGCAACCCTCGTGCCGACGAGCCGCCATGGAAAAGAGTCTTGCATGTCGACAATGCTACTGTTGTTCAGTTTTATTTGTTTTGCATTATCTTTGATGAATAATAAGCTTGTTTATTATTGTTACATTCATTTTCATTTTATTTAACTAGAAAAGAAAAAAAAAAAAAAAACCTGTTAAACATTGAACCGACCCTAAAACCCGTGACAAGGTAGGTTTCGGGTTTCAATTCCGAGAGGTAGGTTCCAAGTTCCACAAATTAAGAAACCCGTGCCCGATGGTAAGTTCCAAATTCTAGGCAAAACCTGTAAAAAACCTAGAACCATTCACCCTTACTTAGTACTTTTGAATTGAGCTACCAATTACTTGTCGGGAAAAATTATTGCCTTTTATTGATTTGTTATGTATTTTAAAAAGGCTCTCAGGTAAGTTGATATGAAAGTGATTTATTAAACTTCATATTGAGGCTTTCCTTGTCAATACGGTGATTGATTTATGTAATTATGCCGATCCTCCCTACTCCTATTTCCTTTTTAGTTATGGAGTACCCACGGACCTCACTTGGCACCTTTTCGACTTTGTGAATCCAGATTTTCTAGATATTGCCCTCATCCAATGCATCGCCATTCTATCCATAGATATAGGGATCCCGATGAGCCCCATACTACTAGGTTTCCTCGTGGTCTTTGTGTGAGTAGGTGGATAGCTCGTGAGATCGTCGGTGACAATGGGAACGACGATGATAGCAATACGGTCGATTGAAGCAGGGGTAGGGAGGTGAAGCAGCATTTTTGGATCTAGGTGACAGACTTTTAGAAATACTGGCATAAGAAGATAGGTGTGTAGACATCAACTGGATATCTCAGGGTCAGGATGGCATCATGGGTGATGCTGATGTAGTTCTTGATGAGCATTTTTGAAATCCCCACTATACCGGCTATGTCACCTAACATAAATAAATAAATGAAGATGTTAGCTGGATTTATAATTCTGCGTGCATTCTTTGAATTTGCTATGTTCTAGATTATTACTCTTGACCTAAAACACTTCTGCATTCTAGAAAAAGGTGAAACGAATTGGATAACTACATTGACCATGACGTGTTGGGGGCATCATAGCATATCAATGTGATCTCTACTCAAGTGCAGATTACCGCCTTAACATGAGATCACATTGTTAATTTAATTACTTTCAATTACATTTCATATCATTTTATGGTCAAAATTATAATTAGTTTAATCTTCATCTATAAATTATTTCTTTACTTAGTTCATTTCTTATATATAATCACCTTAACTTTTGAATTAACATACTTCATATCATCAACTTTCACAGAACTCTCAGAGTTCTTTTATTACTTTAAAGATATAGAACTTTTAGAGTTCTTTGACATAACACATAGATCAAACGAACGTACATGTTTAAATTAAATCACTAATCACTTAACAAACAAACGTAGACGCGCATGTGTATATATATATATATAACATTATTGGGTCAATTCTATGTGTTGTCTTCATAAGTGTGTAACTAATTTGCTTACTAGCACCCTCTGGCACAATCTGAAGAACTATTATTGCGAATCATCTTCTTGTGTAGAGAAACATTAGATTGAATTTGTTTTAGCTTGTCAATGCTACGTCTTCAGAAATATTTCAGTGCAGCACAGCATTTATGTGACAGCGTGTGATCGACCTATTTTTCGACTTGCAATTGTTGATTTTTATTTTTTTTTTTTGGCTCGTAGCATTTGTTGATTAACAAAGGCCAAAATATACATTAGTATCAAAATATGGTCCACCCGACCTCCATGGACCCGGGGCCTAAGCCAAGGATCTAGGCACAAGTACTAGGGTCTAGGGACCAATCAACAAGGACTCTAGGACTGCAATCGGTTTCTCTATTGCCCATATCCAAGTTACTAGAACTCAAATAATGCACGTCTATTTTGAAAAATTAAGGCAAATCTTCCTTATCATAGGACAAAAAATATTTTATGATTCTTTTTTAGATTTTAGCCAAAGACCGGAAAATAATGTAATTGAAAAATGACTTTTTAAAAAATAAAAAATGTTACAATTTTCATGAAACAGACGAAGACTAAATAATTGTTTATTTCTCATTTTGTGGGATAAAAAAAATTATAAATATATTATATGGATGACAAGTGAGTCTTAAATCAATTTAGCCAATTTAATTCTAAACCTTTTGACAATATACTAATGTAGATTGGCCGGAAATCGCTAACTTAGTAGTCCAATCGGTGTTGATGCTAACGTGGAAGGTCTTTTATAATTTTTTAGAATTATCTTAAATTTTTCTCTCTTTTTTTTTTTTCATGCTTCCTCCACCGTCTATAGGCGAAGCCTTGTGAGGGTTAGATTTGCCGATCCTCGTATGTGGTTAACCATCACCAAGGCTCAATGACTAGTGGAGGAAGAAGGAAAAACACACACACACACACACAAAAAAAAAAGACGGAAAAGAAAGAAAAAGTAATAAAATAAAATAGACTCATCCATGTTAGCATTAACCATACTAGGAAGAACCACCAATGTCCTCTCAATTTGTAACAAAATTGGCATCTTAACAATAAATTTATAATTATAATAATAATAATAATAATAATAATTATTATTATTATTATTATTATTATTATTATTATTATTATTATTATTATTATTATTTTGTAATTTCCTCTCATTTTGTAACAACAGTGTCAAAGTGTCTTTAGTCATAAAGTTCATTATCACAATATTTGTAATGAAGAAGAGTGAAATTAAGTCAAGCTACTCATGAATAATGCCTCGATTCAATGACTGCTCGAGAGTAATCAAGGTCGAGCTCGAGCTACTTCAGCATCTCATTCGGGTTTTTCAAGATCAAGCTTAAGGTTCAACTCGAGTTCCTACACCAATTGATTGTAATCAAGTTGAGTCAAATCGAATTCAAAAATTTTGATTTTTTAATGGAGTTGAATTTAGACATGTATTTCAATACTCGATGGACCTCAAGTTGAGCTTTGAATATGGAGTATTAAAAGAATTTTCAAGAGTTCATGTCACCCAATGATTGGTAAAGTTGCGAAAGACTCCGAAGTGCACAATAGTAGAAATTTCTCACGTCAACATGGAATCACGAAAATGATTGGATTCCGAATTTTTTGTGGAGACTTTTTTTATTTAAAGAGGGATTGTTGTTACTTTTCAATTATATCCAAAAAAATAAAATAAAGAAATAAAGAAAAAGGAGTGGAAGAATAGATAATAATATCCGAACGCGGAAGGATGAAATGGGCCACATGGACGTGTGGCCCACTTCAAACCCACGACATGAATCACTTGACTTACTGGCCCACCATCAATCCTTGGGTACAAGCTACAGCTGCCTTGAATTTACTTACTTGCCCTCCTTGTATATATCCATCTTGAGCTGGATCCTTCTCATCTTTCTAGTTTTCCTCATCTTTTGTTTCATGTTTTTTGCTCCTTAAAAAAAAAAATCGCTTTGTCCAGTATTCTCCATGCTTTAATTTATCTTCAACGAATCAATTCTCTAGGACCATTTTCCCATATAAGCTGATTCCATGTAACTAGAATATATAGGTCCTAATCTGATCCCTGAAACTTGACCTGATCCACTCAAAAATTGATGCGGCTCAACCCAAGTTGGCCGATTAAAAAAAAAGTCAACAGCTCTTATCAGACTCAGTTTATTCATGAAATAACCTGGACACGAAGGATTTAAATCATTGGGCCTCACTGGCCCAACTCGACATGAAGAAAGACGAATCCCAACCCAACTTGACCCAAGCCCATGCAAACCCATACCCAGCTCTAACCCGAAAACAAAGAGAATCGAATCCGAACCCAACGTGGTCCGAACCCAATGTGGTCCGAACGGACCGAACCCAAGCAAGCCCGAAATCTAAACCAAAATTTTGCCATCGAAATGAATCATGTGCAAATATGGCCTCAAAACGAATTTAATCCCATCAAAATCAAGATGACCATCCCCTATTATCTTCACTGATGTCAAAAGTATATAAACTTATACTGAACTATCTAAAACTCGAAAGAATCTAAGACTAGTAATGACCCAAAATTGAACCCGAACTGTGTCGGAATACCAGATAAATCGAAACAGATTTGATTAGATCCTATGCTCATAATGCATTCTATATAAGCGGAGACCAAATTAATGAAAACTGACCCGATCTATCCATTTGTCATAGCTGGTCAGGATGCACCACATCTAATGTGCACAAGACACAGACATTGGGGAAATGATGGAAATAAAAAGAACCAATTATTGAGTTGCCTTTTAACAAAGCAGAATACATAGCCAACCGACATAATACAATGCTTAACCCATGAAGCACCCAATAAGAAACCATTATCTTTATAAAGTGATTAGCATACACATACCAGTGCAATTCATAGATTATAATATCAAAAAAAAAAATTGTCGGTACAATAGAGATGAGCTGCCTCTACATTGGAGAAATGGGAGTTTAATTAAATAAATAAAATTATTTTCCACTATTATCAACATTCACCCACTTCATCATTAATATAATGCAAGTGCTTGTGTCTTTCAAAGGATAAGCATATGCCCTAATGATGCTTCATAAACACCATCAAATCCCTATTATTAATGCACTATCAAAAGAGTTGAAAAGACGTCGGCAAAAAAATGATCTCTAAGCTCCAAATTCATGCACTGTCATCCTACCAAAGTTGAGGTGCATGTATGCACAAATTACGTACAAGGACACTTGTTCTCTCCCCCCAAGATAACATTCTTTAATTTTTATGTGTTAAGTCTCTTAGCTCATGGTTCATCGATTGTTCGAATTGAAGAGCAATAATAGGAGAAAATTTGAAAAATACATAAGCATGTCTATGTTAGAATTTTATTTCTTTCAAAAAAAAGGTACCGATGAGAATGTAACATGCTTTTTTTTTTTTTTTTGTCTATTTTGATGAGCTAAGTTTGTCGACTACTATAAGAACAGGAGCTATATTGATAATATATCATGTCATTACCAAATGAAAACTGAACCTATGTTGATATCAATGATGTTCAATTGAATATGAATATAATCAAGCCCACATGTTAAGGAGGTCTCATTATAATTATATCTACAATTCGCCCCTCCTTTTCTTTTCCCCGTAGGGTGTAAAGGCAATTACTTAGGCAAAAAAGTGAATGTTGTGCATGCTGTTTTAGAGACAATCTTATGATTGTGGGTCTTCTTAGATGGCCCAGAGAATTAAGGCATAAACCTCATAGGCTTAGACTTTGACTTGTCTGTCTTTTCATCACAGTTTTTCATTAAAATAAAATGACCCGTATTCTAAATCAAGTCCCTTTTAATTTTTTTTCTATGACATTTTTAAGAAAATGATTTTAGATGAAAAAGGAATGCATTTAAAAGAATGAGTTTAATTTTTTTCTCATAAGAATTTAAAATGAATAAAGTGAAAGATTATATACATTTACTTATTGGTGCTTATCTTGTAAAATTCATTAAAATGGCAAGTCTGCACTTTATCTAAAGAAAAACATAGTGAATTATTTTCAGGCAATTAAAGACATTGATTTTGTTTTAGAAGTAAGAAGATTAAAGTATCAATTACATTCTAGACTGCCCTCGCTAATGCAAAACATTAGGCACCAACTAGTGGTAGCCGATGTGAATAATGAATGATCAATAATTGTCAAATAATGTAAGATGGGAGCAAAAAATTTGGTAGGTTTGGAATGCTAATGTCGAACGTTATATGTCTCAAAGCTGAAGACTAAATATGAATAATGATTGATAATGTTCAAATAATATGATAATTTTTTTTTTTTAAATGGTAGCTTTGGGAGTTCTTGCATGTAAGGAATCTTTTATTTAGAGACTACCAAGAAAAAAAAACTTTTTTTTTCGAGGGGCAATCAATAATTATTGCAGTTCAGTCCCCAGTTGGACCGGTCTTGGTCCAATTTCCAGAGCAACTTGGTTTCAAACCCCATGTCAGATGAGTACATCTACTGGGAAAAATCCAGCCTTGCCTCAAACACACAAAAGAAAAACAAAAAAAGAAGCACTAAAATTATAATGATTAAAAAAAAAGAGAGATATTCAAATTGTGCAGGAAAGATGTGTAGTTTGAATGCACAAAGAGACATGGCTCTATGTCATGGTGTTTGCTGTCTCCAATGCCATTTTCTGTGAGTACTGTTCTGACCAGTCCTTGGCTTCCGTGAGGAGTGAGAACCCCAGGATAGATTCATAAACTGCAATTAAGAAAAAGTTTAGTATGGACAACACATAAAACAAAAAGAAATTACCACAGCCCAAGAAAAATTATTAAACTAAGCATATAGAATATTGCACCCATTCAACTCACTTGTGCTTGAGCCACTCTGCAAACTCCTTTTGAAGCACTTCTTACGTGTCTCTTTCTCTCTCCTTTTTTTATTGCTCAAAGCCTCTCAGATCCAACCCATACATCAGATTCCCACCCTGTACAGCTTGTTTATTCAATTCAAAACCGACACGAGAGAGAGAGAGAGAGAGAGAGAGAGATAGAGATGATTCGATACTTTCTTGTTTGCCTGAGAAGTGAAACGGGTTGAGAGGTTAGTTTTAATCATTTCCCAACTGTATCCTGGGCACCCATTTTGTCTTGTTTTATTGATGTGATGAACTTACTCATGATCTGTCAACGAAAACCTTTATCTTTCCTTTGTTTGCAATGATTGTGTGGATTCAAAGAAAGCAACTTTTGATCCTCCCCTTTCTTTAACACAGCATTATTTAGGAGAAGTGATTTTAAACGCCATCGATTGATTGTGTTCCAGAGCAAAAGCTTGTTAGCGAACGTTTCCCTTTCTTCATTTTATATCCTACAACCGAAGCTGATGACTCTTGGTCAAAACCTGCTCCCAGGTGCAGAGGCAAACATTTCGGGCTGGTGACTTGCCGCAGTCTGAAAGAGACAAGACCCCACATTGAGAGGTGGGATATCACATGCAGATGAATGACTCCTGCTTTGAATGCCACTGTTGCATTAAATCGTCTTCTGCCGGAGTCTCTTGCTTTCAGCCACTCAAATTGCATCTATATGTTTAGAAAAAATCCTCAGAACATGCCCAGTTTCTCTCTGGAAAAAGGCCCTGTGGATGTGAAGCTTTCTCAACTTCAGAGCCTATGAGGGCATTCAAAAGTACATTTTCCGAAGTGGCTAATGTTTCTTAGAAGAAGATAAGTGCAGATCCTTAAGAGGTAGTGAAGTGAAGATTCATTTGACATATGAGGATGGATTTGGATAATAAGCCAACCAAACCCTCCTCCAGTCTCTTCAAGGATGCTCTAGCACAGGGGGTTTCAGTTTCAGCCACATCCAAAGACAATATAATCAACACCGGCCTCACCATCAAGATTGCTAATGGCAGCAAAAGCTCTGGTAAGGACATTTTGGCACCGATTGGCTCTAAAGTAGAAGAATCGCTATGTGCAAACATAAAGAGATCCATTGAATCATCCCCGTATAATTCCCCTTCGCTTGTGTCCCCACCTTCATCAGCATTTGTCTCAGCCTTGCAGTCCCCATACATATCTCCAAGGGCCTTGGCACCAATAACCACAAATAATTCCACCCCGCCTGAGGACCCAGCTCCTCCGGCACATCCATCTCCGCCTCCTCCGGCACATCCATCTCCGCCGGCATCGTTCCGTGGTGCCAGCTCGCAGTCAGATGACATCCCGAGCAGCTCCTACACTCCCCCATCTGACCAATATGAATTTTCCGATGACCCATATGATGCTAAGCTCAAATTTGTCACCTGCGTCTCTGTCCCAGACCCAGCGCCACCTCGAGTCTCGTTCTCCTTCCCGGTCCCACGTATTTCCTTTGGCAAAGGGGCACTTTCCCCGGCTGCCAATGCCAAGCTGAGGAGCTGTGATGTGTTCATAGGCTTCCATGGGCAGAACCCGAATCTGGTGAGGTTTGCAAGTGGCTCAAGTCAGAGCTTGAGCTCCAGGGAATTGCTTGTTTTGTGGCCGACAGAGCTAGGTACTCAGATGGTCAGAGTCATGAGATTGCAGATAGGGTGATTTGCTCAGTGACATTTGGAATAGTGGTTGTTACCAGTTCCAGCTTTATGAATACTCTTAGCTTGGAGGAGATCAGATTTTTTGCTCAAAAGAAGAACTTGGTTCCATTGTTCTTTGACACAGGCCCTGCTGAGGTCACGGGCCTACTCAATTCTGACACGACTGATAAAGAATGCAGAGAAGCCATTGATGGACTAATCAAGTGCCACGAGTTCAAGCTAGAAGCTAATGAAGGCAATTGGAGAAGCTGCATTGCGAGGGCGGCTGGGATTTTGAGAGGGAAACTTGGGCGCACAAGCGTGGTCGAGAAGGATGTTGAAGCATTTGAGGAGATACCCTTCCCAAGAAACAGATATTTCATCGGAAGGGAGAGAGAACTCACGGAGATTGAGAACGCTTTATTTGGATCTGGGGATTGTTTCGAGCAAGATTACACGATGTCCACCAAAGGAGAAGCGAATGGACAATCTGAAGGGCTTGCAGATGAGGAGAGTGAAACAACTACGACGAGAGGAGGAAGATTCATCAGTCTAGACGTGGGGAAGTGCAAAGAACCAAAATTGGAGGCTTGGGTAGAGCCAGTTCTGGGAAGGAACTCTTTGAAGAGATTGAAGTACAAGAAGTCGAAGAGCGGGAGCTACAGAGGCTTAGGCAGCAGTGTGGTCTGCCTCAATGGCATTCCTGGCATCGGGAAGACAGAGCTTGCTTTAGAATTTGCTTATAGGTACTCTCAAAGATATAAAATGGTGCTGTGGGTGGGTGGAGAGGCTCGATATTTCAGGCAAAACATCTTGAATCTGTCGCTTAATTTGGGCTTGGATGTGAGCGCCGATGCTGAAAAGGAAAGAGGACGTATCCGAAGCTTTGAGGAGCAAGAATTCGAAGCATTCAAAAGAGTTAAAGAGAGTTGTTCCGTGACATGCCTTACTTGCTAATCATCGACAATCTGGAAACTGAGAAGGAATGGTGGGAAGGTAAAGATTTACACGACTTGATTCCAAGAAACACCGGGGATCCCACGTGATCATAACAACGCGGCTACCCAAAATAATGAACTTCGATTTGATACAGATTCCGCCTCTGCCTTTGTCTGATGCGATGATCCTAATGAAAGGGAGAAAGAAGAGAGACTATCCAGCTCAAGAGCTCGAGGTTCTGCGGAAGTTTGATGAGAAGCTAGGGAGGCTGAGTTACGGTATGTGGATTATCGGATCATTACTCTCTGAACTTGCCATTTCCCCATCTGCACTCTTGAAGCAGTGAACCAATTTGCGCTCGATGGCTCTTCTGGTAACACTTCCTATGTAAGCCTTAGCGATGAGCAATTCTGCAAAAACAATCCCTTCCTCGTCAAAGTCTTGTTCTTTTGCTTCAATATCTTAGAGCAAACCAGTGTGAGGAGGAACCTTATGGCGTCAAAAATGCTACTTGTTGGTGCTTGGTTTGCCCCAGCACCAATCTCAGTGAGTCTGCTCACCTCAGCTGCTAAGAGTATGCCAGCCAGTGGAAACCAGTTGAATTGGACCAAGTTGTTTGGTTTCAGCTGCTGTTTAGCACCGAAGACCTGGAAAAGCGAGGAAGATTCAGCAGTGCTTCTAGTGAAACTTGGGCTGGCGCGAACAGCTAATAGGCAACCAGGGTATTGGATCCAGTTCGACCCCATAACTCAATTGTTTGCACGAAGAAAAGACAGTTCGCTTGCTGCCAAAGCAACAGTTCAAGGCCTGAGAAAATTCGGCAATCCAGTTCTGAACTCGGATCACCTCTGGTCTTGTGCATTCCTAGTCTTTGGGTTCAAGTCTGAGCCCCCTCTAGTCCAACTCAAGGCAATCGACATGGTTCTGTTCATTAAAAAGACGGCCTTGCCCCTGGCAATCAGGGCATTCACAAAATTCTCGAGATGCAACTCTGCGTTGGAGCTCCTAAAAGTGTGTACAAATGTGCTTGAGGAAGTGGAGAAGTCGTTTGTGTCCCAAATACAGGACTGGTGCCACGGCTCACTCTGTTGGAAGAAATCCTTGAACCCAGGAAGCCAAAGGGTAGACGAGCACGTGTGGCAGGACGTGACGCTTTTGAAAGCCACGCTTTTGGAGACCAGAGCCAAATTGCTACTGAGGGGCGGTCACTTCGACAGCGGTGAAGAGCTGTGTAGGACTTGCATCAGTATTAGGACGGTGATGCTCGGGCATAACAATGCCCTGACCCTCGCTGCTCAAGAGACATTGGCCAAGCTAGTGAGGATGAGAAGCAAGATCTGATGCTCGGGCTCAACAAAAAAATAGAGTTATGTTCATGGTCTGTTGAGCTCAGTTTTGTTGTGAAAAACACTGTAATCACGTTAGTTTAGATGCAAGATCATCAGGAGTCCTCACTAACGCTTCCACCGTTGTCATACATTTCTTTCACATTGACGAGAACAGTAGTTTTTCGTTCATATATTCTCCTGCAGTACTTAATTTTAGGAACAGCGAAAATCATGAGCGAGGGAGGAGAGGCTAAGAGCACACAAAGCTTATCGGAACTATGCACCACCTCAAGCGTCTCCGACGTAATTGTATCACACATGCTTACGCCAAAGCATATTTTAGCTGATCGGACTCCATCTTCCCCATTTTTTCCCGCATTTTTTGGCAGAAGGGATGGAAAGAGTCTGAAACTAATATATGCAGATGTTCATGTCCCGTTGTCATCTGCAAGGTCCAGTGCTGATAAATGATCTGCTCATAGGCAACACAGCCATAAACAGCAGAGGGGAGAGAGGAATGTGAGCATCACGTTTCAACATCACACAAGTCGAAATGCTTTTGTTTTCTCACGAACTCAAATCACAAGTCAATCTTGCCCGTAGCAGTTAAAAAACTCACAAGCCTGCCTCCAAATTTTACAGACCCAACAATCTCACTTCCATGACCATTTGAGGAAAACAAGAATCTCCCTTCTCCCTAGCGGGACACCACAAATCTGACACAGAAAAACCCAACTTGAAAAATACAAACCAGAAGTCAAGTCAAACCCTTCTTAGAGAGGGACCAACAAACGACCCTTCAAATCCAACACAGCCACCACTCAGACCAACCTCAAAATTTGTGGTTTGTGCCCATCACCACGGACAAACCAAACCCAAGAAAAAACACTCACCGACCCCGACTCCACCAGTCAAGACTCACAGGAATCCATCGTTCTCTGACAATTTCTCACGCGATCAATCAGTCCCCAAGTCCCGTTTTCGCAACGTCTCCGCGATCCGTGCCGTACCCGAATCCGGGCGCGGCCGCGAACCCGGCCCGCGACCCGATCAGGCCTTGAGAAGCCGCTTCCTCCTCATCAAGAAACAGGCCGTCGGGGTTCCTCAGCGCCCCGTGGACCCCGCAGAGCAACGACCCGGCTCCGACCCCGATCACCAGAGTCTCGACACGACCCACGAACCAGACCGCCGACAGCGACACCAGGACGAGAGCGCACAGCACCAGGCGGTCGTTCAGTTGGTGACCCGAGATCATCAACGGGTCTTCCCTGAAGAAATGGAAGATCAGCCAGAGGGCGAGCACGGAGGCGAAGACGATCAGGGAGAACGGGGCGCCGAGCAGCGACACGAGGGCGCAGGAGGCGACCACGACGGCGTAGTTGACGCGGAAGTACGCGGCGTTCTTGCGGATCCGGGCCACGGCGGAGGACGCGGATCCGGGCCGGTCGAACGAGCCGGCGGCGAGGAACTCGGGCCAGGGGCGGTGGCGGGAGATGGCGGCGGAGAAGTTGTGGACGGACCGGGAGATGACGTCGGAGACAGAGATGGGTATGGTGGTGTAGGTGGCGGCTCCGCCGCCGCCGCCGCCGCCGCCGGGGGTGGGGGCGGGGGCGGCGGGCTTGGGTTGGGTCGCGGCTGGGGATTGCATCGTGGAAGGGTTGGTGGGGTTTTTGCTGACCGGTTTGACCTCACCGACCGTTCAAACCGTCCAAGCCTCTTCTCTTCTGCGCCGTGATACGAAAGACTGCGTTTATTGTGGTCAAACATATTTAAGAAAAGGTCAAACAACGGTCTAAAAAAAAATTATTGCTTCAGATGAGATCACACTTTTGTAAAAGAGTACCACGTTATAACATATAGATTTCGTTATCCTTCATCTATGAAATTAGGAAAAATTTGACCCTCCATTGCAACACGTGAAACTATCATTTGATTGGTGTGCAGGGTGGGTCGATATCAAAGCCTAAAATCCTTTGATTACGGCACGTTCCCCCTCTCGAGCTTGAGAAAAAGGCACCTTATGTGTTGCTCATCATTTGCTTGCCTTCACGGTCGCAGCACTGCCTCATTCCTACATGTGCCGTTTTCCGTGAGTTGGTGCAAATGGTGCGCATAGCTCTTCCAATCTCTGGCGACGAAAAAGGCGAGGCCAGGCGATAGTAGTCTACATGTTTACACGACCGAAGAAGCAATTGTGCCAAATCGACTATACTGTACCCAAGTACTTATGTACTGTATTTGGACGGCACTAAGGCAACTTCGACTTTGATTGTGGAGTTGTCCATAGGAGGAAGCACAAGAATTTCACTGTAATGGCATTATCTTCTGACTTTGATATTGAATTTATTACAGCACACTTGATTATTTGCAAAGATCTGGATGTGGACCAGAGTTACATCCCACATTGCCTTTCTTAATAGGCATCATCAAACTAACATTCATCAATTTGCAACCTTTATATACCAAGTAAATCCCTAATCATTTGACAACCAAAGTGAATCAAAATGCCTTCACAAGCTCACCTTCACTACAGATGAGAAGAGACTTGACAAGACTATATCACAACAAACTAAGTAATTGGCACTCGGTGCACCATTACTTTCTTCTCCACTATTAACCATCGGGAAAGAAGTAAATAATACAATGCCAGCGTACATATACAGAGAGAAGCCCATGCTTAGCCCTTTGTTCGGCTTTTCTTTTCCTCAATTCCGGACCGAGAGAACCTGTGTCGAAGAATTTCCAAAACCTCTTCCATTTTCACGTCTCTGACAGCCAGAAGAACCATGGAATGATAAAGCACGTCCGCCATCTCCGATGCAGTGCGTGCCGTATCTTCATTCTCTTCAAGCGTCCGACACAACTCATCTGCCTCCTCCCTGGAAATGAAGCTTAGGTCTTAGGAACAACTATTTGACCCGTGATGCTAACTGCTGCAATTTCCAGATTAAAACGCCATTGGACGTTCATTTTCTCTTTCACCTACTTTATCTAACAGACAATATAAGGTCCACAAAAATTATAGGTGCAGGACAAGCCACAGTAATAAAAAGCTAGTAGGTGAAACTGTTGGCTTTCAGAACATTTTCAATATTCAAGAAACAGAACTTAGACAGCATAAGATTCTCATCATTCTCCATAGTACCTGACTTTTGAGCACAGCAACTTGTTATCAAGTAATAAGCGTTTCGTCCAGGAGGGCTTCCCATCTTGTGGTTCTGCCAATTCAGCTTTTCGTCTTGAGATGGTAGACTCTAATGAGTACAAGGTAGACAAAGCCAGTTCATTTCTCGTGACCTAGCACCATTTAATTTACTCTCATTAGATTTCACGACCTAGCACCATTAATTAATAGATTCACAAAAGTATCGTGCCTCAAACCTGGGAGGGTTCCAGTATATCCTCTATCGATGAAAAATAGCATGTCTCAGACCCAGTGTGGCAAGTGGGTCCATCAGGCTTACCAAGATATATTATCTGGAAAAGAAAAATAAATGGTTGCTTGAACTAGATCAAACAAGCCAAAAGGGCAGTGCGAGAGAAATGACCAACAACTTTGAACTTACAGAGTCTCGATCACAGTCAAGAAAGACATCAGATATATTGATGAAGTTCCTAGAGGTTTCTCCCTTTGTCCAGAGACTTGATCTGGACCGGCTGTAAAATGTAGCCTTACGAGAGGAGATTGTTCTAGCTAATGCATCTCTGTTCACAAATCCTTGCATCAAGATGGCTCCAGTGTCTACATTTTGAGCTATTGCCACGGCGAAACCTTTATCATCCCATTTTACACTGTCTAACAGTGTGCCCACCTACAAGAATCTATTAAATTTTCATTCACAAATTCCAACTCACTTGATGTGCAAGACTCATAGCAGATATAGCAAAAGAAACTACGAGAGAACAGTACATAGATGTTAAATGGATATCCCATCACCCAAGCATCGATGAAAATAGCAATATTCCCAATGTAAAAACTATTCGAAGCAGATTCATGTGTAACATTCCCCAAACAAACTGTACATATATATATATATATATATATCTTGACCCATGTCAGAAGCCAATGTAACCAAACCTACACTTTCACACATACTTCGCTTGGGTAACAAAAGCGAACAATATGGAGTCCAGATGTAGCTCGAAGATAACTGAAGCAAATATCATCGGGCAACGATGAACACCTTCAAGAGAGATTAACAAGACAAGTGAGAAACCCACCCATCAGGTCATCTTCTCTGTCTTTTCTTTTCCAGACAAGTAACGACATCTACCAACCAAGAATGGTAGTTATCTGACTAAGTCTGGGTACCACAATCTGAGCTATCACCAGAGCCAAACCTTTATCATCCCATTTTACACTGTCTAACAGTGTGTCGACCTATAAGAATCCATTAAATTTTCATTCACAAATGTCAACAAACTTGACATACAAGACTTATAGCAGACAAAGCAAAAAAAAGAAAATACGAGATGACATAACATAGATGTTAAATGTATATCCCAGAAAGAACGTGTCAATGAAAATAATCGATATAGCCAACTTAACAGTCGACCCACTAGAAGCCGACTCATGCGTAACTTTCCTTGAACAGATATGCAGCATAGATCTGCACATTTCCATATGTTTTAGTTAACATCATAAAACAATGTATCCAAACCTACATTCTCACACCTATTTCACTGGGGGTGAAACAGGTGAACAATATGAAGTCCAGATGTAGCTCGAAGATAACTGAAGCAAAACATCATCGGGCAACGATGAACACCTTCAAGAGAGATTAACGAGACGGGTGAGAAACCCACCCGTCGGGTTTATCTTCTCCGTCTTTCTTTTCCAGACAAGTAACGACATCTACCAACCGAGAATGGTAGCCATCTGACTAAGTCTGGGTGCCACATTTCTCACATACAAAATGACCAAACCCCACACATGCAATACCAAAATATTAATTTTATATATATATAAAAGACCTCAACAGCATGAGTATAATCACATAAAGTACTGAAACTGCGAATTGCTTTCAAATACAACATTGAAATGAAGATGACCCACGACCCAAAAACATGTTAAGTCACAAACATTTAGGCTACATACACAAACCGAAAAAATAACATTCAAGAAGCCATGCATGCCAAAGTAGAAGCATTTACAACGACCCATCACCGATGCCCGTATGCATCATCCGAAACAGTCGAAGAACATCGAGGCCGTAAACAGCCAGACCTCGACATCGTCATGAGAAGCTCCGACATGTAATCCCGAAGTAGTGGGCACACGCTGCAGTACCTTGCTCTGAAGAGAGACATCTTTCCCCGGCACATCCGCCGCCGAAGCGAATGCCACGCGACACCCCCTCCTCCTCCTCCCGCTAGAGCAACCGCCCGAAACTCTCCCAGCGGGAAGCCTCGCAGGTTGAAGACGGAGGGAGGACGAGACCACCATTTTCGCGGACCAGTGAAAGAAAAACGCAAAGCTAACACCCCCTCCTCGCCTTACCGAGAAACCAGCATTGGCCTAAGAGAAGAAGAGGCGAAGCTACGGAAAGCGTCGATGGAGACTCGGATGCGTGAGCTCCGGTGGCGCTGAGCAGAGGAGGAGGGAAAGCTCTACTTAAAGACGCCATTTTTAGGGTTTTTCTGGAGGAAGGGGCTGGTCACGATCTATCAGGGCTTTTGAAGGCCCGCTGTGGAGAAAGATATCAGGGCTTTCGGCCCAAGTACATTGTATATTTTGTCAATATATTATGCTGAAAATCTACATAAAGTTCCGTTTATTTCGTAGAAAATTTGAAAATATATATTCCAAAAAATGATCGTTCATATCGCTCACAAAAATAAATAAATGAAAACATTTTTATCGTCCACAAAAATAAAATATAAATGATTGTCGATAATGAATCTATTTTTTATTAATTAATTATTTCAACCAATATAAACGATTTTTTTTATGAAAATATCTTTTAAATCACTCATTATCGAAAATAAATGAAACCCAATATCTAATTATATGAAGCAAGAGCACCTCCTGCTTGTATAAGATCTTAATTATTTTCTCTCTTCCCGGAATAACCTCTAGTTACTTAATTTTATAAATATTATTTATGTCCACGAATAAATTCATAAGCTAATAAACTTTACCTCATATCCCACATATTTCAATTATTAATGTTGAATCTTTTCTATCTTACAATAATTGAAACTGCTTCGAGCATTGCAAAGAAAAAAATAATTACATGGAATTTGACACTTTCCAAATGAGGAGAAAGACATACAAAATGATAGGTATTGTTGACACTCAAAGTTGATCATACTATCATGTGCCGGTCACTAGGACTAAAAGAAGCTAGGCAAAATTACACACGTATATCATTGGTATTTTAGCATAGGATCAGCTACCGACGAGCCAAATGATAAGGACTTAATAATCAACAACAACGCAAGAAGTCTTCAAGTGATCAATTGTGACAAGTACTAAATGGCTACCCAAACAATGTTTGGTAGTAAAAAATATCTTTCACCGAGTGTTATTTTTGGCTTTGATTTAACCGAGACAAAAGGTTTTGTGCTAAATCCAGCTAAAGAAAATCAAATGCAATGCAAAGATTGAATTGTCAATTTCAAATAGGCGTGTAATTGATAATCTAGTTACCTAACGTAACTTGTCGTTTCCTTAAAAGAAGTGAGAAGTAAAGTGAAAAATCTCTAGGGAAAAGGGAGGAAAAGATTTCGTAGTTATGCTTTGTACTTTGCTCCTGTTCAATTTCGGTGCTTCAATTTCAAGAGATCTCTTGCCTTCAAAGCAGCTGGCAATCTCCATGTCGGAACTCTGGGGTCCTTTGGATTATTTCTAAACGAGATAATTGCGAAACAGTGTCGGTCAACTTTGCCTTACACATCGAAAACCTTTTTCTTGCGTTTCAAAATTTACATTTTGCATCTCGCTAACCTAGCAAACCTCTCATATGCCCTCACTCAACGCATCCAAAATTTATGCCCAAGGAGTGAAATCCATGTCGAGGATTGGATATTATCGTGCAACTTGAAATTAAATGTAGAAAAGCTAAGTATGGTAATTGTAGTTTTCCTTCTTTCTTTTCTTTTTTTTTTTCGCCACGACTTTTTGAAGATTTGGAATCGATTGCAATGTCCCTCCCGACGTTGAATCCAGCCGTCTTTCAGCTGGAGCTCCGGTCAAGTGCTTGTTGTTCGAGGAATTAGCCCGTCTTACAGAAGGCAAATCCCCAAGAAGTACTGCGTTTCGGCCTCCAAGCTACGGCACTTATCATGAGTTGCCCATTGACTTTTTTCATTTTTTGAAACTTCCTTTCTGAAGTCTCCAAATCGATTGCAATATCCCGTCGGTGTTGGCTTTGGCCACTTTTTGCAACAGTCCTGCACTTTAAGTCTTTTTCACAAATCTAACCCATATCATAGAAACAATAAGTCAAGTGACGAAATAGTATATTGTGTTTTCATGGTAGTCTCCACATTTAGTCGAAACTTACAAAGTTAGCACGACATCAATAGGAATGTCTTATATTAATTGAAAAGAAAAAGAGTACCTCTTAGGCTTGCAGCATAGGATAAGACAAAAGCAAATCAGCAATGCAGAGAAAATTTTAACATTACCACACACAAAACAATTTGCACAATTTGTTTATCAGCACAAACTAATTGTTTAGTCTATTAGTCAATTGTTTTGCTTGTTAAATAAAAATACACATAATACGAATATTAAATGCTAAAGTGGCGTGATAATATACCGAAAATTTCATTAAAAAGAATGCCGATCATTATAAATACTTGTAAGAATTCTTGTGTGAGCAAAATATTTATAATTAAGAGGAAACGATTTTGTAGTTTATATTACGTGGTAGTCGCTAGTAAAGTCTATGCCATTGCCACACAGATGTATCGAGCAAGGGTAGGACAACCCTTGCTTAGGTCGCCTCAATGGATCTCCGGTGAAGATTAGATCACACAAATTGATCAAGATCAATGTTGAGTTGGGTTTGAAACTCATTTGAATACTCTATGGGGCATTAAAAGAAAATGAAAAGTTAGGAGGTAACTTGCTACATGTGCCAAAATTTGAGAGATAAAATGTAATTCACCATTTGTTATTGGACTAATTTACCCTTCTTAAGAGAGCAAATTAGTCACATGACAAGCACATAACTGAGTTTCCAACTGCAAATTGGTTTGAATCATCGATGGGGGATTACAACCAATTTCAAGACTTCATGGGGGATATTGTAAAAATCGAAAAGTCAGGGGCCAATTTGCAACAAATGCCAAAATCTCGGGTCGAGGGGCAGTTTGGGTTAGATCATGTCGGCCTTAGGCCTCAAATGAATTTTATTTCAATTTTTAAGGTTGTCACAACTCATATGGTCGCGTTTAAATTGGTCTTTTAACGAATGATGCTCATTAAAAATTAAAATAGTAAAAGTACAACACATAAGATTTCACAAATTATCTAAAAATATTGTAAAATAATTAAGAAAATGAAACCAGTTCAAATGGGCTGATAATAATGTGGCATTAGCTATTCAAGATCCAAACTAAAAAAAATGTTGAAAACATACACAGTTTTGCCACTCATAAAAATACAGAAGTTAAAATCTCTTTATTTCATTATTTGGCTATCGGTATCTGTTAGGGCTATATCTATCACCTAAATGGGATGAATAGGTGACAATGCGAAAATAAAACAAAATTAAGATTATATTGCATTAGGGCAATGTTTGTTGATAAGTTGTGCAATGTTAAGATCCTATGGATGTGCAATGATTTATCACAAGATGTAAAAAAGAGTTCATGGGATAGAAAATTACGCATGACAAGTTTATAGTAGTTCGTCTTTGACAAACCTACGTCTACATTCCCGTGCTAATAGTTTATTGGTTGGATTCAATTATGATGAATCAATCGAGGTTAGAAGGACCAAGTATTCACTACTCAAGTTCATGTGAAAGATTATCAGATTTCACACTCTTGACCTCTAAGAAATTACAATGAACAACTCATGAAAGATGAAATATTGAGGATAAGACTTTGTGGAACTTTGGAATTCAGAACTTCTATGCTCAGCATTACAACTTCCTTTAATACTCCATAGTATCCAAGTCGACCATTGAACTCACGCTCAAAGGATCATTCATTCAATCAACCCATTGGACTTAAATCTGGAAGATATGATCATTTATGAATTGCCAAGAATAAAATTCCCGAAAGATGTACCGCCCACACAAAAGATAGGGTTTCCATAAGTTGAGTCATTGCTTTGAAGAACATTACATCTTTAATTGATTGTCATGTTGATAAATTGAGACATTCCAAATAAGTAAGATTTTATTCAATATTTTCCTTTAGGACAAACAACTCCGACAAGCTTCTAGCTGTTAGCCTCATTCCATTGATATTGAATATTAAGGATACAATCTCCACTACGTCATTGAATCGATAAGACACCTATCACAATTAAGAAAAGTTTCTTCAAAATCAATTAAAGAAATTTGTTCAATCTGCAGTCGAGTACCTGGAATTGTTTAATTCAATAAAGTGAATGAACTCCACAAAGTAGGCGCAACCTAATCTTTTCAATAAGAAGTCAGAAACACCAGCGCCACCATTTTTCCATTGAATTGCTATTCATCACGTACTCGGGACGCCAACGTGGTCTTCTTAACATGATGCTGCGTCGACTAATACGTATGGACAACCTGGATCCTCCTTCCTTCCGCATTATCTCTTTCTTCATCCCACACGCAAGAGCCACCCCATCGGCCGCCATCCAGCAGCCACGCACCACCACCACCGCCGCCGCCGCCACAAGTCGAGCAGAGCCAGACCACCAACCGACGACCCGCTGGGGTCGACTACATTCACCGCCTACTCAATCTATCGAAAACGATGGACCAAAACACCGACACGTACACGCGACGAGTTATCAGAATCCCGAAGCGGAGGCCAATGGCAGGTGCGTTGTTACGAGCAAAACGAAGGGCGAAGGGTAGATGATGCGTCGCGTCCTTTTCCGGAACACCATCGCCACTTCAACTTTTCGGATAATTTAATCGTCTTGCACATAAATTCGCATACGCAAGTGGGGTTGCCGGCATACAATATAATTAATGATGTAGAAAGATCGAATAAAAATATTTTTTTTTCCATTTTCGGGGGAAAAAAAAATTTGCCGGTGCACTGCTTAAGGGTTTTAATGAAGTCCTTATCGTACTTGAGGGACAGGTTTAATTTTATTTATAATTTGTTTTTTTATAACTTCTTGGACACAGAAACTTGCCATTATAAAAAATAATTGATTGAAGGGTTGAAAGAGAGGGAGAGAGAGAGAGAGAGAAAAAAGACAGGACGTGTCCCACACAGCAACCAAATGGACAGCAATTCAGTCTTTCTAAGGAAGCAATCAACGTTGTCCAGCTTTCAACATGCAAATTGCAACATCCACGTCCCATCCCATCTCCCACCCCAAATTCTTTATTTTATTTTATTTTTTTGACCCAGAAAATTAATTTATTAATTAAACAACTACTTGCGCAGTGTCTTATCAGGCTAAAAGCAAAAAAACAAAAATAAATGATAAAAAAAGAGAGGGAATATTTACTGTTTAAAAAATTGAGAGAAAAAGGGGCAAAAAAGGGTAGGAGACAGCGCCTCAGAGAATTCGGGAGTGCCCTTAGCCAAAATAAGTGTGCCCAGCAAAAGCCGACGGCCATCTGGGTCTGGGACAGAATATCTTCTGAGGCTCCGAACAGTCGTCAACGTCAAAAACACCAAAAGAATGATGCAAAGAAGAGAGAGAAAGAGAGGAGTGAGAGATTTGAAACCTTTGGAGTGAAAGGAGATCGATGATGAACAGGAAGAAGAGCCAGACGACAAAACTTCATGTGCACGTGCGTGCATGCATGCATGTGGGAGTGCAGCTTACAAAGATTTCCAGGTTTCCAGAGCATACTGAAGGCCTGCGGTTCATGGTCGAGCGAAGACGACTACCTCATCGAGTTTATGTCTTCAATGTGTGTGTGTGGGAGAGAGAAAGAGAGAGAGAGTGGCTACGGGGTTTCTTGGCTTGATCATGGACTGAAAACTTCAAGGAGAGTTTGGAGAGTTGATGCAGATTTAAGATTTCATGTTCATCACTTTCAGGACTTCCAAAAATGATGGGTTACAGATTGGGGAAACATCATGCAGAGGAAAAAGCAGCTTAAAAGCGAATGGTTTTTCTTTCTTCTTTTCGTGAATATTGATGATTAGCTATTATTAGGCAATGCAGTAGGAAGTTTTAGAGAGGGAAAAGGGGGCACATAAAAGTCTTAGGAGTTTCTAACAAAGTCAAGTTCGTTTCCAACTATTATTCAAGGATTTGCTTATACATTGTCCAAGTCTCTCATTGAAAGCTCTTTTCAGTTTTTTCGGCCTAAAGAGATATAGTCTCAAAATTTCGCTTAAAATCTGACATGGTATCCGCTGTGAGAAAAGTTCAAGCACAAAACCTATTGACATCTCAGCAGCTCAGACTCTTGCAGCTTTGTGTTGTGTCTTCCACCGAAACCCCGCTTGTCTTCTGTTTGGCAACCAGGTAGAGAAATCCCCTTTGAATTTCCAGCTCCCGTGCGAAATAGCATCGGCCTCGACCTCAATCGCTATGACAAGCTCTGATAATAAAGAATGCCAGGTCTTAGATGTCCTCTAGAGGATGAAGCAGCTGTAAAAGGAGCTTGCTGCAGCTTCGAACCTTCTGCATTATGACTTGAGGCAACTGGGTTTGTGTTGGATCGAGCAGAGAAGTCTGCAGGATAGCTCCCGAAGTACAAAGGATCCTGTGACTGGTGGGGCAAGAAGGTACTCGCTTGCCTTGGATCACAATCAATGGTTCTCAACAGCGGTATATGTTCCCTAAAGATTTCTGGGTTTCTCAAGAGATCAGCCTCATTATTTTCAGGAGCATCATCGATTACTATTATCTCTTTGGGGTGATTGGCAGGAGAACCAGCTTTCTTGGATTGCGATTCAGGAAAACTAACAATTCTGACCTGGTTGTGCATGGTAAAAGCGTTTGGTACGTCCACTGGCTGGCAAGGTTGAGTCGATGAGCTGTATCCACCATTGTAATCCCGTGCCTCCGTGAAACCTTTAACTAGCCTCTGCTGTGTTGCAAACGCACTAGGCGAAACTTTTGCTGTCTTTGGGTTCAAAAGCTTATAGAACTGCCCAGTGCCCCAGCGCCAAAATGTGGTTCACCAATACCATTCAGGTCCTCACACGTGATCTTAGAACCTTGGATAACCAGATGATCTCTCAAACCATACTTTTGACTTTGACCTCCGGCACTGAGAACACTGGAATATAACGAGAACTGTGGACTTGGATTGTTCTTCTGGGCACCAGTCTGACACTCCGACTGCCCCAGAGGAAACGAAGCATCTTCCTCTTTGTTGACCACAACCAGGTCCTTTCCCATCAACCTCAGAATCGGATTGGAGGCAGATGGGCTAGCAAGGTCACAGTCACCTCGACCAGGACCATTCAATCGATCGTCAGGAGAAGCAACTGGATCTCTGGAGGAGTAAATCGTAGGGAAGCTGACCTCTCAGGTCTCATGTAACCAGTAGGATTGAACGTTTCAGGCCCCCCATCCATCTGAGCCAGTCCAGAATAAGGACTCCTACCTAACTGTTTTCCCATCACTGGAACTGCCAATGGAGTCATCATTCTCCTATTCATATGAGGTGATTCTCGATAACTCAAAGCGATGTTCTGAGACAGCCTTTCCTTTCTTTGACAACAACATGGTTGGTCATCAATTGTTGGAAAAGGAGGGCCCTTTTTAATGGATCTGTTTCCAACTCTGAGTTTCTCCGCATTTTCAGCATTACTTTCCACAACTTCAGCAGAAGCCTGTGCAGTAGCAGCAACATCTTTGACCGAAGGCTCATTACAAGTGCCCAAGAAACCCGACCAAGAATCATTTTGATGCTCTTGTGGTGCCAATCGTTCTGAACAGTCCACATCTACCCTATTTTCAGCAGAGTTTGAAATGGTGGATGTTGCTGAAACAGGAGAATCCGATGAATCCCCATCAACTAAATCTTGCTGATCTTGAGAAGAATGAACCTGGCTGGTAGTTAACGATGAGTTCCCTTGAAAGTCTTCCGAGCCCATAGCTCCTGGACTAGGAAGAAAAGAACCTGGCGGTCCTGGAATGGGAATTGGATCAATCTCAGGAAGGAGCTTGCTTGCCCATCATCGGAATCCTCATCAACTCTATCGTTTCCATTTTGCTCATTTGCACCATTACCGTCATCCTCTGCAGTAGAAAATTCTCCCCATCTGTAAAAAGAGAAACCTTAGATGTTCCTAGGAGTCGCTGAGAGTGAGTCTTAAAGCGACTATTCATATGATTATCATACTCAGAACTGAAGTATCTGCTTAAGCCCCAGCTTGCATCCTCGATGGCCAACCCGGATGGCATGTCAGCACCATTTACATCATTATTGACTTCATTTGGATTAGATTTTATGCCATCAATTCTCTCTGGTAAACCAGCACTCACTGCAAATGAAGGCTGTATGTTCTCTCCCTCAATTTCATCGAAGCAATGACTTGCTGATGGCGTACTCCTGAAAGCAGTCACTTTCTCCCTGGGTAAAGGACTTCTATCTCCTCTTTCTTGTCCAATCACAGGTTCACTAAAAGACATATCATCAAAAGAATCTTCCTCAGCAGATTGATGCTCAGCAGGATCCTGCCCTACTTCACAACGATGTTGCAATTTAGGTCGCAAGGCCACCACCTGCTCGCCTATTTCTGTAGCCAAAAGCACATTTGACTTTTCAAAGTTTGAGCACTTTTCAGTCCCATTGGACTTGGAATTGATCTCAGGTGATTGGCAGAGAGAAAGGACCCTTTTTCTCAATGTGGAGAACCTCAAAGCTTTTCTCGAGAACGCACGAGAGTTCCTTGACGACCTTGCATTCACGTTGCAAGGGAGGCCATAATCACTATCTGGGCTTGCGTGTATTTCAAGTGTCTTGTTTCTAACAAGCTGCAACGAGCAATGTTCAGAATTGTCATGAAGAATCGATGAGGGACTACTGTCACCAAGGGAGTTGTCCTTGCGAAATTTTCGCTTTGCTGGGGAAAGCGACCTCTCTGTAATGTCACCAGTCCTGCCACCTAACATGCCTCCCAATCTTTTTCTTCCTGGAGACTGCTTCATCTTCTCAATCATTTGAGACCCATCCAATGGGTTTTCCTTCCCCTCAATCATTTGCTGGTCAGATAGACATGACGACTTCTGAAGTCCACTGTCCATGGTAAGATTATTTCCGGGGCATGATTGACCACTTTCAACCAGCAAATTCTGAGCCAGATGCAGTTGACATCTCAGAGGTGGAAAGTCTCTAGTTGCCGCCTTCTTTGCGAGACCCGTTCTCTTAGAGGATGCCCATGTTCTGAGAGATCCACAATCACCAGGTTTCATTAGCCCTTGGGATCTTGAAGTCTGTCTTTGAGATCCCCCACTTCCTTCTCGAAGTGTATTATGCTTCTTATGATTACCAATGACCTGTTGACAAGGATTTGCACCCATAAATACATTGACTTTAACTATTTATATTGTAAGAGCACAATGTAATGTAACAAGCATGCCTACGTAAGCAAGCATGATATTGGAGAAGTGCTAAATATGGCAAAGCACTTAGATTTAGCATATATTTCGAACAAAAAAATTGTAAGAGCAAGGGTTGCCAGAGCGGTTAATACGTGTCTTATGAGTTCCAAGGTCTGGGTTCAACGTTCATACTAAACGCTCCCAAAGGACTCGGTGAAAAACAAAAAAGAAAGAGGAAGGCGTAAAAAGAAAAGGAACCATAATAATTCAAAAGAGAGAACGTTTCGCAAACTCCACATAAGATTAAAATCACCTATAAAAACAATTCTTCCTCTTGGAAATACCAGTAAGCTAGATCGAAGAATTTCATCCAAGAAAAGCCTGGTGTTGTCGGCGAGTGCATGCATGAGCATGTTGGCATTATGCGCCAGAGAGGAGGAAGATAGGAGAGGATGGATACAATAAAAAAGCAAGAGCGGCAAACCTGCAATTCATGTGCCTTGCGAGGATGAATCTTCTTGCCCTTGGAAGAAACTTTAGATACTTGTGATGTTTTGACCCATGGAGCCTCCTCTTCTTGGAGAACACCTTTCTTCCTTTGCTTCCTCTCAGACATCTCTTCGGTCCTAAATCCTCCCGAACTTGTGAGACTGATGGAGCGTCATTAAACTTGGACAAGATCCTTAACTTAGTGCCATTGGCATCTATATAAACTGCCCCAGCATCATTAGCACCATCACCATTAACAGCTGATGAGGTTTTCTTTTTCCCTTCAGCAGATGGCTCGGCATCTCTAGGCAAGCATGAAACCCCGGCCCAATTTGAACCATTCCTTCTGTCAAGCTCCTCTATAGTGCATCTCGGCGCTTTTGTGTATATATCCACCATCAACCTAATCTTTCTTGGCTTAATTCTTGGCCGGATCAATTTATCAGCCGCCTGTTTAGGTGTAGACTCAATTGAGAGGCATTGATCAATGTGGGCATTCAAGGTTGTGTTGGAAGAGGATGAGAAAGTCTTGCAGACAGGGCAAACTTTGGAAGCCATCGCTTCTGATATGCTAGTACAATTTGAGGAAAGATCTTCTGTTGAGCTACGCTCAGACTTTCCACCAAATTTTACTATCAACCGGCACTTTTGCCAGTCTGCTGGCTTGTGCTCACAGCTTTGCCAGAAGTCGCTTCCTTATCCTTTCTGACTGAACTTTCCACCAAAACGTCAGTTTCTACAGCCGAGCTAGGTTGCCTACTTGTGGACACGGGCTCAATCTGTGACCCAGAAACAGCGCTTGTTGTTATTAATGGATAATCATCCTCGCCTCCAGATTTCAATGAGCTAATGTCTTTGCAGGATGGTACAGTATCACGATTCGAATTAGAATTGACATCTGAGTCGAATGAAGGAGATCACTGTTAGGTCTGGAACTAGGTTGTTCCCTCCTCTCCCAATTGCTTATACTTCTTTTTATTGAGCGATCTAGCTTCAACCTTGCATCTCTTTGACGACTGAGTTCTCACAGTATCAGGATGCTGAAAAGGCGGCAATAGATCCTTCACACCATGCTTTAAGCAAAGCTGCAAGTTCTTGAGGGAGAAAGGCCAGTTGGTCTGTATATTTTCGCTCCTGGCTTTGAAACATACTCTCTGCAGCAAATTAAAGAAAGGGGTCCACGTTAATGCAGCAAAATCCAAAAATAGAGTGCCAGAATCTGAAGAACGGAAAATCTTCCTTTGAGCAAATCTAAGAGAGTAAGTTAGACTATAGTATTGTATGTCAACTTATGGAGAAATCATATGCACCATGTAGAACCCATATGAACAGTGAATCAAGAAACAGCCAAGAAATGCCCATATTACATCAAGATCCGGTATCCAGCTGACTGAAGAGGGGAGGGGAGAGGAGGGGAGGGTGGGGAGTCCTTTAATCTGCTCCATCGTGAAATCGGTACAAGTACAGTCTGCGAGATGGATGGCTAAAGTTTACCGCCCAGAGATGAGCTCATGTAGAATTTCAAATGTACTAAAGCGACGCAGAATCAACCAACCACATCCAGGGCACAAGAGCGAGTGATTAGCAGTGGACTGAGGATATAAAATATCAGAAAGAGAGAGACACGAATTTAAAACCCACGTAGCACACAGCCCCATCTACTGCCATCATGAGAGCCGTGGATCAGTAAAACAGCGCCAAAAGATCAATAAAGACCAAAAGTTTATCCAAGCAGCAAAGAAAAGGCAAAAAATCTGGAACTGGGTCTGACTCAAGAAGCTCCCACATGACCTTGAGATCTATGAAAACACAAGCAGTTAGAAGCCAGACAGAAACAGCATCAAAGAAAGACTTGTTTCATGAACAATCTTGTTATTGCAGATGAGAAGTGAAGGAAAGAGAGCATTAAGGAAGGAAATAGATTTACCTTATAGAGAAGTTGGGACGTGGTGGATTCTTAGACTGCAGATCTACCTCTGAGAAGGCAAGTGTGTGGGAAGTAGAAGCCCTCTCATCAAAAGAGGGGTTATTGAGGAGTGGGACTTGGCAAGGACATGGAGGATCTGATGGAGGATTTTCAATGGATAACATCTGATGAAAAGCTTCTCCTTCCTGTAGTGTTGTATCTCCTCCAACAGTCACAAGAATCTGCTCTTCTTCTTCCTCTTCTCCTGCTGCAACTACGTCTACTATTACTACTATCCTTGGGCCTTATCTTTAACTTTGCCTTCAGCATAACAATCGACCTCCCTTCTTCTATCTTCTCTTGTATTTACCTCTCTCTCTCTCTCTTTAACTCTCTCTCTCTCTCTTCCCCCACCCTTTTACTCCGAAACCCCACCACAAAAGCAGACCATCTTAAACAAGCAACAACATCCCCAGAAATACAAGATCAATCAGAGAGAACCCCACAGCTACAATAATCTGCATCCATCATCAGCCTGCAAGAGAGAGAAGAAACAAATTAACATGGGATGATGGAGATTTGAAGAGGACCCAGAAGAGCGAGGTGGAGTAAGATGTTCCAGAACACGCCAGAACGTTATTTTATGTGAAGGGTACAAGTGGATTCGACGCGACTACAGTCGATCATTGGAGCTCGAAGCCCAATTAATCGAGCGAAGATCAAGATGTAAAACAACCCGGAAGAGCAAGGCCGTGTTTTGATAACTCACTGTTCATGAGGGAGCATTATTTCATGGCAGATGAACAAGGCAAAGAGCCCAAAATTGAAACTTTGCCGAACAAGAATCAAACAAGAGCAAAGCCTCGAGATGTTTAAGGGATTGAAAGAAGTAAGCTTTCATCAGGAAGAAGTTCCCCAAAAGAAGAAATCTCATGGGAAAAGCAATCTTTTGGGAAGTGAACGAGATTACACGAAAATAGAAACACGAAGCTCCCACAATATCATCAAGAACAGCCAAAGAGCGATCTTGACACAAAGAAGAGACTTTTTGAAAGATTGTGAAGAAACCCAAAAGCCCAAAATTTTTACTGGGATCGCCTAACTTTGTACAGTAAGTACTGACCTGACCATGACTCAAAACCAAAACCCATCGAGTATAAACACAAGACCAAGTTTTTCCTTCCCTTTTACCCTTTCTTGGGCGAGAACACGAGGGACTCGAGAGTTTGCCAAGAGATTAGACTAACACGACTCTGACCGGAAGAGCTGATCATGAAATAACAAGCTTCAAAGACCCAGCAAAATGATCTCAGACTAGAGAGCAGAAGAAGAGAGACCCACCACACGAAGAGAAGTAGAACGATCGAGAACTAAAACCCAACCAGTGACTTGAGTGATAGACAGAGAGAGAGAGAGAGAGAGGGATCGGAGAGGAGCAGATGAGATGAATCTGGAACAAACCTTTCAGCTTTTTTTTTTTTTTTTTTTTTTGTGTGAAGATCTTTTTTGTTGGGTTTCTGAGAGAGAATGGTTTGCAGTGAGAGAGAGAGAGAAATATGAGGCCTCAAAAATAAAGGGAGCAAAATCAAAAGGGGGGGTCCAGATGAAAACAAAACAGTAGAGAGAGAAAGAGGAGATTGAGAGAGAAACAGCACCACCCACTCACACATCAAAAGGGGCATCAGGTTCTCCTTCTCTCTCTCTCCTCCTCTCTCCTCCACACCAAAAAGCAGAGATTGTACCCATTTTTTTCACTGACGATTCACCTCCCATCTTGTGAATATGCGTTAATGGGGTCATTTTATATTCAGTGTAGGAAGAAAAGGCGGAGAGAGAAAGACAGAGAGAGAGAGAATAGAGAAGAAAATCAGAATCGTGTATTCTCTCTCTCCTCCTCCCTCTCTCTCTCTCTCTCTCTCCTGTATACCTACCCTACGCCACCTCATTTTCGTGCCATTTCTTTAATCCTGATATTTTTCATTCCTACGAAAAAAAAAAGAAAAAAGGAAAGATTTTTCCTTTCTTTTTTCTTCTTTTTGCTGCTGGGAAGGAGTTCATTCATGATGGGGTTGGAGAAAAAAAAAAAAAAAGAAAATCGGAATACCAAGTTCTTGTTCTTGGCCCATCCTTTGTTCTCGTTTGAATTGCCGGACATTGCCCTGCTCATGTTTCTTGCTACACGACAAACCTCTCGCTGTCTGACAATTACCCCCACCGTGTGGAAAATCAAAAAAAAAAATTCACACACAGCCCTTTCCTCTTCTTCTTCTTCTTTTTCAATTCCCTCTTGATTTTTATTTTGCTTTTTTTCTTTCTTTCCTTCCCTTCTTCTTCTTCCCCAATGGATGGTCGACTGGAGATATTTAAAAACGGCAGGAACGAGGAAGGATCGCGTGGAGTCAGCAACACCAAAAAGGCTACCGTAGCGGCAGCAGCAGTCAGCAGTTCGTCCGCAGCAGCTTGTTTGGAGACCCCTCCTACTGTCCTCTTGAATCCTTTGGTTTTTGGTAGAATACATTTAGGCTATATTTGATCTAGTATAGATTTTTAACTAAGATGAAACTAGAGATGATATAATATAAAATTATGAATTTTATCATGTTTTATTTATTATTTGATGAATCGTAATAATAAAATCGGACATATTCATATTATATCGGATTATATCCATTTTATATTTTATGTATCTTCAATAAGCACCAAATATTGTATGGGATAAAATTTATCTTATCTTGAATTTTATTATGATTGTCAAACGTATTTTTATAGATGTTGATTTGGAAACAACCCATAGTTGATTGGATGCAGCCCATCTCCAATGTAGAGAAATGAAATGAATAATTTCATAATTTAAAGATGATTTGTGTAAAGAGAAAATGATTAATGTGTTATGCATGTAAGGCTTATCTTATATTGCATCCTATTTTTTTTTCTGGTTTCTTCGAGTGGATTTTCGATAATTTTTTACAAAACCCATTTTACACAACGCACGGCATGTTTTTAAACATGAGATGATTAATCCCATTTGCCACATTGATGGGCAAAAATGGTGTTTTGGAAACAAGTTTTGAAAAAAAAAATTATCAATTGAGAAAACGTTAAAAAATTTAAGATGAAAGTGGTTCGATTAATATTTTGTGCATGTAAGGCTAATCTATTTTGAATCTTATTTTTCTGGTTACTTCTACAAGTGAGCATAAGTCCAAGGTAGAATCGAAATCGAACCAAATCAATTACAAGAACTAGTTCAAATTACCGCAATTACCCATCTAATTCCACAGTTTCAAAAAAAGATGGAACTGATATTGTGCAATTTGATTCCCAATTCTTGGGTAAGAATCAAACTAAGAACCTAGAAATCAATAAATTACGATTGAGTATTTCAAAATTTTATTATTTATTTTAATTTATGTGTTCATCTTTTATGAATTGTTGCTATTGACAAATGGGGATTTTTATTCTGCGTTGACTTTCATTTTACTTAACTAAAATGAAACAAAAAGGAAGAAAAGATGAAACAAAAAATAAATAAATTAGCCAGTTCCCAATTAGATCCTATAACTAATCCTGAAACTAATTAACATGATAGGTTTTAGGTTTCATGTGAATTTTGGATTGATTCTAAAGCCGCTCGCCGTATTTCTTTTACCGAATTTCGGTAATCTTTGACTAAACTCATTTACACGACAAACCACACGTAACTGAACATGAGTTGAATGCTGTAGATGGGAGCAAAGGTTTTGTTTGCAGATTGCCTTAGGTCAACTTGACCCAACTATATAATTTAGACACGTTGAGGTATTTTCAAGCACTTTTTACGCGTTTTTAAGAGTTTAATATCTTCAACATACATGACGTGTCAGGTCAAATAGCTCACTTAATAATCGTGTCGTATTTTGATTTCAAAAGTATAGGAGAACATGATTATTAAACACGTCATGTTTGATGTATGTTTGACAAATTATGATTATGTTATGAAGATGCGAATTGCCAATCCTACTTCTATATGACTTTTTTTCCCCGAGTTGGAGGCAGGCAATGAGCCCCCCAACTTTCACGAATCGAAATAAAGGGAATAAGTTAATGACGAGGCTAGAAAAGGAGTTCCACACCGGTTACAAAATCTATCATTTGAATTATAATTACTTCACGTTGTTGAGAATGATCGCTCAATCACTAAATCAGTTCTCATACCTACCTTTGGCCATTTGCATGTTAGACGCTCTAGAACAATGTTACAATGCTTTTGCTAAAGGGGTTAACTCGGGCAACCACCACCGCAGTTAGATTTGACATTGTAAAGACGCATCATAGATGTTCGATATCTTTGCCTAGAGAAATTAGCAAAGAGGGAGCCAAGTCCAAAACCCTTCAACATATTTAGTTGATACAGCTATTGAAACGTTTGGTAAAAGTCCAATTTAGAGAAATCACCAAGAGAAAATCCAAATACAAACTCATGAACATATTTAATTAAACCCACTTCACTAAACATTTAAATCAATGAATTATATGCCAACAGTTCTACTAAATAAAATTTTTGATGTGATGCTTTCTCAAACATAAATAGCACGTGCACCTAACAAGAGAAATGTCATTTAGTCATACTTGATGGGACTTACCACTTGTCATTAAAAGATCCAAAAGAAATTGAATTTCGCAAGAAAGACCATTAATCAAAATTTTATTTTCACATAAACTTTTAAGATATTTTCATAATGAAGTGCGCATGTCTGTGGATCACAATCATGCTTTGAGTAACAAAGGAGTTTCTACGGTTGTGAGAGAGAGGCCGATCTACCATCTTAAAAAATCAAACCTAGGTGCATTTTGTCGTACTCTCTTGTACAAAAGTCGTACTACATTAACACACTCGAAAGGCTTTTAATAAACAAGTGAATCCTATTTTATATGATCCAACGATCACCAATCCGAATGCTCTGTACAAAGAAAACTCTACACCGACATATGCTATAACAACTCATAAAATGAAGGGTGGGATATCTAGGTATAAATCTCGAGTTTCGAACCCCATTAACAATAAAAAGACTGGTGACTTATAGTAAAGTATTTTTGAATATGTCGAATTTTAAGAGCTAGAGTTTGGAATATGACATGTATATGTGCTCGACCAGTTTTTTCACCTAAAATGACAAAGAGAGAGAGAGAGGTTAACTTCCATACTTTCTAAAGTTTTCAAAATTTAGGTCCCCCACCCTCCCCTAAAACCTTGATCAAGGGGGAGTAGTACAATGCTTGTGGCACAGTGGACACAAGGTCCTGGCACATCGACTTAAGTACAAAATCTAAGAATCGACCTAAAGATGGTTTCCTAAAAGTACAAAAGCCGGACTGATTTTTATTCTTTTTGATCTCATTCCTTTCTTTTTGCATACATGCATGCGGTGTTCACAAGAATCGGACCCTAGGGTCGGTATTCTCAGGTATAGTGAGCACATGCTTACATGCACCTCAGCACAAACACATTTACTATTTGAATCCAAACTCTTAAACATCATATCAATAAACTAGAAGAACGAAAATACTGGGATTGCGAAGTCTCTTGGTCAATTCGACATCATCTTCTCTCTTGCCACGACACGTTTCCTTCGAATCTCTAAACCCTAGCTTTTCATCCCTCAGCATCTCCTCCATTCTCCTCTCTTCCTCCCTTTGAGCCCCAATTCCCCACCATATGAGCTCACCTCTGTTTGAAGCCAGCAAGACCTTCCGACTCACGACCAGAGAGTTCTTAGAGCTTCCGATTCTGATTACTCCCCCTACTTTGATCTAACATAAGTTTGTCCTATTAGAGTTCCAAGAACCCACTTAATTCATGAGACCGAACTTGTTTGCATTAATTCATGAAACCTAAAAAGAAGAAGAAGAAGTCGGGATGCTTACCGTACCGTCTACTAGTTTCTTGGGCACAATTCTTACTTTAAAAAATTATGACGCAAGACGTGGAATTAATCATGCGAAACACATCAGCATAATCATATTATTTAAAACGCATAAAAATGACCTTGCCCCCGACTAGTAAACTGTGCCTCCATCTAATCATACGACATCGCATGTTAATTTACTGTTCATTGCACGACTTTAATAATCTAAGATGGAAGGTTTAGATCGTGATGAGAAGGAACAATTCGAGGACTCAAATGTATTCTTCCAAAGCCCCTTAAACAATCAATTCCCATGGTACTTCTTGGTCCCTAAGCTAAAATTATATGTCCCAACTTAATTATATTTTATATTATATACGATGGAAGGTAATGTGCGGTCCAATTGGGAAGCTGCGAACTTGCAATGGTCTTTGCGATGTCCAACTTTCTCGGCCAGCGAGCCCGCCTACAACTAGCATTTTCACTTTTTGCTAATTAATAAAAAAAAATATCATTCTTTGTTAGATTTAAAAAGATGAAATTTTATTTTTTAAAATTATGGAGCCGAAAGATGGGACGTGCGTGATTATTATTATCCTTTTTTTTTTTCTTCTGTTTTTTTCACCATAAACATCTTTTATCTAGTGATGGATACAGCTTATATTGTCTTCAGAAAAATGCAAATATAACTGCTAAAATTGAGCGACTTAAATTCATCTAATTTTCTTTGATAAATTTTAAATAAAATTTATACTTTTAATTTGACAATAAACGATGAGAATGATAATGTAGAATCAAAATCCAGCATGACCTTGAGGGTTTATTTTGTTTGGTTTAAGCAAGAAGAAAATGACTTACTATCATTTCGTGGAAAAAAAGAATCATTTTGGTTTTAAAATTCATATAGAAGTTTCACCGATATTAAATGGCCTCGAAAGTTTATTGAAGAAAGTCTTATCTCTACTATTAAAAGTAATAATAAAAAAGGATAAAGCAAAAGTCGCTCAAAATAAACTATAATATTTTTCAATTAACCAAAGAGATAGAAAGGAATTCCCCCAAACAAATTCACGGGCTTCTAGCCTGTCCCTCCCCTTATCGAGTGCAAATGCAACTCGCAAATTCGAAGGGATTGATTTAGGGGTTAAGCGCGTCTCTTATGCGCAATAAAATCCAAATCCAAATGGCCACATCTCTCGCTTAAATTAATTATAAAGCCTTCCCACTAATTTTCTAATGGAGGCCTTACTTGAAATGGGTTGTGGGAACGACTTTCATTGCGTGTACTTAAGAAGATAGATAAGTCAGATCAATAGTTCAAATATCTCATATCATATTATGCTATTAAATCAAAAACATTGTTCAACAACGGTTCTTCGAATATCTCATATCATATCATGCTATTAAGTCAAAAACATTGTTCAGCGACACTCCTTAACCGTCGTCACAGGTCAACAACCGACTTTTTTTTTTGGTCGGAAAATGGCTGACAAGGCCCTTACAAAATAAACACCAAAAAAATTAACAACAGTCCTCTCATTTTCCACTTATGGATTATAAATGCGGCATTTGTTTTTTGGTTATTTAATGGGAGAATATTAAGATGCTACAAGAAATAAAAGAAAGAAAGTCGACATCAAGCATTTTAATTTTCCCATCCAATTAAATTTGTGAATCTTACGATTGATTATTATGTCTATGGTATTTTTTTATTTTTCACATTTTTTAAAAAGAAAAGAAAAGGACAAAAAATGCTTGCCGGTAGGCAAAAAAATGCTAGTGGGCAGGTAAAGGGGATGATGTAGGGGCCTTGACTCCGCCATCGCGCGCGTAATCATGCAACGCCCTGGATTTCCTCCCACACCCCAGATTCAACGCATCAGACCGCACCGTCCGCGACACGTGTCCCGCTC